>PYWC01000087.1:288909-337759 GCA_003182015.1 Tuber magnatum | reverse complement strand
ATAGCTTGGAGCAAGGAGTCCATATTCTAAAACCTAGTCTCCTAGATCTAATACTGCAGTGACAGGTATTTGAATGATTTCAAGTGTACAGCATAGATGGAAACATAGGATTTCTTCAGTGTACAGATGATCAGATTCAATACATGTATGGACTGCCTGTGTTGAGAGGAAATAATTAGTATAGAGAGTAATCCCAATTGCAATCCATATTCATCTTTGAATCATCACGGTATGCAACACATTAATATTGGTATTTGAGGGTATTGTACTGTGTTGAGCATTTTGATTTAAGGGTATGCCAGTGAGTGCAATTATGGTTTGATACATACAGTTAAATTTCACTTTTATTCATATAGACATAAAGAAGAATTTTTATTTAATATTTCAATTTCCAAGCCAATCCTTTTTGAAATGGTTGGTGTGGACCATTTCTCAATGAAACAGTTGACAGGCTTTGAGTTTGCCAAACACCAGTTCTGTTATCCAGTTTTGAAATTGGAGGTGAACGGTCATCTGTATGGGGGAACGGAATGGAACGGTCGTTGCCGAACAAGCACTTAGGGGGTGTTTGGCATACCACGATTTGATTTTGAAATCAGGTCTTGGCAATTTTAACTCAAATTATAACAGGTAAAACAAGGCAGGATTAGGTTTAACATTTGTAATAATTTGTGTTGAAATTGCCAAGACCTGATTTCAAAGTCAAATCGCGGTATGCCAAACACCCCCTAAGATTTTTCAATACACTTAGGTTATAGGTTTTATTCTGAATAACACGTACTCTTGTGTGATTGCTTGGCACAAAAACATGATTACTAAACATGATAGTACTCCAACTTGGCAAGAAAACTGTGGCTGTACATAACACATTTTCACTTTTACACTAAAGAAATGCCTGATTTCAATTAAGTATTCACAACTACTCAGCCATCTCAGGAGCTAATAAAAATCTCTACATTGTACAGAAACATTGGGAGAATAATGTAGAGGTTTTTTTTAGTCTCCTGGGTTACTTGGGCTGGTGGAATATTAGTTTAAAAATGGCTAAATTTCTGGTGCAGGTTTTGGTCCGCTGGAACTATAGCATATCATATAGTGCAAATTGACTTAAACTGGACCCTCTGAACAAGCCAAACATGATTCTGAACTAGTCAACTACAACACAAAATTTTTATAAAAAAGAAGCAGTGAGGTAAAGCTATTAGAAAAAAGAAGAGATTAGTGTTTTTTTTTTTTGATTAAAGGCTGTGGAAAAATGTAGTTCAAGATTGAAAAGTGAAAATTTTGGTAAGAGCAGAACAAAGGATAGAATCTACCTAGTAGCATGCTGAAAAATACTATGATATATAGATAACTAACATATAGTAAAAATAAATAATGGTAAAGTTATAAGCCTAATACACAACCACTATTATCAACAATTCTGAATTCAATTTCATATTACAATTACAATGCCATCTATTAACAACAAACAAAACTATATGCATACTATTGAATCCAAAGTATGCTATTCAAAAAAGTCACGCAATTTATTTGAATCTTGCACTTCTGCCTTGAATACCAATCAATGTACACCAAGTAAGCAATAAGATACACCAGCAATGGATGGTACTATGAGTCCAATAGAGTTATTCTACATATTCTGAGGATAAGCTTTAATCTGGATGATTGATCAGTACCAGAGAGATGGAGAGGAAAGCCCAAAGGATACAAGTAAGTACCGCAGGCCCGAGGTTTATGGCCTGTGAGAGGATTGAGCCATGATTGCAAAAGTAAGAAAAGCAAGAAGGATTGAGCTCACATCAGCAACTCTTGTTGTACTAGATGGCTAGTCTCAGTACAGCAAGATTTTCTTGCTCACAAGTCACAATGTCAAGAAGAGATGAAAAAGCATGGTTATTTGTATCGATTCTTTCTGAACTTGTATTGTGAACTCAATTGGATTAAGTACAGATAGGGAAGAGCAAGGTTGTAACCGGTACGGGTTACTAGGATTTTATGTTTCGTTTCACAGTATCGTTTCATGCTTGTAGTATTTCGTGTGCTATCGGTTGATATACAAATTGTTTTATGTTAGGTTTCACAGTAGCGTTTGATACTGGTAGTGTTTCGTGTGCTATCGGTTGATACAAACATTGTTTTATGTTTGGTTTTACAGTAGCGTTTGATACTTGTAGTGTTTCGTGTGCTATCGATTGATACACACATTGTTTTATGTTTGGTTTTGCAGTATCGTTTCGTGTGCTATCGGTTGATACACACAATGTTTTCCAATATCGCTCATAGTGGAGATAAGCGATATGCTGTATTTAAAGACCGCTGAATCCCGTGATGGAAACAGCAGACTTCGACAGACAGTATTCTTAAATATAACTGCTTGAACAGTTACTTCTTTGATCTCCTATTATACCCCATTCGAAGCCTCCTTTAGCAAGCAGCGCTCGCTTCGTGTTGACCACGAAGCCATCTGCTCCTATCGTACCGTTACGTGACTAGGGCGTGGCCTGAACACGTTACAAAACATAAAACAATATGTGTATCAACCGATAGCACACGAAACACTACAAGTATGAAACGATACTGTGAAACCAAACATAAAATCCTAGTAACCCGTACCGGTTACACTTCCAAAATAAAATAACAATTTCACTAAAACAAAAACAATCCAAGGAAATTCCAATGAACTCCTAACGGCCGGTAGTCCCGCTATTCTCTGGATAGGACCGATCCTTATCGTCATCGCTGTCGTGCAGCAATCTCAAATCGTCCTGCAACATCCATTCTGCACCCTCTAACCATCTCTCCAAGCGCTCCCCGCATGGCGCTCCGTGCGCAAAGCAACCAGACTCCCAGTAATGTGGCAGGTCCACAAAGTTCCGCACTATCCGGTCCTCCCATTCCTCCGTCTCGACATCGATTGGTCCGCAATCCTCGCAGTGATCGATGTAGAAAATCTTCCAGTATGCGTCTTCTGGAATGATTTCTCAGTAAAGTAGATACCCCAAAATGAGGTCTCGTCCCTTGCTGCTGACTTCTGCGTAGGTCAACATTTTGGTTTTTCTTTCCCGCATAAGGGTGAGTCTGTAATATGGTGAGGAGTTCTGTGAGAGGTTAAAGGTTTGGAGGTCAGGTAGGGTGGTCTGTTTTCTTCGATGGTTTAGGGGCTGGTGGGTGGTATTTATGTTTCGGTGGTGACCTCGCTTAGGTGTTGGCCTCGCTTAGGTCTTCATAGGAAGGGGGTTGCTGCTTAATTTCGGTTTCTTCTGTCTCTATGCAACCATCACATTTTTCTGTACTCAGGTAGCACCCGCTACCGAAGCGGAAAACATCTGACACTGATTCTCCCCACATTCGTCCCGTCGATTCTGTTGTTGTTTCTAAGCATTTATTGCAGATGTGTATGAATAGTCGCTGTGTAAGGTATCGTCTAGGGATAATATCACGGTTCACCAAGACTCCCATTGGATGATGGCGCAGTCTCTAAGGTACTTGCTCATAGTTTGACATCGTAAGGATGTTGGATGGAGTGTTCTTTGCTTTCGTTATTGCTAGTACTCCACCTCAGCCAGCCGGGCTAGGTATGTCGCTTCATCTTCCATTACCCGATTCTCATCTTCACTGCTTTCGAAATGGCTTTTGAAGTGGGCTGACCAGAATCCGTCCTGTATCCCTTGGTCTGTGTCTGGGCCCAGGTGTTGGATTTCTGGTAGGGTTGGGCTCCACGCCACCGTCCCTTGGTTTATCGTAGGGGGTAGCTTGTCCTCCGGTTTGTTGTCTTCCCACTATTGATTAACCGCTTCCCTTGCATTTTCCAATCCCTCAAGGGGTTCCCAGCTATTTTCTGTTTCCGGGTACCCCACCCATTTCACTAGGAACTGGTCACGGTCATATTGTTTTCTGTGGTCTCGTATGGTTTCCACTTCCCATTCCGGTTTCTCGTTTACCACAATTGGAGGTGGCTTTGCGTGGCTCCTGGTATGGAAGGAGACATCATCGTTCGGGCGGTATCCTTTCACGGTGGAAGCATGAAATGTGGCTTCTTGGTTTCTGTACATTCTGCCATCCATTTCTAGAGTCTAATTTTGTGCATGCTTATCATATCCGATTATCTTGAATGGTCTACGCCAGCCTGGTTGCAATTTCTTACTGCGCCCTGATTCTGTTGCAAATAAATTTCCGTATACCAGTAACAAATTTCCCTTGCCTATCAGTGTATGGTGTCTGAGTCATTTCACTGCCGTTTGCGTGCTTCTAAACCATGCCAATTTTAATCGCATTGAATGCCGCGTTCCGGATTGCTTGGTGCCTGTTTAGTAATTCGTCGGCAGCCGGTACTGCAGTGTTTTTGAAGTTTGCTATGGGTATTAGTGGGTAATTTTTTCCGAAAATGGCTTTATATGGTGACATACTGAGAGTCTCTGACCATCCTGCATTCAGGTATGCTGCTGTTTCTGATATGGCATCAAATCAATTGTTTTGTTGGGCTTTGACTAAGTTTCGGGGGGCTGTTTTGAATTCTCGAATTTTCCTTTCGACCTGTCCATTCGTTTCATGGTGGCCTGGTGTCATCTTGATATGTTCAATGCCTAACGATCGACACTGTTGTCTCCACACACACGACTTAAATCTTGGGTCCGCATCACTCACTAGTGATGTTGGGTAGCCATGGGGTGTAAATATTTTGTTGCGTAGCAGTTCCCAGGTTGCTATTTCTGTTACTTTCTTCATTGTAGGTATAAGCCACGGGAATCCTGAAAACCTATCCATCGCAACCAGAATCGTATCGTATCCCCATGAGTTGTGGAAGAGTCCTGCAAAATCAATGGCCATTGATTCAAAGATTTCTGATGGGAGGGTAATTGTCGGAGCCTTTTCCTCGCGCAATTTTGTAGGCTCCTTATTCACCTGGTATCTGTGGCACTGGGCTACATACGCTCTAAAATCTTTCCGCATTTCAGGCCAAATTAGGTACTCTGTTGCATACCGTAAGTTTCATTCAACATTGTGGTGGCCTTTGTTGTGGATTTCAGTAATGACATATTCTCCCCACGTCGTGTTTCCGTATGCAGGGCCTTTCGTGTTATACAGGCAGTCTTCCCCATACCTTGTTTTTGCGTATAGCATTCCGTTTGCAAACTTGTAAGAGGACAAGTCTCCTGTGGAGTCCATATTCCCGTTTAACTTCTTCCAAATTGGCTTTTTTCGGTATGCTGATACCATGTGTGCTCGGAACGTTCTGATCATTTTATTGACTGTTTGTAAGATGTTGCGTTTGTCTTCTATCTCGCCTCCTCTGGTTGTTTCAGGTAGGTCATCCTCCTCGTTGGCTTCTAATATATCGTGAAGCCCGCGGCGATATTCTGTCCTTCTCGGAGGCATAACTGAGATAATTGTCTCATTGGTAAGGCTTTCTAGCCGTTCCGCTCACCTAATGGATGGTGGGCTATCAGGTCCTGGCATTCGTAATGCCGCTATGGTCTCGGTCGTAAGGTTTTCTATAGGTTCTGGTTCCGGCATCTGGAATGCTGGGGCTTCCGGGTTTAGCAGTGTCGGAATTGCATAAGACCTAGGCGTTGGCTGGGCCAGGGTGGACGGTCCTTCTCCCGCACTCATTGCTCTTCCGCCTACGGTTTGTTGCCATTCCCAGTCCTTGATTTCCGGAGACTTCGGAGGGCTCGGATCGATTTCCGTACTCGGAGGGCTCGGTCCTTCACTAGGTGGGCAAGGGGTCGATTTTCCCCGTCGGCTAGGATGGTTGTTCGTAAATTTAATCTCAGTTTGATGATATGGGCAATGATCCACCTAGCAGTGTGAGTAGTGTAGGGCGCTATGTTGCAGTTCTTCGGGTGGCGTACTTCGTAGAGTACACTGGTCACCCCAATCGTTTCCTGCAGTAATTGAGCAGGGGCTTTCGGGGGGTACAGGGGTCTCGTTGAGGTACTCCATATAGGAGAAGGGAGAGGACGTAGGGGAGAGCTCCTGCGTGGACTCCATTGTATTTGATTCTTGCTTGTAGACTGTGTTATCCGAGATGTCATCCGATTCTTTCATATAATCCTTGACATTGAGTGGATTGAAGTCTGATTCTCCTTCGTATATCCGGGAAAGGCCATCAGCTAAATAGTTCGTGCTTCCTGGTGCGTAGACTATCTTTGCGTCGTATTTTCCCAAGGCACTTAGCCATCTCATCTTCTTTCTTTTAGTATTCTTTTCTTTTCTTAGGTGTGTTAAGGGTTGGTGGTCTGTGATTATCGTGAAGGAGTTCCCCATTAGTATATTGTGGAACCGATTAAGCACTTCCACAATTGCTAAGGCCTCTTTATNGCGGACATTTCGTGTTCAGACTCTTCGTTACTTGAACTGCCGTCTGAGGAGCTTTCTGGAAAATCGCTAGGGTTATCGTCTGGTGGCTACCTTACTACCGAGTGATCTGCTCCTTCTTCTTCTCTTTCTTTTTTCTTAGGTGGCCCGATGGGTATGTTGTCTTTCTTTGGTGGTTGCGCTGGTCTCTTTCCTTTACTGGGGCTGGGGGGAAATTGCCCACGAAGGGTGGTTGCTGCCTTTACTAATTCCTCAGTCGACTCGCTAAAGGTCTGCTTGGCCAAATCTCGCGCTAATTGTCGTTCTGCTTCGTCGATCGAAAATTCGCTCTCTGGCCCTATCCGTTTCTTAGGTTGCCTTCTCTTGGTAAGGTCTTCTCGTGGGACCTGCTTCCCACCTCGAGTCTCTAGTGCCTCAATCGTGTTGTTTGGCGGAGCCGAACTTCTAGTGGTTCTGCCGTTCCCCGATGCTAGCTTTGCTTATTGGACTTTTCGTAGGTTGATCAGACCAGGTCCCTGCAGGTTTCTAAACCACTTGGTGAGGTTAAAAAAATCTAACATGTTCGGGCCAGGCCCTAGTCACGTAGTGGCACTATAGGCACAGATGGCTTCGTGATCAACACGAAGCGTGCGCTGCTTGCTAAAGGAGGCTTCGAACGGTGTGTAATAGGAGATCAAAGAAGTAACCCTTCAACCAAGTATATTTAAGAATACTGTCTGTCAAAGTCTGCTGTTTCCATCGCGGGAATCGGCCGCCTTTAAATACAGCATATCGCTTATCTTCAGTATGAGCGATATTGTAAAACATTGTGTGTATCAACCGATAGCACACGAAACTATACAAGTATCAATTGATACTGTAAAACCAAACATAAAACAATGTGTGTATCAACTGATAGCTGACGAAACAATACAAGTATCAACCGATACTGTAAAACCAAACATAAAGCAATGTGTGTATCAACCGATAGCGCACGAAACAATGCAAGTATCAAACGATACTGTGAAACCAAACATAAAATCCTAGCAACCTGTACCGGTTACAACTTGCATATGATGCTCCAAATCCAAATCCCAAACCTTGCACTTCTTCAACTTTAGATAACGCCGCAAATCCCATATTCCTTAATCAATGATCATTACCTATTTACTTTAATCTTACAGCTTATTTGATAGATTAATACTTACTATCTATGAGAATTTCATATTTCACTATCTCCTTACTTGTTTTGGCTAATCTTGACCAACTATTGTAACCATTCTGAATCAAGAAACCTGAATTTCTTGATTTACGATCTGAGGACTTAGCCTCAAGATCCTCTTCCACTTTAGGTATTTTTTATTAGAAATTCATTCAACTAATATTGGATATAATTCAGCCACTTACCTGGATTTTCAACATGGCTAAAGGCTATTTCTGCCTTCTGCTGTATTTGAAGTTTCCTTTTATGCCGCCAAATAGTCTGCCTTGACAGACTTTTGGATTGTAAGCAGCTCTCACCTGACTTACCACTTATTAGACTATTATCCTCTATTACAACAGCTTTATCCTGATGTTCTACATTGTATTAATATCATTAGCCTTTTTATTTTTCTTATTTCTAATTCATGATAGATAGAAACTCGCCACTTATATTAACAACTTCACTATCTTCTTCATCATAATCTTCAACTTCCTCATCCTTCCTTATCGTATGAGATTCATGTGGGTCTTTCACCTTACGTGGTTGGCCCCCAGAACAGCCAACCCATCTTCACAAAGAAGCATTTTTCTTCAAACGTCCTATCTACATATAATATATTCAATTTAAGTACTTTTAATATTCAAACAGACAAAGGAATATTACTTACAGCATATATTGAAAATCAAAATAGGATATCTTTAAGAAAATACCAACAGCTATGATAATTTATTATTTTATTATTTTTTAAGCAGAGTTTAAGGGAGTGTTTAGCATACCACGATTTGATTTTGAAATCAGGTCTTGGCAATTTTAACTCAAATTATAACAGGTAAAACAAGGCAGGATTAGGTTTAACATTTGTAATAATTTGTGTTGAAATTNAATTCACTCAGTGGAAATGGAAAGTCTGTGACCACAACCGACGCTGGCAATCAGGCTCCGTGACGCCTTTGAAGGAACGATTCACATAGAAGGCCACCCAGCAAAGGTACTGTTTGACACGGGAACAATTGGGTGCAACATAATTAGCGCCACCTCCATCTCTACCCAAGGCATCCCTACCGAACCCCTACCCCAACCTGGAACAGTCAATATGCCTATGAAAGGATCCCGCTCTGCAAGCCACAAGAAATGTGGACTAACCATAGCAATCGGGAGAAAGAAATAGAAAAATCAGGAGATGTTGGTAGGAAACTGGGCAAAGTACGACGCCCTAATCGGAATACCGTTCCTAAAAAGACACAATGCCCTTATCAGGCGTGGGGATACAGCAGTGGAATTTCCCGATAACAAGCTACGTGTGCTATGCAAACCAACAAGCAGCGAAATGCGACCCACTGTGTCAGATGCCACCTCAAAAACATTGTTGGAAGAATACAAGGATGTATTCCTGGACAGGGTTCCTGAAACGCTACCCCCGGTGCATAAGTTTAGCCACCACATTCGGCTAAAGGATCCAACCGACCTATGAAACCAAGCAACATACGCGATCCCAGAAGCCTGCCATTAAAAACTCATGAACTGGATAAACGAGAAATTACGAAGTGGAGTGATTGTATGACAAGAGGTACCTGGGGGGGCACCTATGTTTGTACAACCAAAGTCAGATGGAATGATCCGCCCCCTGGTGGACCTGAAAGTGAGAAATGATAACACCATCATGGATAGTCCTTCAATTCCAAATCAACAGCAGATTCTTAACCGGATAGGACGAGCAAAATTCAGGAGCAAGATCGACCTAAGCGATGCATACTTCCAAACACGCGTGAACAAGGACAGTGTTAAGTTCAACTCATTCAAAACCCCGTTCAGAGGATTTGTGAGCAAAGCAAGGCTCCAAGGAGACATGAATGCATCACCAACATTTATGCGGATAATGGAGGACCTCCTAAGCGAATGTTTACATCATTTTGTATGGGTATACATTGATGATATTCTCATATTGTTAGACACATTAGAGGAACACGAAAAACACATATGCCAAGTATGTGACCGGCTCAGAAAAGGAAAATTCTTTGCGAGCAAAAGGAAGTCAGTACTTTTTGCGGACAAACTGAAAGTATTAGGACATATAGTGGATAACGAGTGGATCCATGCCTCCCTCCAGAAAATATCATCCATAGCAGAATGGGAAACGCCAAAAAACAAGAAGGAATTGCAACGATTCCTAGGAATAGTGAATTATGTGGCCCAGTTTCTCCCACTCCATGCTACGTTGACGGCACCGCTAACCTACCTAACAGGGAACGCTGAATTCGTATGGATAACGACCCACTAAACCGCCTTTGATATGGTCCGAAAGTGGATAATGGATCACCAAGTTATGCGACCAATAGACGTACAAAGCAGGGAACCAATTTAGTTGGTTACAGATGCCTCAGATTTCAGAGATGGAGCACGGGTGGGACAGGGAACCACTTATGAGATGGGACGACCAGCCGCATTATACAGCAGAAAGTTCACCACTGCTCAGATGAACTATGGGACCACCAAGAGTAACGAAGAGTCTGAACACGAAATGTCCGCATGTGAATCCGCCAGACTGCCCGGCCCTGGGGCCGGGCGAGCAGGACCTAAAATCAAACTTCCACCGCCACCCGCGTCCTCGGGCTCAAAGGGCAATCCAAAACCTGAAGTATTTGTCGGGTGGGTCATAACAACTTCGCAATACCTTACCCTACATGGGGTGGACAAAACCAGGGAAGGAAGCGGAGCATACTTCGGAAGCTTCTGTACCGGGAAGGCAGAGGAAGCATGCCATCAAGCAATGAACCACTATGAGAGTAGGGAAAAAATCCGAGGAACGACCCTGATAATGTACTTGAGAGATAGGTTCCAATCCTAGTATAACACAGAAGAACTATACAAAAGGTTCAAGGATATCCAGCAAGTACAAAATGGCAAACTAGAAAGAATAACCCTGGTTGCGACGGATCTCTTAATGTATTAGGGACGATTGCCTACCGGAACAGTGTCTCAGTATACGCTGAAACAAAGATTGTATGAAGCAATGCATCCCAGACTACATCAGGAGGTAGAACCCATGGAGGAGGATAGTGATTCCTTGGACCAGATAGTCAAATGGGCGGAACGGAAGGATGCTATCCTGTATGAAACAGGAGTTTACCGAACCAATGTGACACAGCAAAGGAATAGCAAAGGATCATCATCGCGGGACAGTGCGAAGAAGGATAAACCACACCGCAAGTATTCAAAGCACAAGAAGCACAAGAAACAGAAGCGACACGTGGAAGGCACATGTTTTGAATGCGGGAAAAAGGGGCACTACGCAAAGGATTGCTATGCCAAAAAAGGAAAGGGAAAGGCCGCTAAGCGAGAGACAAGCACAAATCACATGGAAGCAACTGAATATGACGAAGTGGAAATTCACTCAGTGGAAATGGAAAGTCTGTGACCACAACCGACGCTGGCAATCAGGCTCCGTGACGCCTTTGAAGGAACGATTCACATAGAAGGCCACCCAGCAAAGGTACTGTTTGACACGGGAACAATTGGGTGCAACATAATTAGCGCCACCTCCATCTCTACCCAAGGCATCCCTACCGAACCCCTACCCCAACCTGGAACAGTCAATATGCCTATGAAAGGATCCCGCTCTGCAAGCCACAAGAAATGTGGACTAACCATAGCAATCGGGAGAAAGAAATAGAAAAATCAGGAGATGTTGGTAGGAAACTGGGCAAAGTACGACGCCCTAATCGGAATACCGTTCCTAAAAAGACACAATGCCCTTATCAGGCGTGGGGATACAGCAGTGGAATTTCCCGATAACAAGCTACGTGTGCTATGCAAACCAACAAGCAGCGAAATGCGACCCACTGTGTCAGATGCCACCTCAAAAACATTGTTGGAAGAATACAAGGATGTATTCCTGGACAGGGTTCCTGAAACGCTACCCCCGGTGCATAAGTTTAGCCACCACATTCGGCTAAAGGATCCAACCGACCTATGAAACCAAGCAACATACGCGATCCCAGAAGCCTGCCATTAAAAACTCATGAACTGGATAAACGAGAAATTACGAAGTGGAGTGATTGTATGACAAGAGGTACCTGGGGGGGCACCTATGTTTGTACAACCAAAGTCAGATGGAATGATCCGCCCCCTGGTGGACCTGAAAGTGAGAAATGATAACACCATCATGGATAGTCCTTCAATTCCAAATCAACAGCAGATTCTTAACCGGATAGGACGAGCAAAATTCAGGAGCAAGATCGACCTAAGCGATGCATACTTCCAAACACGCGTGAACAAGGACAGTGTTAAGTTCAACTCATTCAAAACCCCGTTCAGAGGATTTGTGAGCAAAGCAAGGCTCCAAGGAGACATGAATGCATCACCAACATTTATGCGGATAATGGAGGACCTCCTAAGCGAATGTTTACATCATTTTGTATGGGTATACATTGATGATATTCTCATATTGTTAGACACATTAGAGGAACACGAAAAACACATATGCCAAGTATGTGACCGGCTCAGAAAAGGAAAATTCTTTGCGAGCAAAAGGAAGTCAGTACTTTTTGCGGACAAACTGAAAGTATTAGGACATATAGTGGATAACGAGTGGATCCATGCCTCCCTCCAGAAAATATCATCCATAGCAGAATGGGAAACGCCAAAAAACAAGAAGGAATTGCAACGATTCCTAGGAATAGTGAATTATGTGGCCCAGTTTCTCCCACTCCATGCTACGTTGACGGCACCGCTAACCTACCTAACAGGGAACGCTGAATTCGTATGGATAACGACCCACTAAACCGCCTTTGATATGGTCCGAAAGTGGATAATGGATCACCAAGTTATGCGACCAATAGACGTACAAAGCAGGGAACCAATTTAGTTGGTTACAGATGCCTCAGATTTCAGAGATGGAGCACGGGTGGGACAGGGAACCACTTATGAGATGGGACGACCAGCCGCATTATACAGCAGAAAGTTCACCACTGCTCAGATGAACTATGGGACCACCAAGAGTAACGAAGAGTCTGAACACGAAATGTCCGCATGTGAATCCGCCAGACTGCCCGGCCCTGGGGCCGGGCGAGCAGGACCTAAAATCAAACTTCCACCGCCACCCGCGTCCTCGGGCTCAAAGGGCAATCCAAAACCTGAAGTATTTGTCGGGTGGGTCATAACAACTTCGCAATACCTTACCCTACATGGGGTGGACAAAACCAGGGAAGGAAGCGGAGCATACTTCGGAAGCTTCTGTACCGGGAAGGCAGAGGAAGCATGCCATCAAGCAATGAACCACTATGAGAGTAGGGAAAAAATCCGAGGAACGACCCTGATAATGTACTTGAGAGATAGGTTCCAATCCTAGTATAACACAGAAGAACTATACAAAAGGTTCAAGGATATCCAGCAAGTACAAAATGGCAAACTAGAAAGAATAACCCTGGTTGCGACGGATCTCTTAATGTATTAGGGACGATTGCCTACCGGAACAGTGTCTCAGTATACGCTGAAACAAAGATTGTATGAAGCAATGCATCCCAGACTACATCAGGAGGTAGAACCCATGGAGGAGGATAGTGATTCCTTGGACCAGATAGTCAAATGGGCGGAACGGAAGGATGCTATCCTGTATGAAACAGGAGTTTACCGAACCAATGTGACACAGCAAAGGAATAGCAAAGGATCATCATCGCGGGACAGTGCGAAGAAGGATAAACCACACCGCAAGTATTCAAAGCACAAGAAGCACAAGAAACAGAAGCGACACGTGGAAGGCACATGTTTTGAATGCGGGAAAAAGGGGCACTACGCAAAGGATTGCTATGCCAAAAAAGGAAAGGGAAAGGCCGCTAAGCGAGAGACAAGCACAAATCACATGGAAGCAACTGAATATGACGAAGTGGAAATTCACTCAGTGGAAATGGAAAGTCTGTGACCACAACCGACGCTGGCAATCAGGCTCCGTGACGCCTTTGAAGGAACGATTCACATAGAAGGCCACCCAGCAAAGGTACTGTTTGACACGGGAACAATTGGGTGCAACATAATTAGCGCCACCTCCATCTCTACCCAAGGCATCCCTACCGAACCCCTACCCCAACCTGGAACAGTCAATATGCCTATGAAAGGATCCCGCTCTGCAAGCCACAAGAAATGTGGACTAACCATAGCAATCGGGAGAAAGAAATAGAAAAATCAGGAGATGTTGGTAGGAAACTGGGCAAAGTACGACGCCCTAATCGGAATACCGTTCCTAAAAAGACACAATGCCCTTATCAGGCGTGGGGATACAGCAGTGGAATTTCCCGATAACAAGCTACGTGTGCTATGCAAACCAACAAGCAGCGAAATGCGACCCACTGTGTCAGATGCCACCTCAAAAACATTGTTGGAAGAATACAAGGATGTATTCCTGGACAGGGTTCCTGAAACGCTACCCCCGGTGCATAAGTTTAGCCACCACATTCGGCTAAAGGATCCAACCGACCTATGAAACCAAGCAACATACGCGATCCCAGAAGCCTGCCATTAAAAACTCATGAACTGGATAAACGAGAAATTACGAAGTGGAGTGATTGTATGACAAGAGGTACCTGGGGGGGCACCTATGTTTGTACAACCAAAGTCAGATGGAATGATCCGCCCCCTGGTGGACCTGAAAGTGAGAAATGATAACACCATCATGGATAGTCCTTCAATTCCAAATCAACAGCAGATTCTTAACCGGATAGGACGAGCAAAATTCAGGAGCAAGATCGACCTAAGCGATGCATACTTCCAAACACGCGTGAACAAGGACAGTGTTAAGTTCAACTCATTCAAAACCCCGTTCAGAGGATTTGTGAGCAAAGCAAGGCTCCAAGGAGACATGAATGCATCACCAACATTTATGCGGATAATGGAGGACCTCCTAAGCGAATGTTTACATCATTTTGTATGGGTATACATTGATGATATTCTCATATTGTTAGACACATTAGAGGAACACGAAAAACACATATGCCAAGTATGTGACCGGCTCAGAAAAGGAAAATTCTTTGCGAGCAAAAGGAAGTCAGTACTTTTTGCGGACAAACTGAAAGTATTAGGACATATAGTGGATAACGAGTGGATCCATGCCTCCCTCCAGAAAATATCATCCATAGCAGAATGGGAAACGCCAAAAAACAAGAAGGAATTGCAACGATTCCTAGGAATAGTGAATTATGTGGCCCAGTTTCTCCCACTCCATGCTACGTTGACGGCACCGCTAACCTACCTAACAGGGAACGCTGAATTCGTATGGATAACGACCCACTAAACCGCCTTTGATATGGTCCGAAAGTGGATAATGGATCACCAAGTTATGCGACCAATAGACGTACAAAGCAGGGAACCAATTTAGTTGGTTACAGATGCCTCAGATTTCAGAGATGGAGCACGGGTGGGACAGGGAACCACTTATGAGATGGGACGACCAGCCGCATTATACAGCAGAAAGTTCACCACTGCTCAGATGAACTATGGGACCACCAATAAAGAGGCCATAGCGATAGTGGAATCACTTAATCAGTTCCACAATATACTAATGGAAAATTCCTTCACGATAGTTACAGACCACCAACCCTTAACACACCTGTGAACGGCCAAGAACCCTAGCAGGAAACAGGTGAGATGGCTAAGTACCTCAGGAAAATGCGATGCGAAAATAGTCTACGCACCAGGAAGCAGGAACTGTTTAGCTGATGCCCTTTCGCGAATTTATGATGGAGAATCAGACTTGAATCCACTCTATGTCCACGGTCATACGCAAGAATTGGATGACATCTCGGATAACATGGTCTACGAGCAAGAATCAAACACAATGGAGCCCGCACAGGAGCTCTCCCCTACTTCCCCTCCTTTCTCCTATACTGAGTACCCCAACGAGGCCCCTGTACCCCGCGAAAGCCCCTGCTCAATTACTGCGGGAAATGATTGAGGTGACCGGTGTACTCTGCGAAGTACGCCACCAGAGGAACTCCAACATAGTGCCCTACACTACTTACACGGTTACGTGGATCATTGCCCATAGCATCAAACCGAGATCAAATTTATGTACAACCATCCTAGATGATGGGGAAGGTCGACCCCTGACCCACCTAGTGAAGGACCGAGCCCCCCAAGTACGGATATCGATCCTAGCCCTCCGGAGTCTCCCAAAATCAATGAGTAGGAATGGCAAAAAACCATGGGCGGAAGACCAATAAGTGCGGGAGAAGGACCATCCACCCTTGCCCAGCCAACGCCTAGGTCTTATACAATTCCGGCACTGCTAAACCCAGAAGCCCCAGCATTCCAGATGCCGGAGCCAGAACTAATAGAAAATCTCACGACCGAGACCATAGTGGCATTCCGAATGCCAGGACCTGATAGCCCACTACCCATTAGGCGAGTGGAATGGCTAGAAAGCCTTACCAATGAGACAATAGTCTCAGTTATACGCCCAACAATGACAGAATATCGGCACGGGCTTTACGATGTCTTAGAAGACAACGAGGAGGATGACCTAACTGAAACAACCACAGGAGGCAGGATAGAAGACAAACGTGACACCTTACAAATAGTCAATAAAACGATCAGAACGTTCCGAGCACACATTGTAGCAGCATACCGAAAAGAACCAATTTGGAAGAAGGTAAATGAGAATATGGACTCCACAGGAGACTTGTCCTCTTACAAGGTTGCAAACGGAATGCTATACGCAAAAACCAGATACGGGGAAGACTGCCTGTATATCCCGAAAGGCCCCGCATATGGAAACACAACATTAAGAGAATATGTCTTTAGCGAAATCCACAACAAAGGCCACCACAATGTTGAACGAAACTTACGGTATGCAACAGAGTACCTATTTTGGCCTGAAATGCAGAAAGATTTTAGAGTGTATGTAGCCTAGTGCCACACATGCCCGGTGAATAAGGCGCCTACAAAATTGCCAGAGGGAAAGGCTCAAACAATTACCCTACCATCAGAAATCTGCGCAGCAATAGCCATTGATTTTACAGGACCCTTCCACCACTTATGGGGATACGATACGATTCTGGTTGCGATGGATAGGTTTTTAGGATTCACGTGGCTAATACCTACAATGAAGCAAGTAACAGCAATAGCAACCTGACAACTGCTACGCAACAAAATATTTACACCCCTTGGTTACCCATCATCTCTATTTAGCTATGCGGACCCAAGATTTGAGTCACATGTGTGGAGACAACAGTGTCGATCGTTAGGCATTGAACATATCAAGGCGGCACCAGCCCATCATGAAATGAATGGACAGGTCGAAAGGAAAATTCGAGAATTAAACACAACTCTCCGAAACCTAGTCAATGCCAGACAAAACAATTGGTTTGATGGCATACCAGAAACAGCAGCATACCTGAATGCGGGATGGTCAGAGACACTCGGTATGTCACCATATAAAGCCATTTTCGGAAAGAATTACCCACTACTGCCCCTGGCAAACTTCAAAAACTCCGCAGTACCGGCTGCCAACAAATTACTAAACAGGCACCAAGCAATCCGGAACGCGGCATTCAATGCGATTAAAATGGCATGGTTTAGAAGCATGAGAACGGCAGCAAAACGACACAGACACCATACACCGATAGGTAAGGGCAATTCATTACTGGTATACAGAAGTTTATTCGCAACAGAATCAGGACATAGCAAGAAATTGCAACCGCGCTGGTGTGGACCATTCAAGATAATCGGATACGATGAGCATACACAAAATTACATGGTAGAAATGGATGGCAGAATTTACAGAAATCGAGAAGCGACATTTCATGCTTCCACCATGAAAAAATACCACCCGAACGATGAAGTCTCCTTCTCTGCCAGGAGCCACGCAAAACCACCCCCAATTGTGGTAAAGGAGAAACCGGAATGGGAAGTGGAAACCATACGAGACTACAGAGGACGATATGACCGTGACCAGTTCCTAGCGAAATGGGTGGGGTACCCGGAAACCAGAAAATAGCTGAGAACCCCTTGAGGGATTGGAAAATGCCATGGAAGCAGTTAATCAATGGTGGGAAGACCACAAACCGGAGGACGAGCTACCCCCTACGATAAACCATGTGACGGTGGCGTGGAGCCCAACCCTACCAGAAATCCATCACCTGCGCCCAGACACAGACCAAGGGATACAGGACGGATTCTGGTCAGCCCACTTCAAAAGCGATTTCGAAAGCATCGAAGATGAGAATCGAGTAATAGAAGATGTAGCAGTATACCTAGCCCGGCTGGCCGTGGCGGAGTACTGGCAATGGCGAAAGCAAAGAACACTCCATCCAACATCCTTATGATGTCAAACTATGAGCAAGTACCTTGGAGACTGCGCCATCAGCTAATGGGACTGTTGGTGAACCATGATATTATCCCTAGACGATACCTTACACACCGACTATTCATACATATCTGCAACAAATGCTTAGAAATAAGAACAGAATCGACGGGACGAATGTGGGGAGAATCAGTGTCACATGTTTTCCGCTTCAGTAGCAGGTGCTACCTAAGCACAGAAACATGTGATGGTGGCCTGGAGACGGAAGAAACCGAAATTAAGCAGCAATCTCCTTTCCAGGAAGACCTAAGCGAGGCCAACACCTAAGCGAGGCCAACACCTAAGCGAGGTCACTACCGAAACATAAATACCACCCACCAGCCCCCTAAACCATTAAAGAAAACAGACCACACTACCTGACCTCCAAACCTTTAACCTCTTACAAAAATTCTTCATCATATTACAAACTTACCCTTATGTGAGAAAGAAAAACCAAAATGTCGACCTACGCAGAAGTCAGCATCAAGGGACGAGACCTCATTTTGGGGTACCTACTTTACCGAGTAATCATTTCTGAAGATGCATACTGGAAGATTTTCTACATCGATCACTGCGAGGATTGCAGACGAATCGATGTCAAGATGGAGGAATGGGAGGACCGGATAGTGCGGAACTTCGTGGACCTGCCGCACTACTGGCAGTCAGGTTGTTTTGTGCGCAGAGCGCCTTGTGTGGAGTGCTTGGAGAGATGATTGAAAGGTGCGGAGTGGAGGTTGCAGGACGACTTGACATTGCTGCACCATAGCAATGACGATGAGGATAGGTCCTTTCCGGAGAATAGCGGAACTACCGGCTATTAGGATTTCCTTGGATTGTTTTGTTTTGGTGAAATTGTTATTTTATTTTGGGAATGTAACCGGTACGGGTTACTAGGGTTTTATGTTTGGGTTCACAGTATCGGTTGATACTTGTATTGTTTCGTGTGCTATCGGTTGATAAACACCTTGTTTTATGTTTGCTTTTACAGTATTGTTTGATACTTGTATTGTTTCGTGTGCTATCGGTTGATACACACATTGTTTTATGCTTGGTTTTACAGTATCATTTGATACTTGTATCATTTCGTGTACTATCGCTTGATACACACAATGTTTTGCAATATCGCTCATACTGGAGATAAGCGATATGCTGTATTTAAAGACCGCTGATTCCCACCATGGAAACAGCAGACTTCGACAGAGAGTATTCTTAAATATACTTGGTTGAATGGTTACTTCTTTGATCTTCTTTTACACCCCATTCGCAGCCTTCTTCTGTAAGCAGTGCCTGCTTCATGTTGATCACGAAGCCATCCGCTCCTATCGTACCGCTACGTGACTAGGGCCTGGCCCGAACACGTTACAAAAGTGGTATATAAGGAAACATTTCCAATACGATTGGCCTTCATTGATTTAAACAGTTCCAAAAGCCTGGGAGGGAATACCTTCACTCTTATACCTGCAGTACAGATGGAAGTGCACTGGTATTCTTAATGTCTACAATGCTGAATTACAGTATAGCTGTTACATATAAGATAAATTGTTATAGTGTAATGGGTATATCAGGTGATCATTGGCAAAAGGTTATGTGTTCGATCCTAAGGACTGCTGGGATATTATGAGAACGAGATATTTTCTACCAATACGACGCTGGTGTAGAACCTGAAATTATAGCACTACTGAGCGTCGCCAACTGAGGAATTTGAACTGAATCCTCAAGACAGGATTCTCGACTATCCTGATAAGACTAGATGAATTGATTCGGTCAGTTGGTAGTGGAGAAAAACACATGCAAAGATCATTTAGCTGCACTAACTAATAAATACCAACTGGGAGGAGGTTGGCTACTCCAATAGGAGTCCCTGGCTGCCTTACAGGTAGAAAGACTAAATTTCTAGTCAGTTGGTAGAGGAAGTCAGAGGAAATCCTGAAGAGAGAATGATGCTGAAGAGATGATCATCCATCCATACCGAGAGGCATGATAACATAGAGTCAGAATTAGGCCTACCATCCAAAAGGTTAACCCTGAGTATCAAGAGGTCTAAACGCTACTGGCATAATAAGAAAGGAGTATGCCTCCTATAGGTTGATGCAGATAGATGATAAATCTAATTGCATTGATAAGTCTGTTATCAGAGCTGATCACTCCATATGCAGATAGTGAACCAGTAGCCACTTGCTACAGTGAATGGGTTTCAGTGACTATGAAACAAGTAGATGCTGCAAGAAGAGAGATGGGAACACTCTCCCCACAGTCTGAGGAATTCAGAGTCAGTGGGGTAAAGGTTTTCAGGGTCTACAAAGTTTGCACTGAGGAAACAGGGAGGGACATGAGAGGAGTAGTTAGCCCACGAACACCCAGACATGGGATATAAATATTGAGAAGCATCTCACGCTTTTACAGACATCATTAGTGATGGAGAAGAAATCTTATCAATGTATTCATTATACAATACAACTTTACACTTCCATCTATTCTGAACATCGTGAGTCTTCCTAGCATTCACATTATTATGTATCAGGCCTTCATCAGAACTTGCTTGTCCTTAGAGTTGGCTATCAACTAACAATAGTACAGCCCAATTTTCTAATATTATTTATAAAAGTTACTGCTATGTTTCCTTAGTTTAAGGCTCTTGTTAGCTATTCTTTCATTCTTCCTTTACTTGAATTCCTATATTATGTTAATTATATAAAGTATTTAATTCTATTTAATTCTATTTATTCCTGCGTTATTTACTTTTTCACCCGCCTCAGGGATGTGTATTGTTTCACCCTACTTATTATTCCTTGACAATTCTTGGCTCAATTCTGATCAGTTGCAATGGGATCGCTGTTCCATCTGAGCACCCACCTTTAGATGCTTTGCACTATACAAAAGAGCAAGTAACAATCATAACGGCCCAACATCTAACTAACAAATATTACACAGTTAGAGTTCAAATGACACCCCAAGTCTACTGCTAGCAAGAACACTCTGGAAATTTTCTTCTTTGCCAAGATGGTATAGGCTTGGCACTGATTATACAGGATAGAGATAAGATAAGAGATTCATACAGTGCATGGCTTACTGTTTGGTATAATAACAAAATACTATGGATGCAGCCAGAACCTGTGTATTATAGTAAACCTGATACAGAGAACCCTCTTGGGTTAGAATTATTAGAGTTTTGTTTCAGTACGGCTTTAGTGTACGACCGTACTATGATATATATTGGCTTCAGGATATGGTATCATATGGCTATCATAGGGGTTTAAGGTGCAACTTGCTATATGAAAGTGAGTTTCCAGGGTGTAAAATTTCGGACGGCCAAAACATCCCAGAACCCTATGTCATTAAAAATTCTCCAAGTAATTAACTGGTAAAGGGAAATGATCTGCTGGATGCAACCAATAGAGGAGGGCAGGGGGGGGGGTACAAGTACTGTATACCTGTCCTGTTAAGATATTTGTGAAATAGACTGGGCTTGCATCGAGATGCAAGAGATGTGCACTGTTTCATATAAGAGCCCAAAAGACTCAGTTTAGCATAAATTGAGATACAATAAGGATAATTTATTTTACATTATAATATTAACAAAGGAATTAAAAAATCGAACATTAAAAATAAAAATTGTTTCCTCTGTAATTCTCAATTCATGCTCTTATCCATTTAGGTGTAGAGTCAACATAGTAATTGATTTTTTCCTATAGGTAGTTATTCCAAGCCTCAAATAGTATTAGATAAAAAGGTAAAAAGTAAGGAAACACAAAACCCTTACCCACCTCTTCAAGGCCCAGGCAAATCTGCTATGTAGTCCTTTGTACACCAATTTTCTCTTGTTGAATAACTTTATACTCAATCCAAATAGTTTCAATTAGATTTAAATCTAAAGAGTTAGTAGGCCAAATGAGTTTAGTAAATCTAAGCCATTTATGAAGAATCTCACAGTAATAGTGGATATGTACTAGAGCATTATTCTCTATTATCAGAATATCTCTCTCTTGAAACTGTATTTTTATCTGACTTGTGAAGGGATATAGGAGGTGGCTAAGAATTCATATATGGTAGATATACCAGTTAATACCCCTCTTCAATCAACCTTCTGAGTCTTAAATTCTGAGTCAGAAAATGAGATTTCTAATCCCATGCAGCTAGGATTTGCATTTGCTACCAGCTCAAATTCATACTCTCTCTGAAGAGCTACTAGTACCTCTTTTCAATGGCTGGCTGTCTCATATAGTACAGTATATATATGATAGGGGAGTTCATGATCCTGTACATATTTAATAATTTATTAGCATTAAACATTATATATATATTAAAAATAAATTAAATAAACAATAAAATAGTGAAATGTTAGAAGTTAAAAATTATGAAACAACAAATAATTAAAATTATACTTGTATGTACCAGCTTCTTCATAAAGGATTGGACTCCCAAACATCACCATTATCTTTTAGACAAACTTTCTATTAATATTTTGTGGCTGATAGCTCTCTCCAGTATGCAAAGTACCCTATAGGGTTAGCAGGATTGCAGATTTTCAGTTTCAAAATAGGATTCATCAGTAGAAATGATATTCCTCTAGTTATAATATTGATATTGGTAATAAAAGACAAGTCTCCTTGCCTTTTGTACTGAGCTAAGTGTTGGTTTTCAAACTGGCTTTCAATAATATATTTTGTTCAAGTTTTCATGTAGTATTTTTGAAATTGTTTGTCTGCTTATATTAGGTTCTACTTTGTTTTCAAAAAATTTATTATTGGTTATATTTTCAATGTTGTTTAATTAAGGAAAAAAAAGAAACTCTCTCCTTATGCTAACTGTATAAAGGTTATATAGCAGTGGTCAGCATCTTGCAGAGTTATCTCTACCAAATAGTTCTTATGTACCTATATTAAGGCTTTATTAAAACCTTTGATTGAGTTAGATAACAGAGTGAGATTCTCATTGGTGCAGATATTTGGATTTTGGTTTTGGCTAACTAACTGATAGGCTGTAACGGGGGCACCCCTAGGAAGATGGATCCCAAGGTTGCGACCGCACCAAACAACTTCAAACTTATCGCCAAAAGTTCACACAGATGTAAGAGTAAAGTAGACGGTAAAACTTAATATCGTTAAGCCTGACGCTTCACTCAATTAAGGTCTCGAGAGGATTGATTGTTGGAGTAGGAGAGTTCTCGCATAGACTTTCAGGTAGTTTTATCTTATGCCAGAAACTCCCCCATCAGTTTACTCCAACTATTCGAGCACACCCTTCTCCGCTAAGGGCGGTCCGACACGTCTCCTGACACCCCCTTCGGGCATGTATGTGTCGACCCGCTCTAGTCGGCGTTCACCATATGTGCATATCGTTTCTGCGGCGCATTTCCATTCTGCCCGCCGGAGTGAAAACCTCTGCGCATCGGGGACTTGCCAGTGGCTAACTGTCAAGACCCCTTGCTGAACTAGACTATCTATGACACCCTTCCCATGCGCGTTGATTTCTTCTTGACGCCGGAAGCTACCGTGAGCGGTTTATCTATCTACTATTTACGAGTCTCGGGCTTCCGGTGTCTTCCGCAGGGTACGGTGGTCCAGGAGTGATCCAATGGGCGCTACCCATGACCACTACCTCGGATACACCTTACCTGCGGTAGGAATCATGCTTTTAGTGTCTCTGCACTTCCCTCTCAGAGCCTATGGCGTTGGGGACATCCTTGGGCGTGGTAGGTGCAAAACGTTCCCAGTCGTCCCGGCACCACCCGGGACTACCTTCGGGACCCCCACGGTTAACTCCCGTTAACTCCGTCAGTTTTGGTCCGTTTTACTCCGAACAACTTGGAGGAGGTACTCCACCTTCCACCCTATGCCCCCTTATATATCCTGCGAACAGCTTACGGTCGACCGGACGGCAGCAACGTATACGGTGTTGCAAGCGGGTCTCCAAAGATCCTCCTTTGGTAGACTGCACACAACTACTCAACCGTTTGCCCATGACGTCCGGGCCTCAAGGCGGGGCCGGAGGGGCATGATAGGAATAATGTCTTCAATTTACAGCTTCTCCGTAGCTGCGTAGCTCGCCCAATAGCATCTCCCGGAACCCCAGATTCCAGTATTATGCATGGCTTCGTGTGACAAACATTCCAGTCATTTTTCCCAAACTCCCCGAGGGACTTCGTATTGGCAGGTAGGGTAACTCAGGTCCTTGAACAGGGTAATCCAAGCCTCAAGGCAGGGTAACCCTGTTCTGAGGGTAGGGTAATCTTGTCCGGTGGACAAGTGGACTTTCTCCTGTTACCCTATCTATCCCACTTCCGGGGATAGACACACTCGGCCTTTCTCTAGTTACCCAGCCTAGCTGTGTATTGGCCCTTCATAGGTCCCTAAGTACGCTGACACCAACCTTGGGCGTAGCCATGTACCTAAATACTCTTGTCCACTAAGTCTGCTCATCTCGGAGCCCGGGCCATCGGGTCTCCGTAGGTCAAGTACTCACTTGCCTGCCGGTTCCTACCAGTTCGCCTCCGGGCTACCTGTATGGGTGTAGGTTCCGGCTGCCATAGCTCACGTATGCTGGGTCGTTACATCACTCCCCTCTTCTCTACGGTCCGTCCCGGACCGTTTAGCGTCGTCTTTTCTTTCCACGACTCGATTCCCCCAAGACCCGATGGTCCCTGGGCTTGGACGGATATCTTTGGTGGAAATCTAGCATGGCCTGTAAGCCTGTCCCTTCTAGCATCTCATAGGGCTCCCACGAGTTCTCCTCAGCTCCATAGCCTTCCCATGAAACCAGGTACTGGACAAAGCGCGACGGAAACTTCGCCTTTGTTCCACCATACCAGCGACTGTCCACAACAGCTTCGATGACGTAACTGGGCTCATTGTCCACGAGCTCGGGGGTAGGGATCTCCTTGATCCTACCCGATTCCGGATCCTCGCGATAGGGTTCCAGCAGCGTGACATTGAAAACCGGGTGGATGCTCCATCGGGTGGGCAATTGGAGTTCGTATGCTCGGGTACCCACCCGACGTTTGACCACGAAAGGGCCAAACATCCGGTGGTCCAGCTTCTCCATGGGACGCTTGGTGCGGATGTTCTTCCGGTTCAACATCACGCGGTCCGCTTTCTTAGCCCGCCCAGCAGCCACATCTTCCAAGGTAACATAGTCCGGGGATGGCAGCCGTTTCTGGTCATGCCATTTCCGCTGCCTTTCCTGTGCCCGTTTAATCGTTTCTCGAATCTGTTGCCAGGTTCCTTCCCATTCCTTAACCAAGAGTTCACTACTTGGGTGTATCCCTTGGTTGTCAGACACAACACCCGACCAGTTTGTTCGTGGGTTGAACCCATAGTTGATCTCAAATGGTGACAACCTGGTGGATTCTGATGTTGAGGTGTTATACGCATACTCCGCAAGGGGTAGCAGCGAGACCCAGTCATCCTGTTGATAGGAGCAGTAACTACGCAGGTACTGCTCCAGTGTCTGATTAACCCTCTCGGTTTGCCCATCAGTCTCTGGGTGGAATGCAGTCGAAACGTTTAGTTTCACTTGCAGCAAGTGCATCAGACTCATCCAGAACTTGGATGTGAATCGGCTATCTCGGTCGGAGATGATTGACTCTGGCAGTCCATGAAGGCGCCAAACCTCCTTCAGGAATATCAAGGCAAGCTCCTTGATAGGTACCTCAGTGGTCAGGGGTATGAAATGGGCCATTTTCGAAAACCTGTCTACTATGACCCAGATCTTGGTATACCCTTCGGACTCTGGCAGCGCGACAATGAAATCCATTGAAATTGCTGTCCAAGGCCGCATAGGAACATCGATAGGTTCCAGCAGCCCGAACTTCTTGTGCCTGATGGATTTATTTCTTTGGCATGCATCACATGTCCGCACATAGTCAGTGATGTGCTCATCCATCTTAGGCCAGTAGAAGTTAGCCCTCACCCTGCCAATGGTTTTGTAAGTCCCGAAGTGTCCCGCGATTCGGGAGTCATGTTCTGCCTTCATGATTGTCTGCTTCAGATTCTGACCCTTGGGAACATACCACCTGTTCTTGTACAGGAGTAAGCCCTTTTCCGTCGTGAAATGTCGGTCGACCTCTTTGTCACCTGCAGCTGTTGCCTTCAGGATCCTTAAGTACTCCTGGTCTTCGCTTATCGCTACCCGCAACTGATCCAAAAAGGACGACTTGAGCCGAAATCCCTGGCACACTTGCAACACCTGTGGTCGCAAGATGTCCCGTTCCTGGCTCCCGACCCACTGTCCGGGGCGAAAAAACGACTGTGGCGGAAAATCACTCCCCCCTTCAGGGCGGTAGTCCCTACGCCGCGACAAAGCATCCGCCTTCTCATTCAACCGTCCTTCTCGGTAAACCACCTTGAAGTTAAATGGTTGCAGGAATTCAGCCCAGCGGTGCTGCCTTCGGTTAAGGACCTTGGTACTATTGAAGTACTCCAAGTTCTTATGATCCGTATAGATCACCAACTGGTCCGTTACCGAGCGTAGCAAATGATCCCATTCCTTGAACGCCGCCACGATGGCTGTCATTTCCTTGTCATGGACATCATAATTAATCTCCGCTGGGTGAAACTTCCTACTATGGTAGGCCACCGGATGCCATCTCTCATCCTCACATAACTGGGAGAGAACGGCTCCTAATGCAAAGTCACTAGCGTCGGTTTCTAGCCGTGTTGGCCGTTCAGGGTCAAAATGTGCTAGGATAGGTTTGGACGTGAACGCTTCCTTTAAATGATTGAAGGCCTGCTCACATGCAGGTGTCCATTCCCATCGGACATCCTTCTTTGTCAAGTCCGTGAGGGGTTTCGCTATCTTGCTGAACCCTTCTATGAACCGACGATAGAAGTTGGCAAAGCCCATAAAGCTTTGAACGTCGACGACGCATGTCGGAGGTGCCCAGTCTTTGATTGTCTGCACCTTTTCCGACAACATAGAGATCCCCATATCGGAGATCCTATATCCGAGGAATTCAACCTCCCGTTGGTGGAAACTGGACTTCTTCATACTTACACATAGTCTAGCTTTCCGCAATTTCTCCATTACACGCCTTACCATCGCGACGTGCTCTTCCATAGTTTTGGAGTAGATCAGGATGTCATCCATATACGCGATGACTCCTTCATCCATGAGATCTCGAAAGACCTCATTTATCATGCTCTGGAAAGTTGCCGGGGCATTACATAACCCAAACGGCATGACCGTGTATTCATACAGTCCATATCTGCACCGGAAGGCCGTCTTCCATTCCTCACCTTCTGCCATCCTCAGAAGATAGTAGCCGTTTTTCAAGTCCAACTTAGTGAACACAACGGCTTTTCCTAACCTATCTCGCAGTTCATTCATCAACGGTAGAGGGTACTTGCTCTTCACAGTGATTTTGTTCAGCCCTCGGTAATCTATTACCAGTCTTAATGTACCATCTGGTTTTGGCACAAAGAGGATAGGGGCTGCTGCTGAGGAACTGGATCGCCGTAGCTTCCCCGTTCGCAGCATGTCATTGAGATATTCCCGGAGTGCCTTAAGCTCCTTTTCCGATAACGGATAGATAGGCCCAAACGGAGGTTGAGTCCCGGGTAGCAACTCGATCGTATGGTCATACTTTGAGTGCTCCGGCAATGCCTCAATCCGTTCTTGACTGAAGATGTCCCCGTAGTCCTTATACTCAGGGAGTAGCTTGACGGTAATGTCAGCACCTTCCTCATCGGAGAATTGTACAATTCCCAACAGGTACACATTACTAGGGTCTTCAGCTAGCAACTCTTCATCGGTCATGAACACTAACCGCCCCTGCTCTGCCAGGCAATTAGCCTTGCAGAAATCTGAGCGCCAGGTTAGTGATCCTGTTTTCCAATCTATGTCGGGATTATGGTCCTTCAACCAAGACATAGGTAGGTACCCGTCCACCTTGGTGTCGGGCATGTCCGCGACTTCAAACCGCATTTCGTTATGGTGGTCGCCTATTCTCATGTCCAATGATTTGGTATAGTGCAGACCTGACCCCGGAATGTGATTACCGCTTGCGTCGCTTATCGGCACATGTACCTTTCGTCGGACACATGGTGCCTGCGTTTGTTTAACCCATCGGCTACTAAGCACTGGCCCAGTAGCTCCACTGTCGAGTAGCAGGAGCGCCTCAGCGCTTACCTGTCTAGCTCCAATCTTCCAGTCTAGCTTTACCCTCAGGTGGATAGACTTGGTATGGCGAGGCAAGTTATCACGCTTCTGCCTCTTCACTTGTCTCAGGGACTTAGTCATCTTGGTTTACTAATTCTGATCTCTTGCCTTTCGACACTAGAGCGGCCACAACGGGTAGGTAGACGTTAAGGGATTAGGATTGGTTTTATCAATAGCTAGGGTGTTTACTATCACGCCAGCATGATTTCGGGTACTAAACCCTCCTCAGGTAAACTTGATCATAGTATCATTTATTCAATCAAGTCCAGCCTGAACTAATCCCGCTTGTACTAAACATAACAAATTTTCCCGAGGTGGGTAGAAGTCCGCTGTTGGACCGGTTCCAAGCGAAGCAACCTTGCTTCCCCAATGTCGAGCGTCTCCTCGAGCGAGACCTCTCCCAGCCTCAACGGAAATAATGTCCTATGACTTGTCCGTCCAGCTAAGGAAATCCTGAAAGAAATACGAATAACTAGAACAAAGGAAATAACCTGAAAGCCCACAAAGGAGAGATCACCCTGTCCACCGCACACGGCCCTCAACATCTATCTGCCCACACCACCTGGGTGTAGTCAGCATCAGGGTCGTTCATGCAGTAGAGGGGTACTTACCCATCCCAGAAGCCACTTCCGGGGCTCCTTTTCATCCATCCCGCAGGGGTCTATGGATACAGGTTATTAAGGTTCTACCTTACACAGAATGGGGTCTTACCTATTCTGAGCCGTCAGTATCAACCTCCATAATCTGAGGTGATGCCTGTCGGACTTCAAGTATCTTTGACGAGGTAGCCGGAGGTGGCGCTTCAATGCGCTTTAGTCGCTTGTCCGTACCTGAGGGCTCGCTTACCGGGGCTGACCGTTTCAACCCACGAGCCTGTTTGGACGAACTAACGACTGGGGACGTCGCGGTGCACTTTCTCCAAAAGTGACCCGTTTGTCCACACTTGGTGCACTGGTTGTGCTTTCTCCGACGTTCGGTCAAAGTCGACGGGATTTCCTTATGCGCCAGGGCATACTCAGAAGTCCCCGGCTTTGCCTGTTTCCCCGCATTGAAATTAGTAGGTTTGGCAGACCGCTGGTTCTGTCTGCCCGAACCTTTATCCTTCTTTTTAAACCTTCCGGAAGTTGAGGACCTATCCTCCTTCTTGTCCGTTGGTTGAGACCGTTGGACAGGGTGGATAACTCGGTTGCTGAACCGGGTGTTGTCTTCCAGTGTGTGTCCAACCTTCCGAAGAAGATCAAGGTAGTCGTTCAAGTCGGTGGGATGGGGCTCCTTCAGTGCCCACGCGTTCCTCACTTCTTGAGTAATGCCCGACCGTACCTTATCTCGTACCTGCACAGGGTCTGTATAGCTAAGCTTATACATATAGTCAATTATCTTGTCCAGGTACTCATCGATGTGATGTGGCTTCATCACTAGGTCTCGCCACTCAAGGAGGGATCGGTCTCGTTCCGCTTGGTCACCGCCGAAACTCCGTTCAAGCCGTTCCCGGAATCCTTTCCACGTTCTTAACGGGTTACTGTTATTAACTGGAACTCCGGTACGCTTGGCTGCCTCCTTATTGATGTGGGAGTGCAGCCCAAGATACCATGTTCGGGCAGTATCTTCTAGAAGGGGGATCACCAGGTTTACCTTGTCCATATCGGTCAACCTGCACCCAGCAAAGTACTCGAACTTAACCTCTACCAGCGTCAAGAAGCTGGCGAGTTCGGTGACCTTTCCCTTAAACGCCGGAATGCCGCTCAGCTTTTCCGGCTTCTTCTGCCGTTGTCTAGATGATGGTCGTGCAGCCGCCCTACTCCGTAGTTCCCTTGACAGCTTCTTAGCACGGCGGTCCCACCGTCGTTTCTTCTCGTCGCTCCAGTCATCCTTGCGAGCGCCGAGAAAAGGGGTCAAGTCGGGGAGCGAATCGGCATCATCATCATCCGAGCTATCATGGTCAGAGTCCCCAGGATCTCCACCTGCTCCCGTAGTACCACCGACAGGTGGTCCATTTCCACCTCCACTACCCCCGGTATTTCCACCTGGGGTCTCGCGGGGTCTATCATACCCATCAAACCTTTCCTCCTGGCCATCCTGATTCCCATCCTCGGGGGGGTTAGCCCCTGATGGTACTGATGCCGGTGGTGGAACAGGTCGTTGCCCACTCTCAGGAGTTGGGTTCGGAGCCGCCTGAGTCATCGCCAGAAACGACTGAAGCTCTGGACAACTCAAAGGTTGCATTGGGGGCCCCGCGTGTCTCCATGACCCACAGTACCCACATGTTGGTCGTCCGTCTCCCTCCTTCTGTCTTCTTCGGTGCCTTACCGGGGTCCGTGGTCCCTTCCTGCACCCGTACGTGTGGTAATGAATCCACCCCATACGGGTTTCTTCCGACTTGCAGCCCGACAGACAGTACTCGTCTTGGCTGTCCGACTCACCACTAGTGATCGTGGGGAGGATGGAGGGAAGAGTTGGTTTTGAGGGGGCAGAGGGAATCACGGGTGCCCAAGGAACGGAACGAGCGGGTGTCCCAGGTCCGGGGATCGGAGTCCCTCGTGATGGAGCCATGGGTGCTCGCTCTTCCTGGCGCCTGACCTGTTCAAAGAATCCAGGTGAAGCCGCACGCAGCGGTCGGTACCCTGGGGTAGCCGATACTGTTGGCGGGAAAGCTGCGACAGGGAAGGTATCAGGAGGGGGCAATGAAACTGGTAAAGGTGTGGGTCTTGGGGCAGCAATAGGAGGTACGGGAGTTGCAACCGACGGTGTTGCAGGGGGGTTAATGGGAGCGGGGGTCGGCCGAGGAGTAGGGTCAGGTGTATCTGGTGCTGTGATACCCTTTGGCTTGGACGTCCTTTTCTTAACCCGACGCCCATCGGTTGGTCCAATCGCCGGACTTCCTGAACGACTGCGGGCGATCGAGGAGGGGACAGACAGCGAGCCTGTTGATGCTCTTGTGAAGGACGAGGTATAACTGTATCCTTCCCCCTTGAGGCTTTCCAACATCCGTATGCCCACGGGGCTTAGGTACGCCCTCCACTGTTCATCCCGGGCTCTCATAGCCAGTTCCATCCCGAAGTTCTCCAGCTTCGTGTGGACAAGTGGGAGTGGGGGCGCCGCCTCTATCATCAGTACGTCATTCTCAGCATCAATACTATAACCTCCCGCGAAGGCCCTTTCCAGCGCTGCCATACGATCCTTCAATGCCTTCTGGTCTCTTAACATTCGCAGGTATGCCTCCTGCTGTACCTTCATCCATTCCACCGCTGCCGTAGTAATCTGTTTACGGAACACCTGCTGCTGCTGGGCATTCCAGTTCTTCAGTTCCCGCTTCGCATCCTCAATCGACTTGGATACCTCCCGGACGATGTAAGGTTCGACGAACTCGCGGGAGAACTCGCTAAAGGGTACTCCTTGCGGTGGAGGAGGGAGCATGTTGTGGACGAGGGCGGCGTCTTGGAAGAACGAAAGCGCCGCAGCGCGAGGGTCTGTAATCATAAGATCAACACATTCATCAGGTAGTTGAATAGGGGCGGCCTCCAGGAGCAATTGGTGACCGTCCCATTCAATACCGCGGACGTCCGCGAACACCGAAGCACGAAATGTGTTGGCGGAGTTCTCGTCAAGGTCAAGGTCTGAATCCGAGTTGGATTCCATTCTAGGTCGACGTTCGATACTAGCCATTGCGCTTTCCACCCTGGGCTACTTGTTCGAGACAAGGTTACCAGTATTCACGCAAGGTCAGTGCCGAAGGTCGAAAAACAATTAATCAGGAGAGGAGTTAAGCGAGGAGCTCGCTTAACGATATACTGTAACGGGGGCACCCCTAGGAAGATGGATCCCAAGGTTGCGACCGCACCAAACAACTTCAAACTTATCGCCAAAAGTTCACACAGATGTAAGAGTAAAGTAGACGGTAAAACTTAATATCGTTAAGCCTGACGCTTCACTCAATTAAGGTCTCGAGAGGATTGATTGTTGGAGTAGGAGAGTTCTCGCATAGACTTTCAGGTAGTTTTATCTTATGCCAGAAACTCCCCCATCAGTTTACTCCAACTATTCGAGCACACCCTTCTCCGCTAAGGGCGGTCCGACACGTCTCCTGACACCCCCTTCGGGCATGTATGTGTCGACCCGCTCTAGTCGGCGTTCACCATATGTGCATATCGTTTCTGCGGCGCATTTCCATTCTGCCCGCCGGAGTGAAAACCTCTGCGCATCGGGGACTTGCCAGTGGCTAACTGTCAAGACCCCTTGCTGAACTAGACTATCTATGACACCCTTCCCATGCGCGTTGATTTCTTCTTGACGCCGGAAGCTACCGTGAGCGGTTTATCTATCTACTATTTACGAGTCTCGGGCTTCCGGTGTCTTCCGCAGGGTACGGTGGTCCAGGAGTGATCCAATGGGCGCTACCCATGACCACTACCTCGGATACACCTTACCTGCGGTAGGAATCATGCTTTTAGTGTCTCTGCACTTCCCTCTCAGAGCCTATGGCGTTGGGGACATCCTTGGGCGTGGTAGGTGCAAAACGTTCCCAGTCGTCCCGGCACCACCCGGGACTACCTTCGGGACCCCCACGGTTAACTCCCGTTAACTCCGTCAGTTTTGGTCCGTTTTACTCCGAACAACTTGGAGGAGGTACTCCACCTTCCACCCTATGCCCCCTTATATATCCTGCGAACAGCTTACGGTCGACCGGACGGCAGCAACGTATACGGTGTTGCAAGCGGGTCTGCAAAGATCCTCCTTTGCTAGACTGCACACAACTACGCAACCGTTTGCCCATGACGTCCGGGCCTCAAGGCGGGGCCGGAGGGGCATGATAGGAATAATGTCTTCAATTTACAGCTTCTTCGTAGCTGCGTAGCTCGCCCAATAGCATCTCCCGGAACCCCAGATTCCAGTATTATGCATGGTTTCGTGTGACAAACATTCCAGTCATTTTTCCCAAACTCCGCGAGGGACTTCGTATTGGCAGGTAGGGTAACTCAGGCCCTTGAACAGGGTAATCCAAGCCTCAAGGCAGGGTAACCCTGTTCTGAGGGTAGGGTAATCTTGTCCGGTGGACAAGTGGATTGTCTCCTGTTACCCTATCTATCCCACTTCCGGGGATAGACACACTCGGCCTTTCTCTAGTTACCCAGCCTAGCTGTGTATTGGCCCTTCATAGGTCCCTAAGTACGCTGACACCAATCCTAGGTGTAGCCATGTACCTAAATACTTGTCCACTAAGTCTGCTCATCGCAGAGCCCGGGCCATCGGGTCTCCGTAGGTCAAGTACTCACTTGCCTGCCGGTTCCTATCAGTTCGCCTCCGTGCTATCTGTATGGGTGTAGGTTCCGGCTGCCATAGCTCACGTATGCTGGGTCGTTACATAGGCAGTTCTAATAATATTTGAGGAAATACTTATTAACACTCCTGTTTCTGCTGAAATATCTTTTAAACTCATCTTTTGAGCTCTATTCAGCATCACATATACAACAGCCTCCACCCATTTTATCATAGAAGTTGTTTTGCCTTATGGTGTTGACATTCTCCAAAGTTTTTGTATTGTTGATATTCATGTAATAATTTGAACCCACTATATATTCTTTGATTCCCCCTATTCTACTTTTTTTTTATCTTAATAATACCCTCCTTTGCACTAATCAATTGACTAGACCCATTCAGATTAAACATGGGCTGTAATAGACCCCTGTGCACCACTATGCAAGCCCGGTCAATTTCACAAATGTTTGGACAGGACAGGTACACTCTACCTTTGTATGTTATAAAAAAAATACAAAATGATAGAGAGCTTAGACTGCAGTGTAACCTACTTATGCCAAGGTTGTGGCTGGCTGCCACAACCCCTGGATGTTCGCAAGCTCGCCACCGGGGACACTCTACAGAGCACCTAATAGTTGCAATACATCAAAAGATTTTACAAACAATTATTTTATTACACATCAATAAGAAAAATCCTCACGATAGTTTTTGTTTCCTTGGAAAGGAAACATTTCCAGTTTTTCACCCATAAACAGAGGAGATATTCTTGGCAGAGCCAGATAATCCTGTTAGAGTGAAACCTGAGAATGGAGAACCAGGCAGGAAACAATTTGCTTTTACAGAGGATGACGATGGTGGGTATGAGGGCCCTGAAGGGTAAAATGCTAGAATTTGTGTACACGAAGAGGTGATGGGGGAGAGTGACAGCGGAGTGGAAGAATGAAGGACTAAACGATGTGGTATTTGGACAAGGGGGACCTGGAACCACTAGGGAAGTGGAGAGAATGATAAAGATAGCTTTGTGGGCCATGGGGTGCTATGAGTGCACAGCAGATAAGGGAACAACAATGGGGATATACTTTGGTCATTCCCAAGATAGGGAGTACAAACCCGCCCAAACGAGCAGTGATGAGAGTAGTAAGGGGGGGGTGAGTTTGGTGTCTGCCAGATCAAGTGCACCAATATGGGGAACATCAGAACTTGGCTCGATAGATGCACAGGAAAGGAAGCTATACCGAGGAATGTGATTAGATGACTGGAGCAATGAAAGCTACAAGCCGCCGCGACCGCCAGGGAGAAAAGGAAAACAGGAAGAGAAAAGAGGTGTTGCAATGATCCTGGAGCATGGGAAAGATACAAAAAGGGCAGGACTGGGTGACAGCAAACATGCTTCTAAAGAAAGTAAGATGGTTAATGTAACACTGTTCACGCAACAGGAACCTGTAGAATACAGCAGACAAGCAGACATAAACCTTGCACTAACAGAAGAGCTGGAGGATCTTGAGAAAGAAAAAGAAATCGCCACCGTGAGCGAATCCGGCAAAATGGAAGTAAAGCAGGTGGACAGATATGTTATGGACGACATGACAGACAAGGAAAAATCAGATAGACTGGTGGAGTTGGTCGGCCCCAGGAGAGACAAAATCGATGACCAGGAAGATATGATAGGAGTGCTCAAAGATGAGATGATGGGATTGAGAGAGGAGATGAAGAGACTAAGAGAGACCAGAAACAGTGAGAACCTGGAGAAGAAGGCACTAGCTCAGGCCCCGAGACAGAAAAAGGAGAAACCCCCTAAACACGTGATTAGTGAAAAGAAGTTGGGTTGTGTGAACCAGAAGAATGGAGGGAGTGGATGAAAGGGGAAAGGAGAGAAAACTACGGGAATAGAAGTGGTAATACTGATAAGAAAGAAAATCCCCGGGGCGATCAAGCAAAAGGAACCTGCTCCCAACTACGTATCAGTGACCAAGACAGGATGCAAGGATGGACCAGGAAACTTCAACGTGGTATAAAGAAAGAGAACAGTGAAGAAAGGAGCAGTTAGCGGGATTCGGGAAAGGGAGAGACACTTCGCGATTAGGTGCATAATACATGAGAAGAGAAGAGCACTGCCTAGTGGAATTATGGCAGAACAGATCAGGACAGAACCCAACAAGAAGTTGAAAGAGCTGCAGACTGTAAACATGTACTTCTAGATCGTGGCACGGAGCGGATAGAGGGACATCCACCTCACGCTTGCATGCGAAAGGGCCAACAAGCTGGAAGGATACACTGAAGCTATCAAACAGTGCCTGGAAGGACTGGGTCTGAAGGAGTTTGCTTTTATTCTGAACCTGCCAAAAGTGAGAATCATTCTGGAAAATGTACCATTGTGGAAAATAGGGAAGATGGGGTCAACATAGGAGCCAGAAGATTGGGAAGAGGATGAAAGTTTTGAGGATCTAATCTGTGATATAGAGATGGGAAACCCCGAAATAAGAGTGATGGCAAAATCCCAGTAGGCAGGCAACACGAGAGTGATGAAAAAGAGGAGACAAGCAAGTGCTGGACTGATAGCAACGGTTGAGGAGGTTGACATGATCCGGAATGTCCTTTCAAGAAACAACTCAAAAGAGACAATGGGCAGAAGAGCGAGATACTGTCGCTGGTTCCGAGAGGAACACAGTATTAAGGTATGCCGGAGGTACCTGGAACCCAGACACTTTAAGGCAGAATGCCGAACAAAGAGCCCCAGATGCACACTCTGCGAAGAGCCCTACAAAACAGCCAAGCACCAGGGTAAAGAGGAAGGAGGTAAAATAGAAAGAGGACTGAGATGCGAACAGGGGAAACCCAAGTGCAGGCAATACCAGAGTGGGGAGCACATCTCAGAGTCACCAATGTGCCATGCTATGAAGAGGAACTAAAGGACACTGGAATAGGTTAGGAATACCATGGTAAGTGCAGACTATATATCTGTGTCAGGTGTATCAGACGAATCGAGAAACAGGGAGAGAAAGCAGGAAAAAGGAATTAGAGGAACCCCACCATACAAGCAGGCACTCGAAGTGGAAAAATTAGTGATCCGACACTCAGCATCTACAGGTCCATTAGTCAGAGTGAAGATGGGAGGTACAATGTGGTAATGAAGGTTAGAACATGTATGTTAAATATGAGGTGAAGCAGAGGGAATAGAATGCTTGTAATGGAGAGATTTTGGTGGGCAGGTGTATTTTTCATTGTTGATCCACCGCAAGAATCGAGAGAGGAGATGGTTGACTAAAAGGGAGATTGGGTTTTGTTTTCATATGTTGATGAAAGATGGGTTGAGGTGTGGATAAGAAAAGAGTATAGAGGGATGTGTGAGGTGGGAATGACAAGCTGGGGATCCCAGGAAGGGATATATAAGGGGAAAGGTGGATGACAAAGGGGTATGGTTGGACTATACTTAAAACCATTGTAACGGGGGCACCCATAGGAAGATGGATCCCAAGGTTGCGACCGCACCGAACAACTTCAAACTTATCGCCAAAGGTTCACACAGATGTAAGAGCAAAGTAAACGGTAAAACTTAATATCGTTAAGCCTGACGCTTCACTCAATTAAGGTCTCGAGAGGATTGATTGTTGGAGTAGGAGAGTTCTCGCATAGACTTTCAGGTAGTTTTATCTTATGCCAGAAACTCCCCCATCAGTTTACTCCAACTATTCGAGCACACCCTTCTCCGCTAAGGGCGGTCCGACACGTCTCCTGACACCCCCTTCGGGCATGTATGTGTCGACCCGCTCTAGTCGGCGTTCACCATATGTGCATATCGTTTCTGCGGCGCATTTCCATTCTGCCCGCCGGAGTGAAAACCTCTGCGCATCGGGGACTTGCCAGTGGCTAACTGTCAAGACCCCTTGCTGAACTAGACTATCTATGACACCCTTCCCATGCGCGTTGATTTCTTCTTGACGCCGGAAGCTACCGTGAGCGGTTTATCTATCTACTATTTACGAGTCTCGGGCTTCCGGTGTCTTCCGCAGGGTACGGTGGTCCAGGAGTGATCCAATGGGCGCTACCCACGACCACTACCTCGGATACACCTTACCTGCGGTAGGAATCATGCTTTTAGTGTCTCTGCACTTCCCTCTCAGAGCCTATGGCGTTGGGGACATCCTTGGGCGTGGTAGGTGCAAAACGTTCCCAGTCGTGCCGGCACCACCCGGGACTACCTTCGGGACCCCCACGGTTAACTCCCGTTAACTCCGTCAGTTTTGGTCCGTTTTACTCCGAACAACTTGGAGGAGGTACTCCACCTTCCACCCTATGCCCCCTTATATATCCTGCGAACAGCTTACGGTCGACCGGACGGCAGCAACGTATACGGTGTTGCAAGCGGGTCTCCAAAGATCCTCCTTTGGTAGACTGCACACAACTACACAACCGTTTGCCCATGACGTCCGGGCCTCAAGGCGGGGCCGGAGGGGCATGATAGGAATAATGTCTTCAATTTACAGCTTCTCCGTAGCTGCGTAGCTCGCCCAATAGCATCTCCCGGAACCCCAGATTCCAGTATTATGCATGGCTTCGTGTGACAAACATTCCAGTCATTTTTCCCAAACTCCCCGAGGGACTTCGTATTGGCAGGTAGGGTAACTCAGGTCCTTGAACAGGGTAATCCAAGCCTCAAGGCAGGGTAACCCTGTTCTGAGGGTAGGGTAATCTTGTCCGGTGGACAAGTGGATTTTCTCCTGTTACCCTGTCTATCCCACTTCCGGGGATAGACACACTCGGCCTTTCTCTAGTTACCCAGCCTAGCTGTGTATTGGCCCTTCATAGGTCCCTAAGTACGCTGACACCAACCTTGGGCGTAGCCATGTACCTAAATACTTGTGTCCACTAAGTCTGCTCATCTCGGAGCCCAGGCCATCGGGTCTCCGTAGGTCAAGTACTCACTTGCCTGCCGGTTCCTACCAGTTCGCCTCCGGGCTACCTGTATGGGTGTAGGTTCCGGCTGCCATAGCTCACATATGCTGGGTCGTTACAGCATAGACTTTCAGGTAGTTTTATCTTATGCCAGAAACTCCCCCATCAGTTTACTCCAACCATGCGACTACACCCTTCTCCACTAAGGGTAGTCCGACACGTCTCCTGGCACACCCTTTGGGCATGCATGTGTCGACAAACTCTAGTCGGCGTTCACCTTATGCGGTTATCGTTTCTGCGGTGCATTTCCATTTTGCCTGCCGGAGTGAAAAACTTCTGCACATCCGTGTCTTCCCAGTGGCTAACAGTCAAGGCACCTCATGAACTAGACTATCTATGACACCATTCCCATATGCATTAATCTCTACTTGACTCCGGAGGCAACTGTGAGCGGTTTATCTATTTACTATTTACAGGTCTCGGGCTTCCGGTGTCTTCCGCAGGGCACGGTAGTCCGAGAGTGATCCAATAGGCGCTACCCATGACCACTACCTTGGATCTACCTTACCTGTGGTAGGAATCATCCTTTTAGTGTCTCTGCACTTCCCTTTCAGAGCCTGTAGCGTTGGGAGCATGTTCGGGCTTGGTAGGTGTAAAACTCTTCCAGTCGCCCCAGCACCACCTGGGACTACCTTCGGGACCCCCACGGTTAACACCCGCTAACTCCGCCAGTTTTGGTCCATTTTACTCCGAACAACTTGGAGGAAGTATTCCACCTTCCACCCTATGCCCCCTTATATATCCCCCGAACAGCCTACAGTCGACCGGACAGCAGCGACGTATACGGTGTTGCAATCATGTCCGCAAACATTCATCTTGGCTAGACTGCGCACAACTACACAACCGTTTACCCATGACATTCGGGCCTCAAGACGGGGCCGGAGGGGTATGATAGGAATAATGTCTTCAATTTACAGCTTCCTCGAAGCTACGTAGCTCGCCCAATAGCATCCCCTGGAACCCCAGATTCCAGTATCATGCACGGCTTCATGTGACAAACATTCTGGTCATTTTTTCCCGAACTCCCCGTGGGTCTTCGTATTGAAAGGTAGGGTAACTCAGGCCCTTGGGCAGCGTAACCCAAGCCCCTAGGCTCGGTAACCTGATCCTGATGGTAGGGTAACCTGTCCGGTGGACTAGATAACTTTTCCCTGTTACCCCGTCTATCCCGTTGCCCAAGATAGACACTTCGGACCTTTCTCCAGTTACCCGCCCTAGCTGAGCAACTGCCCCTTCAGATCTCCCTCACTACGCTGACACCGCTCACGGGTGTATCCAGGTACCTAAGTCCCTGACCAGCCAATTCTGTTTATTCTCAGAGCCCGGGCCATCGGGTCTCCGTAGGTCAAGTACTTACTTGCCTGCTGGTTCCTACCAGTTCGCCTCCTGGCTCCCTGTATGGGTATAGGTTCCGTCTCCCATAGCTCATGTATGCTGGGTCGTTACAACCATCGAGACCGGTTCAAGAGGTTAGAGAGTCCTTGGATGAGCTACTGGAGTCAGATATTTATACCGGGGACTTTAAAGCACAATCAAAGAAATGGGATAATATACAGACATTGATAGGAACCCAAGTCGAAGTGTGGATGAAGAGCAGAGAATTAATGCAATGCTAACCGAATACACCAATGTTTCAGAATACTTCTGTTATCAACTTGATGTTCTACAAGGGTGACGGGAAGATCCAGACAACATATAGTGACAAAGGTAAATTGAAACACATAGCAATAATCACGAGTATCAATGTAAAACCTCAGGCGAAATTGAAAAAGACAGCAATAAACAGGAAGAAAGTCGTATGGAAAAGAATTGGGGATGAGATTAAGTAACTGTCAGCGAAGCGGGCAGAAGAGATATGGCAAGAAATTAAACCGATAACAGACAGGTTGCCAGAAAGAAAGGGTAGAAAAGGAAAGAGGGGAGCATGATGAGGGAATGAGGAGCTGGATAGGATTGGGAAAGATGCGAGAAACCTTAGAAGAAAGAGTGATAAAGAGGGGTGGAAATTCACTAGGAGGGTCTATAGGGCAATGATAATTGAGACGAGATATGAAGGACTAAGGAAACAACTGGTAAAACTCAAAGACCCTGAAAGATTTCCTGCAATCGGGAAACTGACATCTCGGAGGATGATAATAAGCCTTACTGACCTGGAAGGGACTGTCTACTGAGATCATGAATCGATGAGCAACCTGATAGCACAACAGCTAAACTCAGGCCTGTACAGGAGATAGGAACAAGGAGAAATTGAGATTGATGAAATAGATCAGGGAGAGATCAAAAAGGCACTGAAGTAATTGCGTAGCAATACATGAAGTGGGATTGACTGGATATGTTACCCGTTTCTCAGGTTTTTGGATGAGAACACATCCTGAACCAATACTCAAGGTAGCGAATCATGGACTAAGGAAGGGGTTCCCAGACTGGCATGAAGCAGAGATGGTACTGATTGCCAAGGCGGACAAAGAATGATACGATGTTCACAAATCATGGAGAATGATACACCTCCTCCCAACGATTGCCAAAGTGGTAGAGAGAGTAATGCTGAGGAGAATGGAAAGGGTGGCTGAACTGGAAGAGACACAGTTCATATCAAGAAGGAAAAGGTCATGTCACGATGCTGTGGCCCAGATATATGAGTTCCTGGAGTATCATAAGTACAAAAACTGTCCAATGTTGTCGACAGACATGGGAAGGGGTTTTGACAATGTGCAACAGAAAATACTGATGGATGTGATGACAGGTAGGGGTTGCTACTGAGACATGATAGAATGGACCAGGAGATGACTGAGGGACAGGAGAGTGAGATTCTGATTTAATGGCAGATGTAGTGGGATCTACAATATGAACAAAGGGGTTCCCCAGGGATCACCGTCATCCTCCTTCCTGTTTGGAATATATGTCACAGATATATTCCACCAGAGGATACTGTACACACCGGCCAGAAGCAGGATCGGAGTGAGCTATGTTGATGATAGATGCATTGTTGTGAGGGGAGAGACAACCAGAATGTCGGTAGCCTGCATGGAAGAAACATTTGAGGAAATGAGCAAAATTGCTTAAAGTAGGGGAATGACACGGGAAGCAAAGAAAACAGAATAGATAGGATTTGGAAAAGGGGAATGAGTTAGGTTGAAGATAGTGAATGAAATGAGAAGCAGAAGGGAGAAAGTTAGGATACTAGAGTACTGGTTTGGGAGAGAAGTAAAAAGTATGAAGAAGCACGTGGAGTACTGGCTAGGAAAAGGAGAAGGTATTAAAAGAAGGAGAGCGGTAGTATCCTAGAGATACAGAATAAGAGGAGGAATGGGTGCATGGGAAGTTGTTAGGCTGATACAGTCCACATTTCTGGCAACTGTATACTACGGACTAGAGTTCATTCCCTATAAGAACCTAATACGGAAAATACAAATATTGGTTAACGAAACAATACAGTCAGTTACAAGGGTCCTGAAGGGAATTGCGAATGCAGTCCTACTTGGAGAAACTGGCATTCCATCAGTCCCAATTCAGCAAAGGTATATCTGGAGGAGGAGATACCAACACTATATCGCAACCAAATATGGGGAGAAAATGCCTTGGTACGGATGCATAAGAGATAAGTGGAAATACTATAAAATGTCCGCCATCCTGCCAGAGTCCGAGAAGAAGTTCAGGGTAGATATAGTAGTAACAATACTACCGACCAACACCCAAGCAATAGAGGAACATGACCAATGGGTAAAAAACATACCGGATGCAATGGCATACTACTATACCAATGGGGCCAAATCAGGAGACAGAGGAGGTTGTGGGTAGATTGAGGTGAAGAGGAACGGAGAGAGAATGGAGTCAGGATGCAAAGCAGACCCAGACTGGGATATTAGTAGGATTGAGATTAAAGGGATAGTTGGAGCACTAAAAGAAGGGGCAACGAGGGGATACGAAAGTGTTGTAGTATTTACAGCCTCAGTCTTGAGTGAGCAGATGATTAAAGAGATGGAACATGAAGATGATCTGACAGGACTGTGGGACACGATAGCTACAGCAACCGAGACATATGAGAAGGTGGAGTTCAGATAGATCCCGAGACACAGAGGATACATGGGAATGAACTGGTGGATAAAGCGGCTCACCTAGCAAGCCAAAGAGGGGATTTAGGAGATATAGAAGGATGGAACTTAGCTCCGAGCCAAGCAGGACTTGCAAGAGAGATGAGAATGAAGGAATAGAAGAAGTGGATAGTTGAGGAAAAACACGAATACTACCAAAGGGAGCTGAAAAAGTCAAGACATCTGAAGGGACTTAGCAGACTTGATGGCTATGTCTTGATAAGACTGAGGGTGAGGCCATTAGTGACAGGACATGATGAATGGCAAGGGGAAACTGAAAGTAAGCATCTTGAGAGTTGCTCCCGATTCACAAAAGGGAGACCCGATAGGATGAAAATATATAATGACTGAGCAGTGACCAGTCTGAAGGAGTAGTGAACCAAGAATGAGTACTTAGGACTAGGAATTCCATCAACGATCCTGAGCGACCTGTATGAGTATGTGGGATTTGGAACCCCGTTTGACAATACGACCACACTATAAAGGAATAGAGAAAGGATAGTGGAACAGCTAGGAGTGGAACCTAGAAGGCTGAGGGATGTGGAGATATTAGAGAATATTGGTTCTTTTTGGAGGATCAAACGGTGTGTGACGGATGTGGGAAAGGATATAGTGGAGGGAGTTCAGGAAAGCCAGAATCCTCAGGTCTGCAGGAACACTTGAGCAGGAAGAGTGAATGCCCAGAGAAAACTCAGAAAAGGTTTTGGGAGAGGGCCAAGAAAGGGTAGATGAGATATAGGGAAGGGTATAGGAGGGCGCTCTTGTTTAAATGGGTGACAAGGACAATGGGGGATATTCAAATTTGTATGGCATGCGGAAAGAGATATAAGGACAGTGATGGGGTTGGATTGCATTGGAGGGGAGATGGGGAATGTATTGACCAGGTGTTAGAAATTTCTGGACTGGGTCCAGGGGGGAGTGTTAGATTTATGGATGATTTATTTATTTTGTGTTTTGTTTTGTTTTTGATTTTTGATTTTATGTGGAGGAGGGATGCGAGGCCAGTTTGCTGGTGGTAGTGTTTGTGCAGTTACCTGAGTTCGGGCTTGGCTAGGTAGGCAGGGTTTCAAGTTGGGTTGGCTTGCCTCAAGAAACGCAACGCTGTGAGAAGAGGGCCCGGATGGGAATGCTTCTCAGTAGTGTAGTTACCAAAGATATTTTATTAAAGTGCCTGACAGCTCAATGGCACTTTACAGCTCAACAGCACTTTGTGGCTCACCACAGTAACTTTGTGGCTCAACAGCACTTTGTGGCTCAACTATACCTTGAAGCTCTGTACAAATATGTATATTAAGATAACCTTTCAAGTTTAAAGAATACAAATCATTTGAATTATTTACAAACTGTTTATATGCTGCAAACTGATGTTAATTTACAAACTTGTACAGAGCTACAAGGTATGGTTTAGCCGCAAAGTGCTGTTGAGCCACAAGGTTACTGTGGTGAGCCACAAAGTGCCGTTGAGCCGTAAAGGGCCGTTGAGCTGTCAGGCACTCTTTGGAGTGCCCCCAGTCGTGAGCTTGCGAACGTCCGGGGGTTGTGGCAGCCAGCCACAACCTTGGCACGAGTATCCAGTCCACCGCTTCCATCCTTCGGCTTTTCTCTAATTTCCGGTGCCCCAAAAATTAATTGTTACATTTTAGTAGCACCTAGCTGCTTGTCAAAAAGGTATTACACTACACTTTTTTCTTTGTTCGATTTGTTTGTGCATGCCGTGGGGATGAACCTGTATGCTACGACAAGCTAAACGTACAACACTCCCAATCCGGATATGACCGTGTAAAATGCCAGCTTAGGGTTCACCCTTTTGGATGTTAGAGCATGGCCGCAACCCTTGAGGACCTCGGAGATCCCGGTGGAGAATTTCCGTGCGGCGGAAAAATGTCATAATACTATATCATACACGATTCATCATCACAGGTTCAAGTACGAGTGATCATCGGTGATAGAACTCAGACGCGATCAACCGTGGAAACCAGAAAACGGAGGCCAGGCCCGTTTTTTCTGGGGAAACGATCCTGGCCTATCATGCTCCTCCTGCGATCGGATGACCCCCCTAATGAATCCGTCGATCAACCGCCCATTCACCGGTTCTGTAATTTTCGTCGGCGTACGTTCATATCATACAACCGATTATTCGGATATTACGGAAATATTTGCACAGTCCGGCGGCTACAATACACGATATCACAGTGTGGGTGCTCCCCCGGAGACGTACTAACTGCTCTTCGCTCCGAGTGCTCTGCCAGAACGCTTGGCCGCTCGCCTCGTACGAACGAAATTCGTGACTTTTCGACTATCGTGTGCGTACCGGGCGTATCACCTCAAAGCCGCACAATATATATTCCCCTGGCGAACGCTCGTGATTGAAAAACTCTAGAAATTCGTTACATCCGGCCTCTATACTGTATCATCTCTTGTCCGCTGGGACCACCCGCGGAGGTCGTTCAACGTAATCGGAACGGAAAAAGCAGCACTTTTGTGAAGGGATATTGGACGATAGGGGAGCAGGAGGAGGAGGAGGAGGAGGAGGAGGAGATGCTAGCGTTTAGTAGAAATGACCAGATCTCGTCATGAGTTGTTGGGGTGCGGAGGATGGTGAGTTAAGATCTAGATTTCGTTATCATACTTGGATTGCCTATCTTCTTAGAGAGTAAAGTTAGTCAAGTATCATACTGCAGCTAGACCTCACCACTTTCTCGAAACTCACAGCTTCACCTACCATCACTATTTCTTCAGGCTTCGAAAATGTAATCCATGGCTAGGCGTGAACATCAAGACATCCTTTTTCTCCCGGCCTCGCGTGATCCCCCCCGTCCGATTCGTGTGGCGGAAGACGAGTCGCGTTGAATTGGCTTGGGGGCTGTGGTGTTCCCGGCGTTGTCTGGGGATGCAGAGATCATCAGTCATAATATACTCGGGCGCGGGGGGGGGATGACGGAAACTGTTCTTAACGGTCCGGTTCAGTGGTCTTAGGGGTTGGGAGAAGACGGATCAAGTCGTATCGTCAGCTTTCGTCCGGCCCTGGGGAGCCTACGACGGACTGGCCAAGTGTAGGGAGGAATGTGCCCCCAGCCTTCTTTACAAGGGAATAAATATCATAATATCATACCGCCAGTTGTCTATTACTATATCATACCCCGGCTGTTGCTGATGTTGTATGATATAGGAAAGGAAGGATAAATCCTTCCCCTTGACACGTCGCTCCATCCTGCCCATCTACTCGTGATAACGCATTGGGATTACAAAACATTTTAACCTTGTGTTTTACTTTATGTTATCATACTCCTCCATTCTGAGCACTCACCTCCTAACCCGTCATTATCCGAACTAGCATGCAAATCCCGAAAGTTTACTCCAATGCAGGAAAAGGAAGCAAATCACAATTTCAACTCGGAGAACAGAGCACTCTCCGTTCTAGGAAAATCGATATATAGACAGGGTTAAACTCATAAAGCATCACTCATGCCACCCCCCCNCCGGGTGATCCCATACTGGAACCTATAGTCGCGCACCGACCCCTCTAGTGCCATTGCACTCGCACTGTATACGAATCTGTATGGTTCACCGTCTGGCATAAAGACGGCGATTCCTACACGCCGCTGACCCGCATTCGCCGTGAGAGGCTTTACCAGAGTTGTATCCCTTGGAAAGCCGCGCGCAGCGGCGGGCGGATGGCAAGGATCATTCTTCTGGTGGTGGTGGTGGTGGTGCATTCCGACAAGAGTGGTGTCACCGCTGTGGGAAGATACGAGCTGCCGCTGCGAGGTCGATGGGATTTCGTGCTTCTGGACTCGGATGCACCGGTTCGGACATCTCCCAATGGGAGTCCGGAAGATGACTGACTGCTTGGGAGTGGGCGTCGTCTGGACTGGAGCGAATATGGGAAGCGCGACGCTCGGATGATCGCGTCTATGAGGTGGATTGGGATTGTAAAACCTTTTTTTTTTCTTTTTTTCTTCTTGTCACTGTGCAGTGTTGTGGTCTCTTATACCGTAAGAACCGGAATTCCTGAATCTTAAGCTAGGTTGTTGGAGTTTGGCTCTCCCGGTAAAGGTCTACAGCATTTCTCCTATTCTTCGTCTTAGCGGAGGACTAATGCCAGTTCTTTCCCGGGGGAGGGGGGGGGGGAATTCTAGATGTCCTGGTATGAGATCCAATTATTCCAGTTCTTTTGATTCCCATCCAGTAAAATACCAGAATACAGTCGACCCCCCTCGTTGGCATTCCCATATATCATGAACAAAGGTTCCCATATCATCCTTCGTCATCAAACACCCTGCTATGACCCCCTTCCCACCGTCAAAAACCCGGCTGGAGCCATTTTCAGTAAACCATGGACTTTTTAACATCCCGGTCGCCAGAACCCTCCTTTCTTACTCCACTCTAAACGAATCTTGAAAAGTTTTTACAATGCCAGTTGTCGTGTGATGGTGATGTCTGAGGTCGATCTTCCCGGTCTCCAGTGATTACAAGGCGGGGGTAGCCTTGCGATCGGGTGGTATGGCACTGTGGTTCGTCCTTAACTTAGTTCTTTACTATCATAATCTTTGTATACGGAGGTACAGCCCCTAAGTTTTGTATGTTCCACAGGGGCTCTATTATCCAGATTTCTTGACCAGTAAAGTAGAGGTCCGAGGATGGAGACAGGTAGTGTATCCGGAGATGGAAGGGTGAGTTCTGCGGGGGAATGCCGTTTGAATGTTGGGGATGGAAATGAAGAATGTAGAGGTTTGTATTATACTATACTATACCATTCCAGTAGGTGATTCCAAGTACAAGAGGAGAATGGAGGGTGGGATAATCTACGATATATAGCGGAACACTTTATCCCCGTCATGGACAGCGGGCATCCCTTTCTGGGATTCCGTTTTCTCTAACGTTCGCCATGAAATTTCTAGGGCTCGCGCCTTGGGGTGACGGTAAGAGGTACATTAACTCTCATCCCTTCAATTGAAACCCCAAGTTATCTATGATACCTTCCAACGTGTATCGGCGGGTCGTCTTTTTAGTCGACCCGGAAGCTTCGCCGGGGGGGAGTCATCTCGGGCACGACCGCAACACAAAGTTTTTATTCCTACCCCTCCCTATTTTCTTTTATTAAAATCTACCTATCATACAGATCGCAATCTCCGGCGGTAAAGTAAAAACCGCAGGAACAAATAATGAAAGAAAACGTCACAATTCCCATATGTCGATCCCGGCAAGGTTCACGAGTCGGATAATCCCGCACTTGAACAGGTCTAGCCAGGCCTCAGCCCGACCCAGGAAAACTATTATGACAGCTCACCCGTTCTCGCCAGTCAAACGACTAAGCGATCGAGCAAAGGTGCGGCAAAGTGATCGAGGAACGTGAGGCACTAGACTACTCCCCCTGGCGAAAGAAGGTACAGACTAAAAAAATAGGTATAGATGATTCGATAATGCGCGCGAAATACGATTATTCGGAGGAAAACGAGAGAAAAAAACAGGATGAATCGGTCGCAAGAGGGGAAATGAAATGAAGTGATAAAAGATGAAAGAGGTTAAAAAGGAAAAAAACAAAAGAAGAAAAGCCCCATATGTTGAATAAACACCCATGATGCCAGCCGTTCATTGCAGCCTTCCGCGTGCGACCCCCTACCGGAAAATATCAGGAGAACGCTCTAACCACCCTCACCTTCCTCCGTCCTCGGCCGAAAGATGGGGTTCCGTGTCCTGGCCTGGTTCCACCCTTGTCGTGTGGAAGCTAACGCCGCGGCCATAGCTGCGCTTCTGGTGAACGGCCGCTTGGGAGGCGCATAGTCCTCATCCTGAACGTCATCGTCCACCTCGATAATCCCAACTCCCAGCGCAGCACCTCCATCACTACTCGCCTCCGGGCCTCCCAGACTCGTAGAACTAATTGCCCCAACAACGCTCTCCACAGTCCCCCGTCGTGGCCGGCCAACGACTCCGTCACTGTCATCATCATCCCTGGTGAGGAAGGTGGCGGGAAGTGGGGACGGTCGTGAGGGCGGTGAAGGGAGCGGTAGTCCGTTGGCTTTCGCTAATTCCCGCGACCTGTGGAACTCGTCCAGATTCGCGTTTATGCTCGTCGAGCAGGATTCGCAGGCGAGGTAGCCGCACTTCTCGAGTATGCAACGGTAGGGGTGTGACATTGTTTTCGAGCAATGGTTGCAGTGGCGGCTTAGGAAGGAGGGTTGAGAGACGAAGAAGTGGCCGCCCTGTGTGCGGCAGTCATACATTTTTGCCTTTGTGCAGGTGAGTGAGTGAGTGAGGGAGTGGTAAACGGAGGGAGGGGAGGGTATGGGGAGGGGAAAGGGCGAGGTGGTGGTGGTGGTAATGGAGGTGGGGAGGAGAGGGATGGAGAAAAGTAGGGAAGGGAGGAAGGAAGGAGGAATGGGCATGAGAGAATTTCAAATTTGCAAGCGATGTTGGTTGTTGTTAGGGAAGGTGTATCCAGGGAGGCCGATCTCTCACTCTTCTATCATACATATGATCCCGTACCGGTATCCCACAACCCTTTCTCTCTCTCTCTCTCTCTCTCTCTCTCTTTCTCCCCCTCTGCCCTTCCCTCCCCCC
>PYWC01000087.1:260842-288792 GCA_003182015.1 Tuber magnatum | reverse complement strand
TAATGTGACCATCATCCCCGCCACAAAGGTCAGAAGGAAAAACGATACTCCGGATTTTCGATCGCGGGTGTGGCTTGTTTGCAGGGATATGAATGAACCAAACTGGTCAGAGCACAACCAGCCGTGAAGAAGGGGCTGCCCTTCAAGCCACATTTCGCCAATCATCGCTTACTCTCCGGGGTGTCACGGCGAAGCCAACAGCTAATTTAACTTGCCTCCTCCCTTACTTCAACCTGCTCAGATTGAGTTGTCCACACAACACACCGGTATTCCCCCGAAGAGGGATCGACCCGCGGCTTGCGGTTTCCGAAATTCGAGCACGGTCGGCCGAGCTGAAAAGCGAGAGGCATAATACCGGTAGAACCGTTGAGTTGGTGGGGTGCTTATTGGGGACAGAGGGAGTGTCTGGAAAAGGTCGTGTCAAGGGTTCAGTGCTCGATGGTGCGGTCTCATGATACGCTAGGTGCAGGGTGCATCTCGCAGTGCAGCATGCATCGAAATTATCCACGAATCTTTGCCCGCCGCTCAACAGCTGCCGGTGCGATGGTCCCTCCACCCCCGATTTGCAAAAGTATCCGGAAATCTGGCGAATGGCTCGGCAGAACGAGGGGAGGACAGTACCTTACTCTTTCTTTTATTTTTATTTTTTTTACATATCCCGCGCGGAGGGCGGATAAAATCGTGCCGACCTCTGGCAGTATCCTGCGAGCGGCTATAAATTTTTTTATCCCTCTCGATTATTCTTCCAAGTCTCCTTTTGCCCTTTCCCTACCGGTACTACTACATTGGCGGGACAGGTGTACAGTACGCCAAACTGAAGCCAAGCTGCCGCATTACCAGTACTTTTTGAAAGTCTTGTGTAGACTTTGGGAATCATAAAATTGTGTGATCGTACGGTATCATACCGGTATGGGTTGACATACCCGCACAGTAGCAGAAACCTCCGGGGTTAGGGTTGGACTTGGAGCCGCAACACGTTCCTCCCCCCTGGACTCTCCATCGTTTGCGGAAACATCCCACCCTTGATCAGGAGAAATCGGCCTGCAACCGAGTTAGTCCCTTGCCCGGGATAGTATTTCTTCAGCCTCACCTCTTGATGGAAATCTTCCCCCCTCCTCTGGTTTTCTCCAATGATATTACCATCACGGCATGAGAATACATACATGCCCGGGATACTTGGGGGCCCAGCCAGTCACCGATGTTGGGCAGGGGAGAGTCAATAATACCGTCCCGATGTTGATGAAATTGGGCCTCCTTTAGTAAAGCGGGTGGTTGTTCCGCGAACCGATTGATGGAGTAGTCTACGGTAGTGTGGGCTAGTTAGGGCCGCAGATGAGATGGTCACGTGAGCAAATACCGCAGGGAGGTGGAGGGACGGGCAGGAAGATTTTTGCTCATGCTGATCCTTCTCGAGCTTTTCACGAGTGCTGGCAGCTGCGTAGGGCCGCTTTTGTGCTTGTACGGCACCGGTATTACTATGACTGGCGGGGCAACGTTATGCCTCCAACTACGAGTAGGTGCCGGGGGTTTCCGTTGCGGCTACGGTACTCGCACAGTGCTGACCAATGGCTGCCTAAATCACGGCTAAATAGTTTGTTGCGGAGACGGGATTGTCCGGTGAGCCCGCGGTTGGTGGAGGAAGAATGCCTTACCCTACCCACCCTTACAAACCCTCAGCAGCCCGGGCGTCAACCACATTATGGTATACCGGTGGTATGATATGATAACTGTGCTGTACTCGAGTACGGTGCGGTACAGTACCCGTACTTGCGTGCTACAGTAGGGTTGCTCGGTCGCTTGAACGCCAGCACAGCCGTTCCTCACCTTACGGTAGCCGCGAATAGCTTTGACATGCAATGTGCCGAAGAAGCGACACGTCGTCTTTTTTCTGCCACAATGGTAACGCAACAGAGATAAGGGTACAGTACGATACGGCAGGGAGATCGTTTTCTTCCCACGGTTTATTCCGTCTTCGAAGGTATGATGCAAAGCGTTTAGAAGGTGGACCTGAGTGGGTGCACCATGAAATGCCTCTATTTGTAAGGGTAAAGGGTAAATTTTAGTTTTAAAAATTAACTAAGGCCTGGGATTAAATTAATATCATACTTTAAGTGTTTTTTTCGAAATGTTAATAACATATTAATTATTGTAATATCAGTTTGAGAGTCAATAACTTTTATTTTTATAGAAACACAACTTGAAAAGCAAATTGAATACAGTGTTTAAGAAAATAGTACATTATTGACCCTTCTGTGAGACTTGTAGTGTCTGTTAACAAGATTTGCATATTCTGTAGAGTGCTTAGGAATAAAAATAGTGATATGAATTATTGAATGAGAAAATAATAATTCAGATCTCATATTATTAAGACTAATATTTAGAGTAAATTAAAAATAAGTGAAAATAGCCAATCTGCATGAGAATTGAACCTGGGATCTTCTACAATAAGTATTTCCTTGATTTGCCCTTTACCCTTACAAATCGAGGCATTTCATAGTGCACCCACTCAGGTCCACCTTCTATTGTAAACGCTTTGCATCATACCCGTCAGCAACGTCTTGGCTTGTTGTCGGATTCTGTCGCACACGGATTGAACCACGGAACGCAAAGCCCCGGATTCCAGCACTATGTGCTTATTTCCTACCGTGCCCGCAGTGCCCTACCCCCTTTTTTGCGCTGGTGTGCTGATGATATGAATTGTGGCTTCGGTCTCGCGTCTCTTTGTCGACTGCGGCTCATCTTCGAAGATGGACTTCGTATTGAATACCGGTATGGCAAAGCTTAAGTCAGCAGACAATGCCTAGCCAAGCTCAACATACCGGTATCATACCCCTCTCGTGTCGGTACAAGGTAGAGGGGTGCTAGTTCCTGGGAGTTGGCAGAAAAACGGTATAGCGCAAAGGGGCTCCTGGCATGCAGGGCGCCAGATCGGACCGATCCAACTTTAATTCTCGTCAGCGTTGGCCGTCGCAGACCGTGCTGTACTGTACACCATGTCCGTAGCAAGCGGTAGGAATCGTACCGATCCCTTACCGTACTCGCTAATTCCAAAAAAGTACTCGTACCGCTATCATGTCCAGAAATCAGCTCGCCAAGCCCATGAAAATCACAACCCAAATCTACTCCCACCGTACTCGTGCTCCCCCTAACCAGAATGCCGGGTCGGTGACACGCCGCGATAATCGTATTGGTCCGTGTAGCCTGCTGGCACAAGCGGACATGAGCGGCTGAGCACTGCCCCCCTCCCCCCATCCACGTTTCAGCGGATTCTCGCGGGATTTCAGAGCGAGTGACAGGGGGTGATATGCTGGTTGTTTGATATATCTTTGCAATGAGTCCCCGGGATGTCCGTATCCAGTAGACAGCTGCCAGGGGGGAGAGGGGTTTGTGGGTGCGCCATGCCCCTCGCGTTGCATATCCTTGAGTCTTGAAGAAGGAGTACCGGTATACGAATCGATTGTTGAAATTTGGTTACCTAGGAGCTCCTTCTTGCACTCAAATGGGGGACAGACACTGCCCTGTACTTAACTACACAGTGCAAAGGGTGGTGGGAACAAGTGCTGCAATACTATCGCGGATCGGGTGAATGGGACGTTTCCGCGTCGGGTGACCGGGTTAATCGAGAATTGTCGGGTACGATAACCGCTCAGGACTGATGATTAGGATGCGGTTTTCGAAAATCTTGCTCCGGAAGATTGATGGTTTGGTAAGCTTGCATTTAAAACTTTACGGGGTTAGTGTCGCGCTGGTCTCGTTCCTCTCTTCTGACACTACTGGCGCCGGTTCGGGGAAGACCGCTACCGCAATTCTGATGTTCGGTTGAAATCTTGAGACGGTGTTATCTTTGCTACTACTGTAGCGTAATATGGTATCTATCTCGGGATTTATCGTAACTGTGGCTTGTCCAGTTTCGCTCGTTTGGATTTCGTTGTTTACTGACTGCTTTTGATGCTCAGCTGTTTCGGGTGAGGGATCGTTTTTGCTCAATGTTTCACAACGGGTGTAGAAAAATATTTTTTTTTTAATTTTTTTGGAAGATTGTATTGCTGTATCCTTCTATGCCTCTTTCGCTTCGTTGCATCGATTTATCGCGGATTGATTGTCGTTGAGGGCCTATCCGGGATACTAACGGTGGCGGTGTTTATTGTTATGTCAGATTAGCCTGGGCGCGGTGAGTTATGTTGGGCGCTTCTTTCCATATTCTGAATCGGTTTGTATGGTTGGAGCAGTGTGTGAGGGCTAGGAGTGGTTTCTATTATTATGCTTTGTTTCTCGGGGATCAACATTTTGCAAGGGGTTAGGCGGGTTGATACGATTTATTATCTGTCGTTTTCTCTGCCGTCGGAATATTACTTGTACTAGGGGGTTGACAAAAGTCGGGTCCCTTTCCTAAAGGAGATGCGATATTTATATGTGGGCTAAACCAGGCTAGGAAATTTGAGTGATGGCTGGTGGGTTTTATTTGGTGGTGGCAAAAAGTCGGGTTCTTTCCAAAATAGGGACTACCACGAGTGATATCTTATGAATATAATCGGTAAAGCAATGAAGTCTATAATTATATAGGTTAAAATACAGAAATTAATATCTAGTAGGTCCCCCATCTATATTGATAATGGCTTGAAGGTGCTATGGCATCATTATAATCAAGCTTTCAAGCCTTTTGGTTGGTATTGCCTTCCAAACTGTACTTAAATCAATCTCTAAGATCGGAATATCACCAATTTGACCCCAAGTTTCCCCTAACTCATTCTCCATATTTAACCATAATTGTTTAATTAGGTTTAAATCTGGAGATTGAGCAGGCCACTGTGTGCTTTCCATCACATTCAAGTCCCAGTACTGTATAGCCTTTCACATAGGACCAGGTGCCCCATTCTCTATGACTATTGTCTACTCATACATTTCACAACACTGTGTCATGGCCACCTGGCTGGGGATTGATAGAGTTAGGATATTGGTTGGATTGCAGGAAACAAGAGTGAGGATGGTTGCAATATGAGAAAAAGGAGTAGTTAGCTGAGGTTTTGTGTAATGGAACCTTATGGAAACTGATAGAAGATTGCGGCTGTGCAGGAGGAAAGGGTTGGGATATTAGGGATTTGTCAGCAGAGGATTTTCCTTGGTTATATAAAGCGGTGTACCCCTCCTAGATTTATTCTCCTTACGCAATCTGGTAATTTCCTATCTCTACTTGTATTTAGAAATTATACCTTTGTTTCTTCGCCTTGTCACTGGAACCTCTGAACCCTGACTCTGATACCCGAGAACCTGTCCTCAAACCTCTTGAGCCTTAATACAATCACGTCTGGTTTGTACACTTGCCTCTTTCTGTTGCCTCACCTACCATGGCATGCCTTGGACTATCTGCCCTGAACCCGGCTCAGACCCTCTGCGGTACACAACAAGGTTGCATCTACGGGGATCCAACCCACACCACATCATGGTGCAATTGTCATGGCCGCCTGGCAGGAGATGAATAGAGTTAGGATATTGGTTGCATCGTGGTAAACTGGAGGAAGGACAGTTGTAATGTGAGAAATAGGGATAGTTAGTCGAAGTTTAGTACAACAGAACCTCATGGAAACTGATAGAAGATCATGGCTGTGCAGGAGGAAAGGGTTGAGATATTAGCGATTTGTCAGTGGAGGATTTTCCTAGCTTATATAAAGCGGTGTGCCTCTTCTAGATTTACTTTCTTTATGTAACCTGGTAATTTCCTGTCTACACCTGTACTGAGGAATTACAACTTTGTTTCTTTCTTGTGTCACCGGAACCTCAGAACCCAGAGCTTGATGTCTGAGAACCTGTCCTGGAACTCCTTGAACCTTGATACAAATACGTCTTGTTTGTACCCTTACCCCTTTCTGTTGTCTCGCCTACCATGCTGTGCCTTGAACTATCCACTCTCAATACCGCACTGACCCTCCCCATTATACAAGGTTATGTCTACAAGGATCTAACCCATACCACATTATGTTGTAATCTCTCAAAATCCCCTGGAGCTTTTCACCAATCTGAACTGGACCGCCAGCCTGTCTAATAAACAGTTTGGTAACCTAACCTATGACCAGAGATCCAACCACCTCACCTGCATCGGAGATATCGTTCTCTAGACAGCAAACCTGCTGGTATCTGCTGAGTCCTGCACCAATGAACGGTTGCAACAGTAGATACAAACTTTGATGGATGAACTTCAGACCTTCTGCCGTGAAGGCTAAGGCCATGAGACCCGTATTGAAGGCCAAGGCCTTGCGACCCGCCTCACTACCATGGAACAGGACCTGGCATGTGCCAATACTATGGTCACCTTGCTCAACAACACCCTCACCAATGCCTCTGCAGGTTCTGCTGCACCAACCGGTGGCAGTAAGAAAGCCTTGATCCCGAACCTGAAAAGGTTTGTTGGCACCAGGGACAAGTACCACCTCTTCTCTACCCAATTCTGTATGAAGCTCCGCAGGGACCACCACTACTTTCACAAAGAACAGCACTATCTGGCATACACCAGTGACCTCCTAACAGGATCCGTCTTCCTGCAGGTACAACCCAATATCACCACCGAGGGTATCAACTATGTTGAGAAAGAGGCCTTATTGGTAAAACTAGAACAGGCCTTTAGGGATCCCAACTGCATGGCCATAGCGGAAAGGGAAATCAGGGATCACGCCCAGAAAAACCACACTTTTGTGGAATACCTTGCCGATCTCCAGTGCCTGGCTGCCTATACTAATTGGAATGATGCTGCTAAGTGGGGTGCCCTCTACTGAGGTCTCAGCTTAGAGTTGAAGGACACTCTAACCACTATTGCCAACTCCCCTGAGATACTAACCACCTATGCCAACTTGTTAAAGAAGCTGGACAACAATATTCGGGCCCGCCTGGCTGACAAGAAAGGTTTCTCCTCCTCCTCCTAGTACACCCCCGCAGCCACTCAACCTCGCTCTACCACTCCCGCCGCCACTAGCACCACAGCCATGGGTCTGGCCTCGGGCTCTATAGACCTCTGAACAGGACACTGCACGTTGACTGAGGCACAGCAGGACGACCCTATGAGAAGGGGACTCTGTCTGTACTGCGGTGGTAACGGACTTATGGCTGGACAATGCCCAAATAAGAGACCCCGCCCTATGCAGGCTGCCACCACCTTACAGTTCGAGGCTCCTAAGATTCCGGAATGTACCTACCCAGAATCTGAACAGTTGGAAAACTAGTCCTCTCATGTGCAGAATACGGCACTGGTATGTGGCATGTTAAGTCTTTTCCTTGGTTATCTATACCTGGTTTGTCTTTGTATCAAATGGAGAACGGAATTGGGGATAACCACTTGGTAATCACCACTGACATTATAGACAACCAAAATGTAATCCATTCCCATGCTCTCATTGACTCAGGAGCCACTGGATACGAATTCAGGGATAAAGACTTCACTTGCTGCCACCACCTCCCCTCGTTCGGGTTAAAAGAAACTATTCAATTAGCAGTAATAGACTGGAGGCTGATTAGCTCTAGCACTTTTACCCACCTGACCCAGATAGAGCTGAAGATCAATGACCATCAAGAAGCACTGCCAATCTTCATCACCATACTAGGTGGATACCCCTTAACCCTTGGCATCCCATAGCTCGAACAATATGATGTGACCTTCCACTTTGCAAGCAATACTGTTACATGCGAGTCCCACCACTGCCTAGAAAACTGTACCTCCGACATGACTGGCATTCAAGGAGTGGAAGAAGAGATTCTGCACTTTCTTGAGGCCTATGTGGTCAAACGAGCCCTGGGCCACAAGGTACTCGAAGGACAAGAAGTCCGAGACATTGATCCCCCAGAATACCATGAGTTTATACCACCATTCCTGGAAATGGAACACTATCAGTTACCACCACACCAACCAGATGACCACACTATTTCCTGGCTACCCAGTTTTAGACCCCTATTCTGCCCAGTGTACAACCTGTCCCCCCCAGAGATGGTGGCTCTGTGGGGCTGGATCGACGAAAAGTGTAAAAACGACTTCATTGGGCCCTCCACTTCGCCAGTGCCTTCTCCCATCCGGTTCATTAGGAAGAAGGATAGATCCCTGCTATTATACATCGACCATTGGGCTCTTAACAACATGATGATCAAGGACAGTGGCCCCTTACGCCTGCTAACGGCGACTTTTATGTAAATCTCAAAAGCTAAAATCTGCACTAAGCTGGATATCTGAGGGGCGTACAAGTTGATCGGCATGAGGGAAGGGAAAGAATGGAAAACTGCTTTTCAGACCCAGTATGGCCTGTATGAATCCAAGGTCATGCTGTTTGGCCTCAGCAATGCTCCCGCCACCTTTTGGGCCTATATCAATAAGGCCCTATGCCAAGGATTGGACAGCTTCTCTACCACCTATTTGGATGATATTCCAATCTATAGTGAAACTGAAGAGCAACATATCGAGCATGTCTGTTGGGTCCTAAAAGCACCAGCTGATATTGAGTTAGAGGTTAAGCCAGAGATGTAACATGTTCGGGCCAGGCCCTAGTCACGTAGCGGTACGATAGGGGCAGATGGCTTCGTGGTCAACACGAAGCGAGTACCGCTTGCTAAAGGGGGCTTCGAACGGGATGTAATAGGAGATCAAAGAAGTAACCGTTCAACCAAGTATATTTTAAGAATACTGTCTGTCGAAGTCTGCTGTTTCCATCGCGGGAATCAGCGGTCTTTAGATACAGGATATCGCTTATCTCTAGTATGAGCGATATTGCAAAACACTGTGTGTATCAACGATAGCACATGAAACAATACAAGTATCAAGCGATACTGTGAAACCAAATATAAAACAATGTGTGTATCAAATGATAGTACACGAAACAATACAAGTATCAAACGATACTGTGAAACCAAATATAAAACAAGGTGTGTATCGAACGATAGCACACGAAACAATACAAGTATCAGACGATACTGTGAAACCAAACATAAAACAACCTAGTACCGGTACCGGTTACACTCCCAAAATAAAATAACAATTTCACCAAGCAAACAACCTAATGAAATCCTAATAGCTGGTAACTCCACTATTCTCTTGAAAGTCCACTTAGGACCCATCCACATCGTCATCGCTATCGCGCAACAATCTCATGTCGTTCTGCAACATCCATTCTGCACCTTTGAACCATTCCTCCAAACACTCCCCACATGGCGCTTCATGCACAAAGCAACCTGACTCCCAGTAGTGTGGCAGGTCCACGAAGCTCAGCACTATTCGGTCCTCCCATTCCTGCATCTCAACATCGATTTGTCTACAATCTTCGCAGTGATCGATATAAAATATCTTCCAGTATGCGTCTTCTGGAATGATTTCTCGGTAAAGCAGGTACCCCAAAATGAGGACTCGTCCCTTTATCCTGAGTTCGGCGTAGGTTGACATTTTTTATTTCCCTTCGCATAAGGATAAGTTTGTAATAGGGTAAAGGTTTTTGTGGGAGGTTAAAGGTTTGGAGGTCTGGTAGTGTGATCTGGTTTCTTCGGCGGTTTAGAGGGCTGGTGGCCGGTATTTATGTTTCAGTGGTGACCTCGCTTAGGTGTTGGCCTCGCTTAGGTGTTGGCCTCGCTTAGGTCTTCATGGGAAGGAGGGTGCTGCTTAATTTCGGTTTCTTCCGTCTCCAGGCCACCATCACATGTTTCTGTGCTTAGGTAGCACCCGCTACCGAAGCGGAAAACATCTGACACTGATTCTCCCCACATTCGTCTGGTCGATTCGGTTGTTATTTCTAAGCATTTGTTGCAGATGTGTATGAATAGTCGGTGTGTAAGGTATCGTCTAGGGATAATATCACGGTTCACCAACAGTCCCATTAGCTGATGGCGCAGTCTCCAAGGCACTTGCTCATGGTTTGACATCGTAAGGCTGTTGGATGGAGAGTTCTTTCCTTTCGCTATTGCCAGTACTCCGCCTCGGCCAGTCGGGCTAGGTATGCTGCTTCCTCCTCCATTACCTGATTTTCATCTTCGCTGCTTGCGAAATCGCTCTCGAAGTGGGCTGACCAAAATCCGGCCTGTATCCCTTGGTCCGTGTCCAGGCGCAGGTGTTGCATTTCTGGCAAGGTTGCGCTCCACGCCATCGTCACATGGTTTATCGTAGGGGGTAGCTCGTCCTCCGGTTTGTTGTCTTCCCACCATTGATTAACCGCTTCCATCGCATTTTGCAATCCCTCAACGGGTTCCGAGGTATTTTCTGTTTCTGGCTACCCCCACCTATTTTACCAGGAATTGGTCACAGTCATATCGTCTTCTGTGGTCTCGTATGGTTTCCACTTCCCATTCCGGTTTCTCGTTTATCACGATTGGGGGTAGTTTTACGTGGCTCCTGGCAGGGAAGGAGATATCATCGTTAGGGTGGTATTTTTTCACGGTGGATGCATGGAATGTCGCTTCTCGGTTTCTGTACATTCTGACATCCATTCCTACCGTGTAATTTTGTGTATGCTCATCGTATCCGATTATCTTGAATGGTGCACGCCAGCGTGGTTGCAATTTCTTGCTACGTCCTGATTCTGTTGCGAATAAACTTCCATATACCAGTAACAAATTACCCTTTCCTATCGGTGTATGGTGTCTGCGTCATTTTGCTGCCATTCTCGTGCTTCTAAATTGTGCCATTTTAATCGCATTGAATGCCGCGTTCCGGATTGCTTGGTGCCTGTTTAGTAATTCGTCGGCAGCCGGTACTGCGGAGTTCTTGAAGTTTGTTAGGGGCAGTAGTGGGTAATTCTTTCCAAAAATGGCTTCATAGGGTGACATACCGAGAGTTTCTGACCATCCCGCATTCAGGTATGCTGCTGTCTCTGGTATGGCATCGAACCAATTGTTTTGTCTGGCTTGACTAGGTTTCGGAGAGCTGTTTTCAATTCTCGAATTTTCCTTTCGACCTGTCCCTTCGTTTCAGGATGGCCTGGTGCCGTCTTGATATGTTCAATGCCTAACGATCGACACTGTTGTCTCCACACATGTGACCCAAATCTTGGGTCCGCATCGCTTACTAGAGATGTTGGGTAGCCATGGGGTGTAAATATTTTGTTCCGTAGAAGTTCCCAGCTTGTTATTGCAGTTACTGGCTTTGTTGTAGGTATAAGCCACGTGAATCCTGAAAACCTATGCAGCGCAACTAAGATCGTGTCGTATCCCCATGAATTGTTGAAGGGTCCCGCAAAGTCAATGGCTATTGATTCGAAGATTTCCGACAGCAGGCTAATTGTCTGAGCCTTTCCTTCTGGCAATTTTGTAGGCTCCTTATTTACCTGGCATGTGTGGCACTGGGCCACATGCCCTCTGAAGTCCTTCCGCATTTCAGGCCAAAATAGGTACTCCGTTGCGTACCGTAAGTTTCGTTCAACACTGTGGTGGCCTTTGGTGTGAGTTTCGCTAATGACATATTCTCTTAACGTCGTATTTCCGTATGTGGGGCCTTTCGGGACATATAGGCAGTCTTCCCCATATATGGTTTTTGCGTATAGCATTCCGTTTGCCACCTTGTAAGAGGACAAGTCTCCTGTGGAGTCCATATTGTCATTTACCTTCTTCCAAATTGGTTCTTTCCGGTATGCTTCTACCATGTGTGCTCGGAACGTTCTGATCATTTCATTGACTGTTTGTAAGGTGTCGCGTTCGTCTTCTATCTCGCTTCCTCTGGTTGTCTCAGGTAGGTCATCCTCCTCGTTGTCTTCTAAGACATCGTAAAGCCTGCGCCGATATTGTGTCATTGTCGGGGCATTACTGAGACTATCGTCTCATTGGTAAGGCTTTCTAGCTGTTCCGTTCACCTACTGGGTGGTGGGCTATCAGGTCCTGCCATTCGGAATGCCGGTATTGTCTTGGTCGTAAGATTTTCTATTTGTTCTGGCTCCAGCATCTGGAATGGCGGGCTTCCGGGTTTAGCAGTGCCGGAATTGCATAAGACCTGGGCGTCGGCTGGGCAAGGGTGGACGGTCCTTCTCCCGCACTGATTGGTCTTTCGCCGGTGGTTTGTTGCCATTCCCAGTCATTGATTTCACGGGATTCCTGGGGGCTCGGGTCGATTTCTGTACTTGGGGGGCTCGGTCCTTTACTAAGTGGGTAAGGGGTCGATTTTCTCCCTTGTCTAGGATGGTTGTTCCTGAATTTGATCTCGGTTTGATGATATGGGCAATGATCCACGTAACAGTGTGAGTAGTGTAGGGCGCTATGTTGGAATTCTTCCGTTGGCGTACTTCGCAGGGTACACTGGTCACCACAATCTTTTCCTGCAGTGATTGAGCAGGGGCTTTCGGGGGGTACAGGGGCCTCGTTGGGGTACTCAGTATAGGAGAAAGGAGGGGAAGTAGGGGAGAACTCATGCATGGGCTCCATTGTGTTTGATTCTTGCTCGTAGACCGTGTTATCTGAGATGTCATCCGATTCCTTCGTATAATCGTAAACAAAGAGTCGGTTCAAGTCTGATTCTCCCTCGTATATCCGGGAAAGGACATCTGCTAAATAGTTCGTGCTTCCTGGTACGTAGACTATTTTTGCGCTGTGTTTTCCCAAGGCACTTAGCCCTCTCACCTGCTTCCTGCTAGGGTTCTTTGCCATTTGCAGGTGTGTTAAGGGTTGGTGGTCTGTGAGTATCGTGAAGGAGTTTCCTATTAGTACATTGTGGAACCCATTAAGCGTTTCCACTATTGCTAAGGCCTCTTTATTGGTGGTCCCATAGTTTATTTGAGCATTGGCGAACTTTCTGCTGTGTAATGCGGCTGGACATGCCGTCTCATAAGTGGGTCCCTGTCCCACCCATGCTCTAACACCTAAATCTGAGGCATCTGTAACCAACCAAATTGGTACCTTGCTCTGTATGCCTATTGGTTGCATGACTTGGTGATCGATAATTCGCTTTTGGACTATATCAAATGCGGTCTGGTGGGTCGCTGTCCATACAAATTCAGCGTTTCCCGTTAGGTCGCTTAGTGGTGCCGTCAACGTAGCATGGTGTGCGAGAAATGGAGCCACATAATTCACTATTCCCAGGAATCATTGGAATTCCTTTTTGTTTTTTTGGTGTTTCCAATTCTGCAAGGGATGATATTTTCTGGGGGGAGGCATGCATTCACTCGTTGTCCACTATGTGTCCTAATACTTCCAATTTGTCCGCAAAAAGTACTGACTTCCTTTTGCTCGCGTAGAGTTTTGCTTTCCTGAGTCCATCGCATACTTGGCATATATGTTGTTCGTGTTCCTTTGATGTGTTGGAAATATGAGAATATCATCAATGTATACTCATACAAAATGATGTAAATATTCGCTTAGGAGGTCCTCCATTATTCGCATAAATGTTGCTTGTGCATTCATGTCTCCTTGTAGTATTACTTTGCTCACAAATCCTCCGAATGGGGTTTTGAATGAGTTGAACTTAACACTCTCCTTGTCCACTCGTGTTTGGAAGTATGCGTCGCTTAGATCGATCTTACTCCCGAATTTTGCTGGTCCTATTCGGCTGCGGATCTGCTGTTGATTTGGAATTGAAGGACGATCCATAATCGTGTTATCATTTCTCACTTTCAGGTCCACCAGGGGGCGGATCCTTCCATCTGACTTTGGTTGTACAAACATAGGCGCCGCTCCAGGTACCTCTTCTCGTACAATCACTCCACTTCGTAATTTCTCATTTATCTAGTTCATGAGTTTTCCCTTGTAGGCTTCTGGGATCGGGTGTGTTGGTTGGTTTCGTAGGTCGTTTGGATCCTTTAGCCGGATGTGGTGGCTAATCTTAGGCACCGGGGGTAGCGCTTCAGGGACTTTGTCCAGAAATACATCCTTGTATTCTTCCAACGATGTTTTTGTGGTGATGTCTGACACAGCGGCTCGGAATTCCCTGCTTGTTGGCTTGCATAGCACAGGTAGTTTGTCATCGGGAAATTCCAATGCGGTATCCCCACACCTGATAAGAGTATTATGTCTTTTCAGGAATGGCATTCCAATCAGGGCATCGTACTTTGCCAAGTTTCCTACCAACATCTCCTGATTAGTCCATTTCTTTTTTCCGATTCCTACGGTTAGTCCACATCTCTTGTGGCTTGAAGAGCGGGATCCTTTCATAGCTATATTGATTGTTGTTGGTTGGGGTAGAGGCTTTGTAGGGATGCCATGGGTAGAGATAAAGGTGGCACTAATTAAGTCGCAGCCGATTGTTCCTGTATCAAATAGTACCTTTGCTGGGTGGCCTTCTATGTAAATTGTTCCTGCAAGAGCGTCACGGGGCCTTATTGCCAACGTTGGTTGCATTCGTAGGCTTTCCATTTCCACTCAGTTAATTTCCACCTCGTCATATTCGGTTGCTTCCATGTGGTTTGTGCTAGCCTCTCGCTTAGCGGCCTTTCCTTTTACTTTTTTGGAATAGCAATCTTTTGCGTAGTGCCCATTTTTTCCGCATTCGAAACACGTGCCTTCCTCGCGTCATTTCTGCTTCTTGTCTTTCTTGTCCTTTGGATCCTTGCGATATGGTTTATCCTTTTTCGTATTATCCCGCAATGATGATCCCTTGCCATTCCTTTCCTTTGGTATGTGGGTTCGGTAGACTCCTGTTTCATACAGGATAGCATCCTTCCGTTCGGCCCGCTTGACTATCTTGGCAAAGGGATCACCATCCTCCTCCATGGGTTCTACCTCCTGGCATAGTCTGGGATGCATTGCTTCATGCAATCTTTGTCGCAGTGTATACTGAGACACCGTCCCGGTAGGCAATCGTCCATAATACATCAAGAGATCCGTTGCGACCAGGGTTATTCTTTCTGTTATGCCATTTCGTACTTGCTGGATATCTTGGAACCTTTTGTATAGTTCTTCCGCATTTCGCGAGGATTGGAATCTCTCTCTCAAGTACTTTAACAGGGTTGTTCCACGGATTTTTTCCCCACTCTCCTAGTCATTCATTGCTTGATGGTATGCTTCTTCTGCCTTTCCGGTGCAGAAGCTTCCCAAGTATGCTCCGCTTCCTTCCTTAGTTTTGTCCACTCTGTGTAGGGCCAGGTTTTGAGATGTTGTTATAACCCACCGATCAAATACTTCAGGTTTTAAGTCGTCCTTTTCACTCGAGAACGAGGGTGGCAGCGGAAGTTTGATTTTAGGTCAGGGGCCGGGGGGTACGGTGGATTCACCTTCGGACATCGCGTGTTCGGACTCTTCGTTACTTGAACTGTTGTCTGAGGAGCTTTCTGGAGAGTCGCTGCGGAATTCGTCTGGTGGCTGCCTTACTACCCCGTGATCTGATGTTTCTTCGTCGTCTTCTTCCTTCTTAGGTTTCCCGACAGGTATGCTATCTTTCTTCGGTGGTTGCGCCAGTGCCTTTCCTTTGCTGGTGCTGAGGGGAAATAGCCCAGGAAGGCTAGTTGCTGCCTTAGCTAATTCGTCAGTCAATTCGATAAAGGTTTGCTTGGCCAAGTCTCACGCTAGCTGTCGTTCAGCTTCGTCAATCGAGAATCCGCTCTTTGGCCCTTTCGGCTTCTTGGGTTGCGTTTTCTTGGTAAGGCCTGCTCATGGGACCTGCTTCCCACTTCGAGTCTCTAGTGACTCAATAGTTCTGTGTTGGCGCAGCCGAACCCTTCGTGGTTCTGCCGCTCCCCGATGGTAGCTTCGCTATTGGACTTTTCGTAGGTTGATCAGACCAGGTCCATGCAGGTTTCTTAACCACTTGCTGAGGTTAAAAAAATGTAAAGTGTTCGGGCCAGGCCCTAGTCACGTAGCGGTACGATAGGAGCAGATGGCTTCNTGTCTATCTCCGGCAACAGGATAGACAGGGTAACAGGGAAAAGTTATCTTGTCTACCAGACAGGTTACCCTACCCTCTGGATCAGGTTACCCTGCCGTGGGGCTTGGGTTACCCTGCCCAAGGGCCTGAGTTACCCTACCTTTCAATACAAAGTCCCACAGGGAGTTTGGGAAAAATGACCGGAATGCTTGTCACGCGAAGCCATGCATGATACTGGAATCTGGGGTTCCGGGGGATGCTATTGGGTGAGCTACGTAGCTTCGAGGAAGCTGTAAATTGGAGACATTATTCCTATCATACCCCTCCGGCCCCGCCTTGAGGCCCAGACGTCATGGGCAAACGGTTGGGTAGTTGTGTGCAGTCTAGCAAAGAGGAATCTTTGCAGACATGCTGGCAACACTGTATATGTTGCTGCCGTCCGGTCAACCGTAAGCCGTTCGCAGGATATATAGAGGGGCATAGGGTGGAAGGTGGAGTACCTCCTCCAAGTTGTTCGGAGTAAAACGGACCAATGCTGATGAAGTTAACGGGTGTTAACCGTGGGGGTCCCGAAGGTAGTCCCAGGTGGTGCCGTGGCGACGGGGAGAGTTTTACACCTACCAAGCCCGAAGGTGTCCCCAACGCTATAGGCTCTGAAAGGGAAGTACAGAGACACGAAAAGCATGATTCCTACCACTGGTAAGGCAGATCCGAGGTAGTGGTCATGGGTAACGCCCATTGGATCACTCCCGGACTACCGTGCACTGCGGAAGACACCGCAAGCCCGAGACCCGTAACTAGTAAATATGTAACATGTTCAGGCCAGGCCCTAGTCACGTAGCGGTACGATAGGAGCAGATGGCTTCGTGTTCAACATGAAGCTAGTTCTGCTTTCTAAAGGAGGCTTCGAACAGGGTGTAATAGGAGATCAAAGAGGTAACAGTTCAACAAAGTATATTTAAGAATACTGTCTGTCGAAGTGTGCTGTTTCCATCGCGGGAATCAGCGGTCTTTAAATACAGCTTATCGCTTATCTCCAGTATGAGCGATATTGCAAAACATTGTGTGTATCAACCGATAACCCATGAAACGATAAGAGTATCAAACGATACTGTAAAACCAAACATAAAACAATGTGTGTATCAACCGATAGCACACGAAACACTACAAGTATCAAAGGATACTGTGAAACCAAACATAAAACAATGTGTGTATCAACCGGTAGCACACGAAACACTACAAGTATCAAACGATACTGCGAAACCAAACCTAAAACAATGTGTGTATCGACCGATAGCACATGAAACACTACAAGTATCAAATGATATTCTGAAACCAAACATAAAATCCTTGTAACCCATACCGGTTACACTTCCAAAATAAAATAACAATTTCACCAGAACAAAACAATCCAGGGAAATCTCAATGAACTCCTAACGGCCGGTAGTCCCGCTATTCTCTGGATAGGACTCATCCTCATCGTTATCGCTATCGTGCAGCAATCTCAAGTCGTACTGCAACATCCACTCAGCACCTTCCAGCCATCTCTCCAAGCACTCCCCACATGGCGCTCCGCGCACAAAACATCTAGACTCCCAGTAATGTGGTAGGTCCACAAAGTTCTGAACCATCTGGTCCTTCCATTCCTCCGTCTCAACATCGATTCGTCCGCAATCCTCGCAGTGATCGATGTACAAAATCTTCCAGTATGCGTCTTCTAGAATGGTTTCTCGGTAAAGTAGGTACCCCAAAATGAGGTCTCGTCCCTTGATGCTGACTTCTGCGTAGGTTGACATTTTGGGTTTTCTTTCTCGCGTAAGGGCAAGTTTGTAATATGGTGAAGAATTTTGTAAGGGTTTCAAGGTTTGGAGGTTAGGTAGGGTGGTCTGTTTTCGTGGATGGTTTAGGGGCTGGTGGGTGGTATTTATGTTTCGGCGGTGACCTCGCTTAGGTGTCGGCCTCGCTTAGGTGTTGGCCTCGCTTAGGTCTTCATAGGAAGGGGNTGGTCAACACGAAGCGAGTGCTGCTTGCTAAAGGAGGCTTCGAACGGGGTGTAATAGGAGATCAAAGAAGAAACCATTCAACCAAGTATATTTTAAGAATACTGTCTGTCGAAGTAGGCTGTTTCCATCATGGGAATCAGCAGTCTTTAAATACAGCATATCGCTTATCTCCAGTATGAGCGATATTGCAAAACAATGTGCATATCAATGATAGCACACGAAACAATACAAGCATCAAACGATACTGTGAAACCAAACATAAAACAATGTGTGTATCAAACGATAGCACACGAAACAATACCAGTATCAAATGATACTGTGAAACCAAACATAAAACAACCTAGTACCCGTACCGGTTACAACAGAAGTGCAAGTTCCATATGAACTACGTCAAGTACCTCAGATTTATCATTACCACTCCAGGTATCTGAATAGACAATGCCAGGTTGGAAACAGTAATCACCTGGCCTGTTGTTAGGCAGTATTCGACTCCCAGAAGAAGCAAGTCTGGACTAAGGCCCAATAAGCGATGAAGTGATTGCTCAAAAGTCTGAGTTGAAATTTTGGGATAGAAGTATTATAAGAAGTGTATCGTATAATGAATATATTGATAAGATCTCTTCTTCATCACTGATAATGTCTATAAAGTGTGGGAGGCACCTCGATATTTATACTCTACATCAGAGTGTTCACGGCCTATCTACTCCTTTCACTTTTCACAGTACAAACTTCGTAGACCCTGAAAACCTTTACCCCGCTTGATGCTGGTTTCTTCAAAGAGTGGGGAGAGTGTCCCATCCTTCTCCTCGTAGTATTCGCTTTACTTGTAGTCACTGGAACCCTTTCATAGTGCCAAGCGGCTACTGGTTCTATCTCTGCATACAGAGTGATCAGCTCTGATGAAAGACTTATCAATACAGGCAGATTTCTCATTCATCTGTATCAACCTGTGCAAGGCATACTTCTTCCTTATCGGGCTAATAGCATTTTGGCCTCTTAATACTCCGGGTAAACTTTCCATGTGGTAGGCCTCTATCTGGCTCTACCTCATCATGCCTCTGGGTATGGATCAATGATCTTCTCTTAGGCATCGTTTCCTGATCAGGTGTTTCCTCTGTATTCCTCCACCAACAGACTGCAAATTCAGTCTTGTTGCCTGCTAGGCAGCCAAGGACTTCTGTCGGAGTAGCCGGCCTCCTCCCAGTTGGCATTCATCCATTGGTGCAGCTGCGTAATCTTTGCCGGAGTTTATCTCCACAACCAATCAACCAATTTAGTTTGCTTGACCTTCTCATGGTAGCCGCTAGTCCTCTCTTGAAGACTCAGTGAAAGCCCCTCCCTCAGCGATCTTCACTGGTGATGTAATTGAGGGCTTTGTACTAGCGTCGTGTTGGTAGAAACCGGCTTATTCTCCAAATACTCTGGTGGACTCGGGGAATTGAACGTGTGACATTTTTACTAATGATCATGTGATATGCCCCGTACACTATGTTAGTTAGTCTTATGTGTAGTACCTGGCCCTAAGTGGGTACGGGATGTATAGATCTTTTTAGGGTTCGTCAACTTCCATCACTGGGTTATCAGTGGATATTCCGATCTTGCCCAGCCGGTGACAGCCCGCACCAAGAAGGATTAGCCCTTCATCTGAACACCTGGGTGTCAGTACTCTTTGGAAAAGCTCAACGTGGCCTTTACAACAGCTCCAGTTCTAGCTCATTTCGACTTCTTTAAGGCAGTGATCATCGGAACTGACACTACAGACTTCTTATCCACAGAGGTTATGTTGCAACACGATGAGAAGGGAGTGCTCCACTCTATTGTCTTCTACTCCCATGTGTACATCTCAGCCGGATGCAAGCATGACATCTAGGACAAGGAACTTGTATCCATAGTCCATACTTTTGTCACAATCTGACTAGAGGAGCGCTAGTCAGGTGACTGCAGCAAGGAACAGGTTTCGCACATGACCTTGTTTAAACATCATGCCGTTAAGTTATTCTTTCATGAACATGACCTCGTCAGCAGGTCATGGCGCTCGTTTATCTTTAACTTGGTTTTACACACATGACCTCGTGAGCAGGTCATGGGGCTTGTTTATGTTTAATTGCATTTCGCACAGGACGTACAGTTGACATCCTGGGAAGAGTCTAGGCTGGCCGGTGAGGTTTACTGGCAAGTCAGACTCATTTATGTTTTGCATGTGACCTTGTTACTAGGTCATGTGGGTTGTTTATAGGTTTGATTTATATTACCTTTGATTTATGTTTTCGCACATGATGTCACTTAGAGGTCATGGGATGTTTTATGTTTGCGCACATGACTCATTTGAGTCCGGTGATAGATTTCGCACCTGACTTCACTTGAGGACTAGGGCTGTGTTAGGGTTGTGGGAAGAGGACTAGCTAAAGGCTAGGTTTTCACAGATAGGTTAGCTCTTCACGCAACAATGTACTATCATTTCCTATCTACTATGTTGCGATCTTTACGAATACAAATACTTTACACTCCAAACCTATCCCCTAGTCGGATCAACTATAGGGTCAGGGACCTATCCACTATGCAGACCGGGTTGACTAAATAACAGACAAATACTCTCGGTACCGGTGAGAAACCGATTATTACCGGTGAATATGAAGGTAGTGCCTAGCGATGCGAGGAGCTCTAGGACACGGCACAGCGCAGTTGGGACGGCTAAGGAAGGTCGTTACCTCTCACAAGTAATGAGTGTAGTGGGAAACAATAACATTTGGTTGCATCTCCCGCGACACCTAACGATACAAGGTGGCAACTCCAAGGAACTTCCGGTTACCCTAAGGCAACGAAGGAGGTATCGACCGCACAGACAACACCCTCGACCTGGAATTAGTACAAGACGCCTTGGGCGAAGCAGCGGGACAACTCTCACGAGCAGCAAGTCCGGTTACACCAGAACGGACCTCACCCCCAGGTAGTTTCCCCGAAGTAATGCCACAACCAGGAAGGTTGTCAGCAGTGGCCACAGCGGCACCACCGAGTGGGCCCACTACGCAGGCCCTGATGATGACCGAGAACTAGATGACACAGTTCCTGGGTGTAACGACCTAGCATACATGAGCTATGGCAGACAGAACCTATATACGTACAGGGAGCCAGGAGGGGAACTGGTAGGAACCGGCAGGCAAGTAAGTACTTGACCTACGGAGACCCGATGGCCCGTGCTCCGAGAATGAGCAGAATTGGCTGGTCAGGTACTTAGGTACCTGGATACACCTGGGAGCGGTGTCAGTGTACTTAGGGACGTCTGAAGGGGCAGTTGCTCAGCTAGGCCGGGTAACTGGAGAAAGGTCAGAAGTGTCTATCTCCGGCAACAGGATAGACAGGGTAACAGGGAAAAGTTATCTTGTCTACCAGACAGGTTACCCTACCCTCTGGATCAGGTTACCCTGCCGTGGGGCTTGGGTTACCCTGCCCAAGGGCCTGAGTTACCCTACCTTTCAATACAAAGTCCCACAGGGAGTTTGGGAAAAATGACCGGAATGCTTGTCACGCGAAGCCATGCATGATACTGGAATCTGGGGTTCCGGGGGATGCTATTGGGTGAGCTACGTAGCTTCGAGGAAGCTGTAAATTGGAGACATTATTCCTATCATACCCCTCCGGCCCCGCCTTGAGGCCCAGACGTCATGGGCAAACGGTTGGGTAGTTGTGTGCAGTCTAGCAAAGAGGAATCTTTGCAGACATGCTGGCAACACTGTATATGTTGCTGCCGTCCGGTCAACCGTAAGCCGTTCGCAGGATATATAGAGGGGCATAGGGTGGAAGGTGGAGTACCTCCTCCAAGTTGTTCGGAGTAAAACGGACCAATGCTGATGAAGTTAACGGGTGTTAACCGTGGGGGTCCCGAAGGTAGTCCCAGGTGGTGCCGTGGCGACGGGGAGAGTTTTACACCTACCAAGCCCGAAGGTGTCCCCAACGCTATAGGCTCTGAAAGGGAAGTACAGAGACACGAAAAGCATGATTCCTACCACTGGTAAGGCAGATCCGAGGTAGTGGTCATGGGTAACGCCCATTGGATCACTCCCGGACTACCGTGCACTGCGGAAGACACCGCAAGCCCGAGACCCGTAACTAGTAAATATGTAACATGTTCAGGCCAGGCCCTAGTCACGTAGCGGTACGATAGGAGCAGATGGCTTCGTGATCAACATGAAGCGAGCGCTGCTTACTAAAGGAGGCTTCGAACAGGGTGTAATAGGAGATCAAAGAGGTAACAGTTCAACAAAGTATATTTAAGAATACTGTCTGTCGAAGTGTGCTGTTTCCATCGCGGGAATCAGCGGTCTTTAAATACAGCTTATCGCTTATCTCCAGTATGAGCGATATTGCAAAACATTGTGTGTATCAACCGATAACCCATGAAACGATAAGAGTATCAAACGATACTGTAAAACCAAACATAAAACAATGTGTGTATCAACCGATAGCACACGAAACACTACAAGTATCAAAGGATACTGTGAAACCAAACATAAAACAATGTGTGTATCAACCGGTAGCACACGAAACACTACAAGTATCAAACGATACTGCGAAACCAAACCTAAAACAATGTGTGTATCGACCGATAGCACATGAAACACTACAAGTATCAAATGATATTCTGAAACCAAACATAAAATCCTTGTAACCCATACCGGTTACACTTCCAAAATAAAATAACAATTTCACCAGAACAAAACAATCCAGGGAAATCTCAATGAACTCCTAACGGCCGGTAGTCCCGCTATTCTCTGGATAGGACTCATCCTCATCGTTATCGCTATCGTGCAGCAATCTCAAGTCGTACTGCAACATCCACTCAGCACCTTCCAGCCATCTCTCCAAGCACTCCCCACATGGCGCTCCGCGCACAAAACATCTAGACTCCCAGTAATGTGGTAGGTCCACAAAGTTCTGAACCATCTGGTCCTTCCATTCCTCCGTCTCAACATCGATTCGTCCGCAATCCTCGCAGTGATCGATGTACAAAATCTTCCAGTATGCGTCTTCTAGAATGGTTTCTCGGTAAAGTAGGTACCCCAAAATGAGGTCTCGTCCCTTGATGCTGACTTCTGCGTAGGTTGACATTTTGGGTTTTCTTTCTCGCGTAAGGGCAAGTTTGTAATATGGTGAAGAATTTTGTAAGGGTTTCAAGGTTTGGAGGTTAGGTAGGGTGGTCTGTTTTCGTGGATGGTTTAGGGGCTGGTGGGTGGTATTTATGTTTCGGCGGTGACCTCGCTTAGGTGTCGGCCTCGCTTAGGTGTTGGCCTCGCTTAGGTCTTCATAGGAAGGGGGTTGCTGCTTAATTTTGGTTTCTTCTGTCTCCATGCAACCATCACATTTTTCTGTGCTCAGGTAGCACCCGCTACCGAAGCGGAAAACATCTGACACTGATTCTCCCCATGTTTGTCCCGTCGATTCTGTTGTTATTTCTAAGCATTTGTTGCAGATGTGTATGAATAGTCGGTGTGTAAAGTATCGTCTAGGGATAGTATCACGGTTCACCAACAGTCCCATTAGCTCATGGCACAGTCTGCAAGGTACTTGCTCATAGTTTGACATCGTAAGGCTGTTGGATGGAGTGTTCTTTCCTTTCACTATTGCCAGTACTCCGCCTCATCCAGCCGGGCTAGGTATGCTGCTTCGTCTTCCATTACCTGATGCTTATCTTTGCTGCTTTCGAGACCGCTTTCGAGGTGGGCTGACCAGAATCCGTCCTGTATCCCTTGGTCTGTGTCTGGGCGTAGGTGTTGGATTTCTGGTAGGGTTGGGCTCCACGCCAGCGTTACATGGTTTATCGTAGGGGGTAGCTTGTCCTCCGGTTTGTTGTCTTCCTACCATTGATTAACCACTTGCCTCGCATTTTCCAATCCCTTAAGGGGTTCCCAGCTATTTTCTGTTTCCGGGTACCCCACCCATTTCACTAGGAACTGGTCACAGTCATATCTTCTTCTTTGGTCTCTTATGTTTTCCACTTCCCATTCCGCTTTCTCGTTTACCACGATTGGGGGTGGTTTTGCGTAGCTCCTGGCAGGGAAGGAGATGTCATCGTTCAGGCGGTATTTTTTCACGGTGGATGCATGGAATGTCGCTTCTCGGTTTCTGTACATTCTGCCATCCACTTCTACTGTGTACTTTTGCTTATGTTCATCGTATCCGATTATCTTGAATGGTCTACCCCAGCGCGGTTGCAATTTCTTACTACGTCCTCATTCTGTTGCGAATAAACTTCCGTATACCAGTAACAAATTGCCCTTCCCGATCGATGTATGGTGTCTGCGTTGTTTCGCTGCCGTTCTCGTGCTTCTAACCCATGCCATTTTTATCGCATTGAATGCCGCGTTCTGGATTGCTTGGTGCCCATTCAGTAATTCGTCTGCAGCCAGTACTGCGGAGTTTTTGAAGTTTGCAGGGGGCAGTAGTGGGTAATTCTTTCCGAAAATGGCTTTATATGGTGACATACTGCGAGTCTCTGACCATCCCGCATTCAGGTATGCTGCTGTTTCTGGTATGGCATGAAACCAATTGTTTTGTCTGGCATTGACTAGGTTTCGGAGAGCTGTTTGCAATTCCCGAATTTTCCTTTCAACCTGTCCATTCGTTTCACGATGGCCTGGCGCTGCCTTGATATGTTCAATGCCTAACGATCGACACTGTTGTCTCCACACATGTGATTCAAACGTTGGGTCCGCTTTGCTCACTAGAGATGTTGGGCAGCCATGGGGTGTAAATGTTTTGTTGCGTAGCAATTCCCAGGTTGCTATTGCTGTTACTTGCTTCTTTGTAGGTATAAGCCACGTGAATCCTGACAGTCTATCCATCGCAACTAGGATCGTGTCGTATCCCCATGAATTGTGGAAGGGTCCCACAAAATCAATGGCTATTGATTCATAGATTTCTGGGGGCAGGGTAATCGTTTGAGCCTTTCCTTCTGGCAATTTTGTAGGCTCCTTATTCACCTTGCATGTGTGGCACTGGGCTACATACGCGCTAAAACCTTTCCCCATTTCAGGCCAAAATAGGTACCCCATTGCATACCGTAAGTTTCGTTCAACACTGTGGTGGCCTTTGTTCTGGATTTCGCTAATGACATACTCTCTTAACGCTGTATTCCCGTACGCGGGGCCTTTCGGGATGTATATGGAGTCTTCTCAGTATCTGGTTTTTGCCTATAGTAGTCCGTTTGCCAACTTACAAGAGGACAAGTGTCCTGTGGAGTCCATACTCTCATTCACCTTCTTCCAAATTAGTTCTTTTCGGTATGCTGCTACCATGTGTGTTCGGAACGTTCCGGTCATTTCATTCACTGCCTGTAAGGTGTCGCGTTCGTCTTCTATCTCGCTGCCTCTGGTTGTCTCAGGTAGGTCATCTTCCTCGTTGTCTTCTATGACATCGCAAAGCCCCCGCCGATATTCTGTTATTATCGGGGGCATTACTGAGACTATTGTCTCATTGGTAAGGCTTCCTAGCCATTCCGCTCGTCTAGCCGGTGTTGGGCTGTCGGGTCCTGGCATCCGGAATGCCGCTATGGTCTAGGTCGTAAGGCTTTCTATTGGTTTTGGCTGTGGCATCTGGAATGCTGGGGCTTCCGGGTTTAGCAGTACCGGAATGGCATAAGATCTGGGCATTGCCTGGGCAAGGGTGGATGGTCCTTCACCCGCACTTCTTGGCCTTTCGCCCATGGTTTGTTGCCATTCCCAGTCCTTGATTTCGGGAGATTTCGGAGGGCTCGGATCGATTTCCGTACTTTGGGGGCTCGGTCCTTCACTAGGTGGATAAGGGGTCGATCTTCCCCGTCGTCTAGAATGATTGTTCGTAAATTTGACCTCGGTTTGATGATATGCGCAATGATCCACGTAACAGTGTGGGTAGTGTAGGGCGCTATGTCGGAGTTCTTCGGGTGGCGTGCTTCACAGAGTACACTGGTCGCCCCAGTTGTTTCCCGCAGTAATTGAGCAGGGGCTTTCGGGGGATACAGGGGTCTCGTTGGGGTACTCTGTATAGGAGAAAGGAGGGGAAGTAGCACGCAACTCGTGCATGGGCTCCATTGTGTTTGATTCTTGCTCGTAGACTATGTTATCCGAGATGTCATCCGATTCCTTCATATAATCCTTGACATAGAGTGGATTTAAATCTGATTCTCCTTGGGAAATCTGGGAAAGGGCATCAGCTAAATAGTTCGTGCTTCCTGGTGCATAGACTATCTTTGCGTCGTATTTTCCCAAGGCACTTAGCCATCTCACCTGCTTCCTACTAGGATTCTTCGCCTTTCTTATTTGTGTTAATGGTTTGTGGTCTGTGATTATCGTGAAGGAGTTTCCCATTAGTACATTGTGGAACTGATTAAGCACTTCCACGATTGCTAAGGCCTCTTTATTGGTGGTCCCATAGGTCATTTGAGCTTTGGTGAACTTTCTGCTGTATAACTCGTTAGGTCGTGCCATCTTATAAGTGGGTCCTTGTCCCACTCATGCTCCAACTCCTAAATCTGAGGCATCCGTAACTAACCAAATTGGTTCCTTGTCTCGTATGTCTATTGGTTGCATGACTTGGTGATTGAGTATCCACTTCCGGACCATCTCGAATGCAGTCTGGTGGGTTGTTGTCCATACGTATTCGGCATTCCCCGTTAAGTCGGTTAACGGTGCGGTTAGTATTGCATGGTGTGGGAGAAATTGGGCCACCTAATTCACTATCACTAGGAATCGTTGCAGTTCCTTCTTGTTTCTTGGTGTTTCCCATCCTGCAATGGATGATATCTTCTGGGGGGAGGCATGGATTCCTTCGTCGTCCACTATGTATCCCAATACTTCCAGCTTATCTGCAAACAGTACTGATTTCTTTTTGCTCGCGAAGAATTTTGCCTTCCTGAGTCGCTCACATACTTGGTGTATGTGTTTCTCGTGTTCTTCTGATGTGTCTCAAAATATGAGGATATCATCAATGTATACCCATACAAAGTGATGTAAATATTCGCTTAGGAGGTCCTCCATTATTCGCATAAATGTTACTGGTGCATTCATGTCTCCTGGGAGCATTACTTTGCTCACAAATCCTCCGAACGGGGTTTTGAATGAGTTGAACTTAACACTGTCCTTGTTCACGCGTGTTTGGAAGTATACATCGCTTAGGTCGATCTTACTCCGGAATTTTGCTCGTTCTATACGGTTAAGGATCTGCTTTTGATTCGGAATTGAAGGGCTATCCATGACCGTGTTATCATTCCTCACTTTCAGGTCCACTAGGGGGCGGATCCTTCCATCTTATTTGGGTTGTACAAACATAGGTGCCGCTCCGGGAACTGCCTGTCATACAATTACTCTACTTCGTAATTTCTCGTTTATCCAGTTCATGAGTTTTTCCTTGTAGGCTTCTGGGATTGAGTATGTTGGTTGGTTTCGTAGGTCAGTTGGATGCTTTAGCCGAATGTGGTGGCTAATCTTATGCACTGGGGGTAGGGTTTCAGGGACCTTGTCTGGGAATACATCCTTGTATTCTTCTAACAATGTTGTTGCGTTGGTATCTGACATGGCGGCTCGGATTTCCCCACTTGTTGGTTTGCATAGTACCCGTAATTTGTTATCGGGGAATTCCACTGCCGTATCCCCACACCTGATAAGAGGGTTGTGTGTTTTCAGGAAGGGCATTCCAATCAGGACGTTGTACTTCGTCAAGTTCCCTACCAACATCTCCTGATTTGTCGATTTCTTTTTCCCGATTCCTATAGTCAGTCCACATTTCTTGTGGCTTGAGGAGCGGGATCCTTTCATAGCCATATTGACTATTGTTGGTTGGGGTAGAGGCTCCGTTGGGATTCCATGGGTGGAGATAAAAGTGGCGCTAATTATGTCGCAGCCAATTGTTCCCGTGTCAAACAGTACCTTTGCTGGGTGGCCTTCTATATGAATCCTTCCTTCAAGTGCGTCACGGGGTCTGATTGCCAGCGTCGGTTGTATTCACAGCGTTTCCATTTCCACTGAGTTAATTTCCACTTCGTCATAGTCAGTTGCTTCCATGTGATTCGTGCTTGTCTTTCGCTTAGCGGCCTTCCCCTTTCCTTTCTTGGCATAGCAATCCTTTGCATAGTGTCCCTTTTTCCCGCATTCGAAACATGTGCCCTCCTTGCGTCGTTTCCTTTTCTTGTCCTTCTTGTCCTTTGAATTCTTGCAGTATGGTTTATTCTTTTTCGTATT
>PYWC01000087.1:226937-253185 GCA_003182015.1 Tuber magnatum | reverse complement strand
GTATCAACCGATAGCACACGAAACACTACAAGTATCAAACGATACTGTGAAACCAAACATAAAACAATGTTTGTATCAACCGATAGCACACGAAACACTACAAGTATCAAACGATATTGTGAAACCAATCATAAAATCCTAGTAACCCGTACCAGTTACAAAATAGATAAACTGCTCACGATAGCTTCCGGAGTCAAGTAGAGATCAATGCATATGGGAAGGGTGTCATAGATAGTCTAGTTCATGAGGTGCCTTGATGGTTAGCTACTGGCAAGACACCAATACGCAGAAGTTTTCACTCCGGCGGGCAAAATGGAAATGTACAGCAGAAACGATAACCGCATAAAGTGCGCGCTGACCAGAATGTGTCGACACATGCATGCAGGAAGGGTGTGCCAGGAGACATGTCGGACCACCCTTAGCGGAGAAGGGTGTGCTCGAATGGTTGGAGTAAACTGATGGGGGAGTTTCTGGCATAAGGTAAAACTCCCTGAAAGTCTATGCGAGAACTCTCCTACTCCAATATTCAATCCTCTCAAGACCTTAATTGAGTGAAGCGTCAGGCTTTACGAGATTAAGTTTTACGGTTTTCTTCACTCTTACATTGGTGTGAACTTTTGGCGCCAAGTTTGAAGTTGTTCCGTGCAGTCGCAACCTTGGGATCCATCTTCCTAGGGAGCTACCGTTATACTGGCAGCAATTAACGCTCAGCCAGAATCAGAGCCAAAAGGAAAAGAAGCGGACCTATACGACGGAGACTGCGAGAAGTTAAGACAGTCTCTAAGTCAGTTGGAACAGTAGTTCAAGGTCAAGGGTATGGAGTCGGAAAAGACACGATCAAGGTGGACCATGCAGAGTCCCTCTTGAGAGAAGCTGCGGGGCAATGGATAATGCCCTATGCGTAAGGAAAGCGAGACTGAGTATGTACCTCGCGGGAGGAATTCAAAGAAACCCTCAACACCCAGTTTGGAGACAGAAACGCCAATGAAATGGCGAGGCTCAAACTGGAAACGATGAGACAAGGAAAGGATAACCTTTCTGACTACCGGCACAAGTTCCGCATGAAATCGGTCGAAGTGGAATCCGCCGACGACACAGAATACCACAACCTCTTGGGTGGCACCAACGAAGAGCTGCGGGAAGCCTGGATAAGCTCTTACCAAATGGATTGAATAGCCGAAGGCTTTGCGGTATGGGCCGTCGGCAAAGAAGACAAGATCAACCTGGTCAGGCATGCCCAGAACAGGATGAAGGGGATAGCTCATACAACCACATCGCACAACAACAACGGCACCTACAGACTAAACAACACGCCACTGCCGGTAGCAGTTGGGGATCCTATGGACCTGGACGTGGCGGGAAGGAAGTACGGACAGTTTCCAATACTGTCAGACCAGGAGTAGCAAAAAAGAGGGAAGGAAACGAGTGTCTTTAGTGTGGGCTGAAGGGATGCTTTATCAAAGATTGCCGACGCAAGGAAACCAAGCTCTAAGAGCTCAAAGCAATGGAGAGGATGGAAGGGAAGGGGACTTTAAATGAATAAAGTCCACAGCAAGGAGTGGTCTGTGGGATGAGTAACGAGGCAAACCCTCCGGCATCGGATATATATCAACAGTGAAAAACAAGGCAGCCACACCAACAATCAAAGGCAACCAGGCGACGAGCAACAGCACCAACGTTTACGACAATGACAGCAAACATCTTATAATTAAGACAAAACTATGCACAACAAACAAGGACACAGAAACAAAGGCAATGCTTGATTCAGGAGCAACTGAGGATTTCAGCTGCAGACATTTTTCGGAAACCCGCGGATTACCACTGAAGAAAATAAAGAAACGCAGAGCCATATACGTGGTCAAGGGGGAAAGAAGCAAGTCAGGACCAATCACCTATACGGTACAAGCCGTAATGGAGATAGGGTCATATCACGAAGCCATGACATTCCAAGTGGCACAGTTGCAGAAACACAGTGCCATACTAGGAACACCCTGGCTAAAATGACACAATCTGAACATAGACCTGGAAAAAGGCCAAATCAACTTCAACTGTAACCGGTACGGGTTACTTGGGTTTTATGTTTGGTTTCACACNATATCACGAAGCCATGACATTCCAAGTGGCACAGTTGCAGAAACACAGTGCCATACTAGGAACACCCTGGCTAAAATGACACAATCTGAACATAGACCTGGAAAAAGGCCAAATCAACTTCAACTTATCGTTTGATAGCACACATTGTTTTATGTTTGGTTTCACAGTATCGTTTGATACTTGTAGTGTTTCGTGTGCTATCGTTTAATACACACAATGTTTTATGTCTGATTTCACAGTATCGTTTCATACTTGTAGTGTTTCGTGTGCTATCGGTTGATACACGCATTGTTTTATGTTTGGTTTTACAGTATCGTTTGATACTTGTATTGTTTCGTGTGCTATCGGTTGATACACACAATGTTTTGCAACATCGCTCATACTGGAGATAAGCGATATGCTGTATTTAAAGACTGCTGATTCCCGCGATGGAAACAGTAGACTTCGACAGACAGTATTGTTAAATATACTTTGTTGAACGGTTAATTCTTTGATCTCCTATTACACTCCGCTCAAAGCCTCCTTTCGGAAGCAGCGCTCGCTTCGTGTTGACCACGAGGCCATCTGCTCCTATGGTACCGCTACGTGACTAGGGCCTGGCCTGAACACGTTATATCAACCGTGAACTATGCATGCAGTTGTGTCAGGAAACCTCTCCAAGGATTGAAACGATCCCTGGAGAGAACAAGCTATAAGCGAGAACCTGTGGACGCAGCGCCTCTATATAGACACTAAACAAAAAGAAGCGATCTGCGACAACGAAGGCATAAGAGTACAAGTGTTACACCCGAATGCCAAAAAACGAACATGAGGATCCACAAAGGCAGCAGGGCATGACCTGTACAGCACAGAAGACACGATGGTCCCCGCCAGGGGACAAAGAATGATACTAACAGGAATTGTAGTAGGAGTACCTGACGGCACCTATGCAAGAGTTGCTCCATGCAGTGGTATGGCCACTCGACATGGGATTACCATAGGCGCTGGAGTGATCCATGCAGACTATAGGGGTGAGGTGCAAGTTCTACTAATAAACCAGAAGGATATGGCCTCTACAATCCAAAAAGGGGATCGCATAGCTCTGATGATTATCAAGAATATTGATACCACGGAGCTCCGCGAAGTCCGAGCCCTGGACAAGACCAACAGAGGCGAGGAAGAATTCCGCAGCACCAGATGAGGAACCCCCAAGGACAACACCCACACCGAAACGACAGAAGAGAACACCTTGAGCATAACCTTCATATCAGCAAAGGCCTACAGTCAACTCTACCAGAGAGGGGAACAGACAGGTATCCTGAAATGGAACCAAGAAGAAGAGGGACCAATGATCGCAGAAGTGTCAATGATTAGTACGCGACCAGTGGTGAAAGAAGAAGCCAAGAAGAAGAAAAAGACTTTGCGCCAACTGGTCCCGAAAGAATATCACGATTACCTCAACATATTCGAAGAAAACGAAGGGAGGGATCTTCCCACTGATAAGAGCAAAGATTACCAGAACACGCTAAAGGAAGGAAAGGCAGCCCCCATCATGAAACTCTACCTGTTGAGGGAAGAGGGATTGAAGGAATTGCGAGAATACCACCATCAGAACCTGGCCAGACAAGGGATCAGACCATCGTCCTCCGCAGCGGAGGTACACTTCCTATTCGTCAAGATGAAATATGGGAAACCGAGACTTTGCGTCGATTTCTGGAGACTAAATAGGGTATCACAAAAGGATAGATACCCTGTGCCATTGATCGATGAAGCATTGAACTGGCTAGGAGGGGCCAAACATTGTGCGAAGTTCGATATCAAAGACGTATATCACAACATAGGGATAGCCGAAGGAGACGAGTGGAAGACGGCTTTCAGCACAAGATACAGTCTGTTCGAATATTTAGTTATGCCCTTTGGATTATGCAATGCACTAGCCATATTCCAACAGTGGATCAACTTCAAGTTGAGCAAGTACCAGAACATATGTTGTATTGTCTACCTGGACGATATCCTCATCTATTCAGACAATATGGAACAGCACCACCGAGACATGCGGAATGTCCTGCAGGGATTGAGAGAAGCCAACGTCAAGCTAAAACCGCAGCAATGCGACTTCCATATGAACAAAGTAGGATATCTAGGATTTATTGTCAATCCTGAAGAAGTACGAGCCGATCCAGTCAAGACAGCAACTATCGACGACTGGAAAGCACTGAAGAGTGTGAAAGGAGTGCAAAGCTTTGTGGGCTTTTGCAACTTTTACCGAAGATTCATCGAAGGGTTTAGCGGGGTAGCTAAACCCCTCAACGACAAGACCAGGAAGGGGATCAAATGGGAATGGGGAGAGAAAGAACAAAAAGCATTCGAGGATATGAGAAAGCGAGTTACTAAAATGGCAATATTATGCCACTTGGACCCCACGTTACCCATCATGATCAAGACGGATCCATCCAACCACGTCTGCTGCGGTATCCTCTCCCAGCAGGGGGAAGACGGATTATGGAGACTGGTCGTGTTTCAATTGAAAACAGGGTCAAAGGCAGAGCAAAACTATGATATTCACGACAAAGAACTGTTAGCCATTGTTCAAGCAGTTAAAGATTGGAGGAAGTACACGCTAGGAAGTCAGCATGTGATCTGGATTATCATGGACCACAAGAACCTACTAGTGTTCACTACTACCAAGGAACTCAATGGACGACAGATCGGATAGAGTGAGACCTTAAGCCAATAGCATCTCCAAATCAAATAGTGACCAGGAAAAGAACAAGGAAAACCAGACGCATTGACTCGCAGGACAGAAGATTTCCAGGACAAAGAAGAACATGGTTGCAAAGGCAACGAATACTGCTCCCCAAGGAGAAGTACTTCGTGAAAGAGGAAGACGAAAACAGTGGATACGAACCCCTGAACGAAATTAGCAGGGCTACAAGCAAGAATGAGGAATACGAAGAATGGATCAAAAGAAGGACAGCCAACGACCGCGAAATCAACAAGATAAAGAAGGCCTTGAAGGAAGGCCTAAAACAAATGACAGGCGTAGCCCTCGGGCTATGCTGTGAAGAAGACGGATACCTATGGCATGACGAGAAGATAAGGCTCCCGGATGAAGAAGCCTTATGAATGGAAAGAATAAGGAGAAATCATAACAATCCACTCGCGGGACACTGCGGAATGGCAAAAACAACAGCATTAATTCAATGATCATACGACTGGCCGTCAATGCGCGATGACATTAAAAAATATATGAAGAACTGCAACACATGTCAATGGAAAAAAAAGGGGTTAAACACGCACCGTATGGACTACTGCAACCGCTCGCAACTCCTGAAAGACCATGGCAATCCATTGCTATTGATTTTATCACCAGGCTACCCGAATCGAACAGTTACGATGCCATACGGGTCGTTATTGACCCACTTACGAAGATGGTGTACTTTATATCATGCAGAACAGATATGATAATACCACAGTTCTTCAACCTGTTTAAACACCAGGTCTTTAGACTCCACGCCCTAACGAAAAATATTACATCTGACACACGATCGGTCTTCATGTCAGACATATAGAACGTAGTCACACGACAATTAAGTGTCAGCCGACACTTGAGCATGATCTTCCATCCACAAACTGATGGCCAGACCGAATGAACGATCGTGATGTTACAACAATATCTGCGAGCATATGTCAACGACCAACAGAATGATTGGACAGAGTTCCTATCTATGGCACAATTCATATATAACAATGTGTAACAAGAGATGATAAAGACCACACCCTTCTTTGCGAACTATGGATATAACCCCTGATTCGACCCGGTACAATACCAAGTGCCGCACAGGATAACTCAGGCCGATGATATCATAAGAGTACGCGATATGTTATGAGACAAAATGACTCGAGGGCTAATGACTCAAAGATAAAAGAGTGATAAGTACCAGAAACAGGACCCAAACCTCACAGTCGGCGACAAGATGTGGTTGATACCATGCAATATCTGGACCATGAGGCCATTGAAGAAGCTGGACTACAAGAAACTTGGACCATTCAAAATAATCAAACGGATCGGACTGCGAGCATACGAACTCACCCTCCCCATCTCGATGCAACGGACTTATCCAACATTCTACACCAGCCTCCCCAAAGCCTACCAAGAAAACCCATTTCCCTCGCAGAAAAAACCTCCCACTACGCCTATTCATATAGATGGATAAGACGAATACCAACTAGAAGAAATAATCAACTCCCGCTTACACTACGGTAAACTAGAGTACCGTGCTAAGTGGACTGGCTATCCCCCCGAATACCATCAAGAGTGGTATCCAGCCACAAACTTTACAAACACTAAGGATGTTGTCCTCCTCTTCCACTAGCGCTACCTGCACCACCCAGCAACCAACCGTCCACACCGAGGCAGAAGAAAACAGTTCGGTGGTGGTTGAGGACTACAAAGAATACGAACGAAATATCCTGCAAGCACAAAAAGACAAGGCAGAAGGTGTGACGGAGGACAAAGAACATGCAAAAAGGTTGTGGACAGCATGCATCAATGACAGGTGCACGGTGCACTGCGACATGAAAGAACGACAATGTTGGTGGCCAACAGAGGCTACCAAAACAAGAGACTTGGATGAAAACCAGGAATGGGCAAACTCCTGACAGCAGCAAACATGGGAAGGAGAAGCCTCAACTGCCCTGACAGGGCCAAGACATCTCAGAATCGATTGGCAGAACTGCATGCACAGGTTTTTGCCCCTACCACAGAAGAGAAGCAGAGAAGGCATGACAGGCTCCTAGGATAGAGCTGGGCAAGGAGGGGGGGCAAAAAGTTTCTTTTGCCCCCAAGGACAGCCTGAGGGACACCATCCGCAATTAGGATGAAACAATAAAGCAGCAAGAAGTCAAGATAACCGAGCTGCAAGAAACGATTGAACGACTCTGATGGATGGTCAAAAGACTATGTGAAGTCAAACAAATGGTACAAGAACAAGGAGAGAGACAGGAGTGCGAGCGGCGAATCCAGCGGGAGGTGGAAGACAGGGTCCTTGAGGAATACAACTTGGCAAAGTACCACAAGCTGTGAACTTGCAAGTACGCAGCATCAATTGAGGAGGGAAGAAAGAGTGGGAGATAGACGGATCCTCAGGGCCTGAGGATAAGGAAGAGGGGAGCTCATGTTACAATCTGACTAGAGGAGCGCTAGCAATGTGACTGCAGCAAGGAACAGGTTTCGCACATGTCATCATTTAGACATCATGCAGTTAAGTTATTCTTTCACACACATGACCTCATCTGCAGGTCATGGGGCTCGTTTATGTTTAAATTGGTTTCACGCACATGACCTCGTGAGCAGATCATGGGGCTCATTTATGTTTGATTGTATTTCGCACATGAGATACAGTGGACATCATAGGAACAGTCTAGGCTGGCCGGTGAGGTTTACTGGTAAGGCTGCCTCGTTTATGTTTCGCACGTGATCTTGTTAGTAGGTCATGTGGGTTGTTTATGCGTTTGATTTACATTGCGTTTGATTTGTGTTTTCACATATGATGTCACTTGGAGGTCATGGGATGTTTTATGTTTGTGCACATGACTCATTTGATTCAGGTGGTGGATTTCGCACCTGACCTCGCTTGTGGATCAGGGCTGGGTTAGGGTTGCAGGAAGAGGCCTAGGTAAAGGCCGGATTTTCACAAATGGGTTAGCTCTTGACGCAACCATCTACTATCATTTCCTATCTACTACTTTACGATCTTTACGAATACAAATACTTCACACTGCAAACCTATTCGCTAGTCGGATCAACCATAGAGTCAAGAACCTATCTGGTAGGCAGACTGGGTTAACCAAAGAACAGACCAATACTCCTGGTGCCGGTGAGAAACCAATTCTTACGTGAGAACACTAAGATAGGGCCTGGAGACTCGAGGAGCTCTGGGACACGGCACAGCACAGTTCGGACATTTAAGGAAGATCGTTACCCATCGCGAGTAACATGAGTAGTGGGAAACCGTAACAGTATTCCAGGAATGGAGATGGTATCTTATAGGCCATAAGATTACAATCCTGACTGACCACTCCAACCTGAAATACTTTACAACAAAGCCTCTTCGGGACCATAGGCAAGCCCGGTTGTCGGAATTCCTTACCCAGTTTGAGGATAATATCGAATACCAATCTGGAAAACTCAATGGAGAAGCGGATGTATTACCCCAGACATAAGGGCCAACGGACGAAGAGGAAGAGCAACGATGTGAACACCAGACACAGGCAGTGTTCCAGCCTTGTAACCTGGGTTTGTTGGCCAATATTACGGCTCCCACAGGAGCATCTTGCCTGGGAGATCTTTGGCAGGAGGCTTGTGACGCTGACTCAACCCCTACACAGATCCTGAAACTATTGGACTAAGGGAACCAACATTCCCACCTCATCCCCCTTGCGGAGTACGGCTAGCAGGGGAACTGGTTGTTCTACAGAGACAGCCTGTATATCCCCCTCTACCTGACCTTGCGACCGTTAGTAATTCAAGACACCCATGACTACCTAGCTCCTGGACACCTAGGTAGAGCTAAAACCCAAGAACTTGTTTCCTACCGTTTCTCCTGGCCAGGCATGCATCGAGATATAGGTCATTTTGTAAAGAACTGTCATACTTGCCAAATGTGCCATACATCACGCCATGCCCCCTTTGGCATACTGTGCCCCCTCCTGGTACTGGACAAACCCTGGGAACGTGTCTCCATAGATTTTATTACTGGCCTTCCCTGGGGTCAGGGCAATAATGCTGTGCTGGTCGTGGTGGATAGATTCACCAAGATGCACTACCAGATCTCCTGCTAGACCACAATCGATAGTCTGACCTGAGCCAAGTTGTATCTCAAACATGTGTGGAAATACCATGCTTTTCCTACTACCATCAACTCGGACCACAGCACTCGGTTTACCTCTGAATTCTGGCAGACAGTTTGTGACCGTTTGCAGGTATCTTGAAAACACTATCCAGCTTTCCACCCTCAGACCGACAGTCAGACCACAAGAATAAATGCCATTATGGAGTAATATCTACAAGCCTACGTCAACTATGAACAGGACGATTGAGCCCTTTTGCTCCCCATTGCAGAATTTGTGGCTAACAACCATGCCTCTGAATCTACTGGCCTATTCCCATTCTTAGTCAACCATGGTTGCGACCACAGGATTGACTTCCTTGACATTCTAGAAGGGCTCCAAGAGGCGTCCACAGCTGTAGTGTTCACACTACACCTAAAAGACAGCTACAGCCACCTTCAATCTGAGATTGACTATGCCCAGAATCGCCAACAAGAATATACTGACCAGGGACACCTACCAGCTCTCCACCTTTGAGTAGGCAACAAAGTCTGGCTCAATACTAGAATCATCTGAACCCATCAACCCTCACAGAAGCTGGATGAGAAATATCTTGGCCTCTGCCCTATCACTACTTGAATTGGCACCCTTGCCTATCGCCTTGATATTCCTGTCTCGATGAGGATACACAATATGTTTCATGTTTCCTTGCTTGAACTGATAGATGAGAAGCCTCTGCCGGGATAGATCATACCTCCTCTCCTACTAGTAGAAGTCAACGGCGAGGAGCAAGGGCAAGCGGAGGGGGTGGAGGATGCCAAAATGTTACGGAGATGGCTGAGGTACCTGGTTAGATGGAGGGGATATGAGGAAGCTGCCTGGAAACCTGCCGAAACTGTCAACAGATTACACGTGATCGACAAGTTCCACTGCCATTACCCGAACAAACCAAGCCCGCTTCTCGAGTAGCGAACACGTACCTTACAGGTCTTTGGTGCAGTGGAGAGGACCTAGTATCATGGCCACCTAGCTGTAGATTGATAGAGTCAGGATATTGACTGCATTCTAGAAAACAAGACGGAGGATAGTTTGTAATGTGAGAGAAAGGGGTAGTTAGTGGAGGTTGTGCGTAATGGAACTTCATAGAAACTGATGGAAGATTGCAGCTGTACAGGAGAAAAGAGTTGGGATATCAGGGATTTTTCAGTGGAGAATTTTCCTTAGTTATATAAAGGGGTGTGCCCCTACTAGATTTACCTTGGTTATACAACCTGGTAATTCCATGTATTTACCTATACTTAGGAATTACAACTTTGTTTCTTCGTCACGGCACTGGAACCTCTGAACACTGACCTTCATCCCCGAGAACCTGTCCTTGAACCCCTTGAGTCTTGATACAAACATGTCTTATTTGTACACTGCCCCTCTCTGTTGCCTCGCCTACTGTGATGTACATGAGACTATCTGCTCTGAACACGGCCTGGACCCTCCTTATTATACACTGATACTGGGGGGGGGGGACAAGATACGGATATATAATGTTCTTAACATAGAAGGCTGAGTCTACCTTAGCTTTGCTAGGCATAAAGGCTAGCTTAGATTTCAGTTGGCCATATAATACACTTCAAATCATCTTAGTTTCCCAGCCAGACTCAAAAGTTTCATCTATGCAATCAGCATGGTCCTTCTCGCTTGCCTTTTCTATAACCCAGAGTCAATTTCCAAAGCTCGCCATGGAGAATGTGGACTCATCTGTCAAGACAACTCACAACCAATCCTCATATGTTCAATCCAAATGTACCTGATACAAGGCAACATGGAGTGGTCGATTTGCAGGCTGAATTGCAAATTTACATTGTGGTACTCACCTGTGGTAGCCCAAAGACTCCATGACACTTTTTACTATACATGGACTACAGGCATAACCCATTTCTCGGCATATTGCATTCTTACTAAGCAGTTGAGTTCTTGTATTGTAGGTTACAAATGCCTCTAATTGCTATCTTTCTACATTATCAAAGATTGGGTAGTGATCAGAACTGTGGGAATTGGGGGTTGTGCTTTTTTCTTTTGCATTTTTGTAGATCTGGTATATTAGATATTAAAATTAATCCACTATTTTCTAAGAATGCAATACACTAACTCTTTGACAGGTCCAGCAATGTATATTAAGATACTGCTCTATGTAAGCCCAGGTCTAACCTGCATTATCACAAAGTATAAGAACCTTCATGCACTCATCTCAGGTTGTTTCATGATGTCAAGCACTCCGGGGATTTTGGTCTCAAATTTCTTTTTTCTTTATAATGTCTTCTGAACATGTTTGTATTAGGATATTGGGTATAATATTGGACAGACATAATATAGCATGGCATTTCTTACAATACTATATCAAGATAATGGGGAAACTTTTCACTGCAGAGCAAGATTTGTGTAATGGAACCCCAAATACCCTTACACTTGAGTACAGTACTCCAATCTGGTTCAATCTGTAAGATATCTTAAGTGAACTTCTTTTACTGGCCAAGCTTTATTACTGTAGTTGAAATAGCCCCTAACTGTATTTGAGGCATTGAGCAATTTTTGAGCACTTCCTTGAACGGGCATATATATATATACATACTGTATAATCTCTTGCAATTTGCTAACTCTTGAGGAGGCCTGATCTCCGCAGTTGGCTAAGCCAGGTGTGACCAACCAATTGAGTGACTTTATATAATAAGGAAATTAAGTTCCAAATTCTTGTAATACCAAACTAGGGTCAAAGCCTCTATAGAATCATAGGATAAGCCCATGCTAGATGATTGTGAATATGTGGATATAAATTTTACAAAAGATACAATACGTCTTTTTTACAGACATCATAATTCTCACCACCCAAAAGGTTAGAGAAACTAGAGTCCTCATAACATAATTGACTATTCGAGTTAGCCTGCTTGTATTATTACAATATTGCAGAAATCAAAACTTCCGTGAGGTTTATGACTAATAAGAATACCAGTAGTAGTACTTATCTTAATATCCTTGTGATAAAAATCTTTGTATATAATATCTATACATTCTACCTACAAATGTGAAAGTTAGTAAAAATATCGAGCAATTTTCTCTATTTCATATTTATTATATATACTTTTCCTCTTTAATATTTGTTATCCAAATGCTTCAAACCCAGATAGCAAAACCAAGAAGAGGACCTAAAGCAAAACCAATTAGCCAGCATACAATAACAGAACAACAGTTAAAGCCAATTACTCATATAGAATATACACAGAGCTAACAACAAAAAATTTGAATCCTTTCCTTTCTTGAATACCAGAAGATTCCTGTTTGAAAACAAGGTCAATTCCCTATGCAAACTCAACAAGAGGTCAGTGATATCTATTGAATGCCACAGTGTACCATCCCTGAATAGGTTAAAAAAACGAAAGTCAATAGAAGGAGTTGGAATCAATGCATAACTATTGGTTTCAGAACTGAGTACAGTATGTCAGTCTTGGTGGCAAGAATTAGAAGAAAACTTACAGTAGGATTTCATTGAAGCAAGGGAGCAAGGAAGGATTGAGAGGAGGGGCTGGTTCTGACTACAGGAAGGATTTCGGGGGTTTTTTTTTTTTTTAACTCATATGTTTATTGTTTATGGCACAAAAATGCGTATGCACCTCGCGGTATGACGTACAAAAAGCCTTAATTGCAAAACACCCTCCTCGCCCGCGGGAAAAATCACGCCAAGTCCCTCTGGTCTGGGACCAACCGCACAATCCCTCCCCAATGCCCAAGCCCCCAGCCAGCCACAAGACAAACTAAGAAACCCAAGAAACAGGAAGAGCAGAAAGCTACAAAAAACCCACTGGCGACATCTCAACAAAAAAGTAAAGTCCCCCAAAAAGGTGCCCTCATAGGTGGGCACGGCAACACAAGTCCGCAGACAGACCTATCGAAGGGTCCTGGCCGAACGGCCTAATTGATCCCGCGAAGGCGGCAGGCCAGGGGGTGCAGCCCCTGTAGAATGATGGCAGTAGGGTGCCAGCCGTGGAGGTTGGGTGCCACTGCGGGCAGCATCAGAGCCAGAGAGAAAAGTGGCCAGACGAGGCCGGCTGGGAGCAAGCAGGCCGAGGCGCTGCTGCATGGTGAGGAGGTAGGGCCCCGAGGACCCGGGCAGTAGGGTGCCAGCCGATGCAAAGAGAGAAAAGTAGGAAGGCCCGAACTAAGTGGGATGGCCAACGATACGGCAGCCGGCTGTAACTGGGGTCACAGAAACCATCCCCCTCCTAGACAAAGCATAGTGTTTTACCACTTCTCTCATGTAGTCTCTTGTTCTCTGAGAAAAAGCGTCACTTAGTAGATGGGATACCAGAAGCATGCCACGCCAGGAGGAAGGACCAGGTCCCCGATAGCCCTTAGGACCACCAAGCAGACTGACCGTCTGACCAAGCCCTCCCAGAAGAAAGCCGACCGTGCAAATGCTAAGCGAGTCTAGCAGAAGCGAGAAAGTATAGGAGGGGAACTACCACGAGGCAGTTCCAGACAGAAGAGAGCGTCCCCAAGAGGATTAACTCTGGGGGAAGGAAGGTGGAGGCCATAAGTAATGCCTGGCCAAGCGAGGAGGGGAAAGAAGTAGTCTAGCACCTCCCAGCGGGGGGGGTGCAAGACCGGAAAAGTGGTGATAGTTCTCTGGTGTTGAGTCGTTCCCGATTAGGAAATCTTTTTCAATGACCAGAGTTGTAACGGAGACGGAGCGTGGAAGGATTTTGGTTTAGAGAGCTTTATACTGAAGGTGATTCAGAGGTTTTTTCAATTTGGTAAGGACTGATTTTCTGGATTCCTAGGACGCAATCGAACTAGTTTACATAGTGTAACTACAAAAAGCTCAAAAACATTCCTCCGAGTACCAGTTGCTTGTAATTGATTGGCTTCGTTTCAATCATCACAACTCTCAGCCCTACCTATCAGTATCATTCAATATTACCCTTTCCTACCCTGTTAGCTGATTTAAGAAATGCAATATCTGTAATCTTGATAAAATACCTATTTGATGGGAGTATCTTGATAGGAAGACCTACAATACTGTGGAACAGAAGACTATCTGGGTCCAGTCGTTACATAATAGATGGGACCAATCGCAGGACTCATTAATTCTCTGCATGTTTACAGATGTAGTACTATGGGTGCCTCATATGATTATTTTTTGAGGAAAAGGTGAATGGTTGGGTAGAGAAAGAGTGTAACTGGTACAGGTACTAGGTTATGTTTTATGTTTTGTTTTACAGTATTATTTGATACTGGTTATATTTCAAAGGCATCGCTTGATACTTTGAATGTTTTATGTTTGATTTGATAGTATCCTTTGATACTTGTTATGTTTCAAAGGTATCGCTTGATACTTTGAATATTTTATGTTTTATTTGATAGTATCATTTGATACTTGTTATGTTTCAAAGGTATCACTTGATACTTTGAATGTTTTATGTTTTATTTGGTAGTATCCTTTGACACTGGTTATGTTTCAAAGGTATCGCTGAATACTTTGAATGTTTTATGTTATATTTGATAGTATCGTTTGATACTTGCTATGTTTCAAAGATGTCAGTTGGATACCTTGAAAGGGATTATGCTATCACTCATGCTGGATATGGGTGAGAACTTGTAATTAAACATTACTGGTTCCACGATGGAAACAGCAGACTTCAACTGACAGTATTTTTAATATACCTGGTTGAACGGTTACTTCTTGATTTCCTATTACGCGCTTTACAAAGCCTCCTTTAGCCCACACAGCTCTCGCCTCTTGCCCAGCAAGCAGGCCACCCGTTGCTATCATTGTAACCGGTAAGGGTACTAGGTTGTTTTATGTCTGGTTTTACAGTATCGGGTGATACTTGTATTGTTTCGTGTGATAGCGGTTGAGACATACATGGTTTTATGTTTGGTTTCACCATATCATTTGATACTTGTATCATTTCGTGTGATATCGGTTGATACACACATTGTTTTATCTTTGGATTCACAATATCGTTTGATACTTGTCTTGTTTCGTGTGCTATCAGTGGATACACACACTGTATTATGTTTAGTTTCACTGTATCGTTTAATACAGGTATTGTTTTGCGTGATATCAGTTGATAGGTACAATGTTTTGAAATATCGCTCATACTGGAGATAAGCGGTGTGTTGTATTTAAAGACCGCTGATTCCCACAATAGAAACAGCAGACTTTGACAGACAGTGTTATTAATATACTTGGTTGAATGGTTACCTTTTGATCTCATATTACATCCCATTTAAACACTCCCTTAGTAAGCAGCGTTCACTTCATGTGGATCAAGAGGCCATCTGCTCCTATCGTACTGCTATGTGACTAGGGCCTAGTCCAAACACCTTAGATTTTTTTAACCTCAGCAAGTGGTTAGAAACCTGTCCAGAGCAGGTCTAATCAACCTGCGAAGTGTCCAACCGAACCTAGCAGAGGCAAGCGGCAGAACCAAGGGAGGTTCGGCTCCGCCAACACGACATCATTGAGTCACTAGAGACTTAAAATGGAAAGCAGGTCCCACAAGAAGGCCTTACCAAAAGAGGGCCACCTAAGAAGCCGAAGTGGCCAAAGAGCAACTTCTCAATTGACGAAGCAGAAAGAGAATTAGGGCGAGATTTGGCCAAGCAGACATCTAGTGAATCAACTGACGAGTTAGCAAAAGCAGCAACAAGCCTTCCTGGGCTCTTTCCCCCCTGCTCCAGCAAAAGAAAGGCACCAGCACAACTACCAAGGAAAGCCAGCCCACCTGTCCGCACTCCAAAGGAGGAAGAAGATAATGAAGAGGAATCAGGTCACTCGATTGTGACAAAACCTGCAGCCGAAAACCCCAGCAACTCTTCAGAAAGCTTGTCAGATCACAGCTCCAGCAGCGAAGAATCTAAACACAATATGTCCGATGGAGAATCTGCTGCACCGCCTGGCCCAGGGACCAGGTGAACAGGACCCAAGGTCAAGCTCCCACTGCCGTCCACATTCTCAGGCGAAAAGGAAGACCCAAAACCTACAGCGTTTGACCGCTGAGTAATGACCACTTCCCAACACCTCGCCCTGGATGATGTGTAAAAGACAAAGGACGGAAGTAGAGCATACTTCACAAGTTTCTGTACATGAAAGGCAGAAGAAGCGTATCATCAATCAATGAACTACTACGACAGCAAGGAAAAAATATGAGGAACAACCCTGATATGGTACCTAAGGGACAGATTTCAGTCCTCACGAAATACGGAAGTACTGTATAAGAACTTGAAGGAAATCCAACAAGTACAAAATGGAAAAATAGAAAAAATAATGATGCTGGCAACAGATCTCCTAATGTATAATAGACGATTGCCCAGTAGAACAGTCTCTCAATACACTCTATGACAGAGACTATATGAAGCAATGTATCCCCGACTACGTCAGGAGGTAGAACCCATGGAAGAGGATGGAGACTCCTCTGACAGGATCATCAAACGAGCTGAAAGAAAGGACGCCATCCTGTACGACACAGCAGTTTACCGAATGCACATGCCACAGCAGCGGAGCAATAAAGGATTATTATCACGTGATAACACTGGGAAGGAACAACCAAAAGGCAAAGGTTCAAAGGACTGGAAAGACAAGAAGCAAAAAAGATGTGAGGAAGGCACATGTTTTGAATGTGGGAAGAAGGGGCACTATGCGAAAGACTGCTATGCCAAAACAGGAAAAGGAAAAACAGCTAAGCGAGATGCGAGCACAAACCATATCGAAGCAAGCGAATACGACGAAGTAGAAATTAACTGGCTAGAAAGGTAAAGCCTTCGGAGGCAACGTGCGCAGAGAGTTAGGCCCTGTGACGCACTAGAAGGAACAATCCACATAGAACGCCATCCTGCAAAGGTACTATTCGATACAGGAACAATCGATTGTGACATTATCAGTACTACCTTTATATCTACCCGCCGCATACCCACCGAACCCCTACCCCAATCAACAACAGTCAACATGACAATGAAAGGTTCCCGCTCTTCAAGCCACAAGAAATGTGGGCTGACCATTGGAATCAGAAAAAAGAAATAGACACATCAGGAGATGTTGGTAGAAGACTTAGCAAAATACGACACTTCGATTGGAATGCTGTTCCTAAAAAAGCGCAAGGCCCTTCTCAAATGTGGGGACACAGCAGTGGAGTCTCCCAATGACAAACTGCATGTGCTATGCAAACTAACAACCAGGGAGTTCCGAGCCGCTCTGTTAGATGCAACCTTAGCAACACTGTTAGAGGAATACTAGGATGTATTCCTGGACAAGATCTCTAAAATGCTGCCCCTTGTATGAAAGATTAACCATCACATTCCACTAAAGGATCTAATGGATCAAAAAAACCAACCAACATACTCAATCCCAGAAGTATACAAAGAGAAACTCATGAACTGGATAAATGAGAAATTACGAGCTGAAATAATTGGACAACAGGAGGTTCCCGGAGCAGCACGTATGTTTGTACAACCCAAGTGAGATGGAAGGATGCACCCCCTGGTAGACTTGAAAATTCAAAATGACAACACGATCATGGATGGTCCATCGATCCCCAACCAACCGCGGTTCCTTAACCGGATAGGACGTGCAAAATTTAGGACTAAAATTGACCTGAGTGACACATACTTCCAGACACGAGTGGACAAAAACCGTGCTAAGTTCAATTCATTCAAAACCCTGTTTGGAGAGTATGTCACGAAAGTAATGCTACAAGGAGACATGAATACACCTGCAACCTTTATGCGAATAATGGTAGACCTCCTAAGCGAATTCCTACGTCATTTTGTATGGGTTTACATTGATGATATTCTCATATTCTTGGACACATCCGAGGAACATGAAATACACATACGCCAAGTGCGTGACTGACTTAGAAAGGCTAAGTTGTATGCGAGCAAGAAAAAGTCCGTACTATTTGCAAAAAGCTAGAAGTACTAGGACACATAGTGGATAAGGAAGGAATCCACCCATCCCCCCAGAAAATATCTTCTATCGCAGGTTGGGAAACACCTCCAAAGAAGAAAGAATTGCAATACTTTCTAGGAATAGTGAACTATGTAGCCCAGTTCCTCCTACACCATGCTACCCTAACGGCACCATTAACGGATTTAAGAGAGAATGCCGAATTCGTATGGACAACCACCTATCAGACTACGTTCGAAATAGTAAAAAAGTGAATTGTCGATCACCAAGCCATGTGGCCAATAGACATACAGAGCGAGAAGGCAATTTGGCTAGTCACAGACACCTCAAACTTGGGAATAGGGGCATGGGTAGGACAGAGCCCACATATGGGATGGCTCGACCAGCTATGTTACACAGCAGGAAATTCACCAACACATAGATGAATTATAGAACCACCGATAAAGAGGCCTTAGCAATAGTGGAAGCGCTTAATCAGTTCCACAATATATCAATGGGAAATTCCCTTACAATAGTTACAGACCACCAGCCCCTGACGCATCTACGAACTGCAAAGAACCCAAGCAGAAAGCAAGTTAGATGGCTCTGTACCCTAGGAAAGTATGACGGGAAGATAGTCCATGTACCCGGAAGCACCAACTGTTTAGCTGATGCTCTTTTGCAGATATACGAGGGAGGAGCAGACTTGAACCCACTCTATGTCCATGATAATACAAAGGAAGCTGACGACATCTCAGACAACATGGTCTACAAGCAAGAATCAAACACGATGGAGCCCGAACGAAACATCTCTTCTACTTTCCCTCCTTACTCGTATCCTGAATACCCCAATGAGGCCCCCATGCTCTGTGAGAGCCCCTGCTCAGTTACTGAGGGAAATGATTGGAGAGACCAGTGCACCCTCTGAGGCACACCACGCGAGGAAATCCAACACAGCACACTCCACTACTCGCACTGTTATGTGGACCATTGCCCATATCATCAAACTGAGATCAAGTTCAGAAACAACCAGTCCAGACGATGGGGAAATCTGACCCCTTACCCTCCTAATGAAGGACCAAGTCCCCCAAGCACAGAACTGGACCCAAGCCCTGCAGAGTCCCCTATGATCGATGACTGGAAATAGCAGCAAATGAGTGGCGGCAGACCAAATAGTGCATGGAAAGGGCCGTCCACCCTCATTCAACCAACACCCAGGTCGTACAGGATCCTGCCAATTCTGAACTCTGAAGCCCCGGAATTCCGAATGCTGGAATCAGAAAGCCCGCCATCTATCAGACATGCGGAACCAAGAAACAACCTTACCTATGAGATGACAGCGGCATTTCGAAAGCCCAGACCTGACTATCCACCACCAACCAGACGTACGAAACCAGTAGAAAAGCTGAGCCATGAGACAATAGTCTCCATAATGCCCCCAACGATGGATGGATACCGATGCAGACTATACGATGTCTTGGAAGACAATGGAGAGGAAAACCAACCCCAGGTGACTAGAGGAAGCGAGATAGCAGATGGGCGAGACACCAGACAAACAGGCAATGAGATAATTGGGACATTCCGAGTGCACATGGTTGCAGCATAATGGAAGGAACCAATATGGAAAAAGGCCAACCAAAACAGGGACTCCGCAGGTAACTTAGCTGGCTACACAATTGCAAATGGAATGCTGTACGCTAAAACACAATATGGTAAGGTATGTCTGTATATTCCGAAAGGTTCTGCGTTAGGGAATACTATACGGAGAGAGTACGTTATAAGCGAAATCCGCAACAAGGGCCAGCACAGTGCTGAACGAAATTTGCGGTACGCTACCGAATACCTATTCTGGCTGGGAATGCGCAAGGGTTTTAGATCATACATGGCCCAAGGCCAGAGCTGCCAAATAAACAAAGAAACCACATGGTTACTGGAAGGAAAGGCCCAGATGATGATCCCACCATCCGAGATTTTTGAATCAATACCCATTGACTTTGCGGAACCCTTCCACAATTCATGGGGTTACGATATGATCCTAGTAGCTACAGATTGATTCTTGGGATTTACAAGGCTCATACTGACAAACAAGGAAGTAATGGCAATAACAACCTGGGAACTGCTATACAACAAGATATTTACACCCCATGGCTATCCAACAACAATAGTGAGCGATGCAGACACACGATTTGAATCACATGTATAGAGACAGTAGGGTCGAACGCTAGGAATTGAGCACATCAAAGCAGCACCAGGCCACCATGAGACAAACAGACAAGTTGAAAGGAAAATCAGATAATTAAAAATGGCTTTTCAAAACCTAGTCAATGCAAAACAGAAGTATTGGTTTGATACCAGATCCGAAACTGCCATATACTTAAATGCCGGATGGTCTAAAACACTTGGTATGTCAGCATACTAAGGTGTTTATAGAAAAACCTACCCACTACTCCGCCAAGCGAATTTCAAGAATTCCGCAGTTCCAGCAGCCGATGAATTGTTAGACAGGGACCAAGCAATCTGAAATACAGCATTCAATGGGATCAAACTAGCGCAATTTGGGAGTACAAGAACAGTAGCAAAACAACGCAGACACCATACCCCAATAGGGATAGGTTATTAGCTATTAGCTTACAGAAGTTTATTTGTAACCGAATCAGGCTAAAGTAAAAAACTGCAACCACGCTGGTGAGTACCATTCAAAATAATTGGATATGATGACCACATGGAAAATTACAGAGTGGAAATAGATAGGAGAATGAACTGAAACAGAGAAGCGACATTCCACGCATCCAGCGTGAAAGGATATCTCCCAAATAACGATACAGTGTTCCCAGGAACAAGTCATACAAAGCCACCCCCTATCGTGGTTAACAAAAAACCAGGATGGGAAGTGGAAACGATACGAGACCACAAGAGGCGGTATGACCATGACCAGCTTCTAGTAAAATGGGTGGGATACCAGGAAACGGAAAACAGCTGGGAACAGCGCGAAGGATTAGGAAAGTTGATGGAACTGATAAACCAAGGGTGGGAAGGCAACAAACCAGAGGACGAGCTACACTCTACGATAAACCATGTGACCGTGGCTTGGAGCCCAACCTTGCCGGAAATCCAACACCTCCACCCCGACACTGATCAAAACATACAAGAGGGGTTTCGGTCAGCCTATTTTGAAAGCAATTTCGAAAGCATTGAAGATGAGAATCAAGTAATGAAAGACATAGCTATGTACCTAGAGTGGCTAGCCGAAGCTGAATACTGGAAATAACAGCGGAAGAAAAACGCACCATCCAACAGCCTTATGATGTCAAACTATGAGCAAGTACTTTGGAGACTGCACCATCAGCTAATGGGACTATTGGTGAACTGTGATATTGTCCCTAGAAGATACCTTACACAGCGATTATTGATACATATTTACAACAAATGCCTAGGAATAACAACTGAGTCAATGGGACGGATGTGGGGAGAAACAATGTCTGACATATTCCGCTTTGGAAGTGGATGTTACCTGAGTACGGAAAACTGTGCAATGTGCATGGAGATGGAAGAAACCGAGATTAAGTACCACCCACGTTTCCCTGAACACCCAAAGGAAATCAGCACCTAAGCAAGGTCAACACCTAAGCGAGGTCAACACCTAAGCAAGGTCAACAACAAAGCGAGACCAACACCGAGACATAAATACCATCCCCCATCTCTCAAACTCCTCCGAATAGAAAAAACCTTACTATCAGACCTACAAACTCAAAGAAAAACCGTTACAAGACACACTACTCTTACAAACCTTTATTCTTTTACAAATCTAAGAAATGTCGACCTAGGAAGAAATGAGCATCAAGGGACGACACATCATAGATGGAGAACTACTGTGCAGTGGAGCCATCCCACTAGAGGTATACTGGAAGATATTTTACATTATTTACTGTGACGATTGCGGACGGATCGATATCGAAACAGAGGGTTGGGAGGACCGAACAGTGTGGAACTGGATGGATTTACCACACTACAAGGAATCAGGTTGCTTTCTGCGCGAAGCACCCTGTCAGGAGTGTTTGGAGAAATGGCTGGAAGGGGCGGAATGGATGTTGCAGGATGACATGAGATGGTTGCAGGATCGCGATAACAATGAGGATGGGTCCTATGGAGACTTTCAGGAGAATAACGGAGTTACCAACTATTAGGATTTCATTAAGTTATTTTCTTTGGTGAAATTGTTATTTGATTTTGGGAGTCTAACCAGTATGGGTACTAGGTTGTTTCATGTTTGGTTTTACCATATCATTTGATACTTGTATTGTTTCTTGTAATATCGGTTGATACATATATTGTTTTACATTTGGTTTCATAGTATCGTTTAATACCTGTATTGTTTCGTGTGATATCAGTTGATACACATATTGTTTTATGTTTCGATTCACAGAATCATTTGATACTTGTATTGTTTTATGTGATATCGGTTGATACACACATTGTTTTATATTTGGATTCAGAGTATTATTTGATACTTCTATTCTTTCGTGTGCTATTAGTTGATACACAAACAGTTTTATGTTTAGTTTCACAGTATCGTTCGATATTGATATTGTTTCATGTGCTATCACTTGATATGCACAATGTTTTGAAATATCGCCCATATTGGAGATAAGCGATATGCTGTATTTAAAGACCACTGATTCCCACGATGGAAACAGCATACTTCGACAGACAGTATTATTAATATACTTGGTTGAATGGTTACCTTTTGATCTCCTATTGCACCCCGTTCAAAGATCCCTTTAGTAAGTAGCGCTCCCTTCTTGTTGATCAAGAAGCTATCCACTCCTATCGTACCACTATGTGACTAGAGCCCGGCCCGAATACGTTACAATCGTACTCGAAGTGTGATAAGCACCCTAGGTGTGAACACGTTACAAAGAGGGCAATATCACCCTGACGTGGAGGTTAAATTCAGTGAAAAGGTATATATGAATGATAGTTTATTTTTAAGCTATATAGAGGAATAGCTACTACTGGTACTTGGAGGATGGCCAACTCTTTTCACTATTGATCTTATGGGATCACACAAAACTCCAGCTGTACTTGAGAAATTATACACATATAATATTATTCCCTCACTGATCCCTGCCATCTGTATAAATTTAGTTCAACCTCTAGACGTTGCTGTTAATAAGCACTTCAAAGAAATTATGTGCGAACATAGAGATCATATGATTTTCGAAGCAGAGAGTGTTAAAAGTTTCCAGAAATAGACTCTCAGCCACCATCATGTTCTAACAATATCGTGTGTTGGCGATACTTTCTACCGATTTCATATAGACAAAGGAGACCTTATTTATGGTATATTTCACAAACTTGGATTGTCACTTCCAATCGATAGTACCTGTGATTTGGAACTTGATGTTAAGTGATATTCTGAGTTGAAGCTTGGAGATTGGTGAGAGGATTATAGACTAGTTGATGAAAGGGCAGACTTGTTTGAAGCTCATAATAATGATAATATTGAATTTGTTGAAGCAGAGAACTGGTATAATTATGCAAATTCACTTCATATATTGAGAGTATAATTTTCTATCAGCTTGTGATAGAGAGGGTCTTGGGAAATAGCTAGAATTGATATGGAGTTATGAGCCATGAAAGTTCTTGCATACCCTTGAGTTGTCTTTCTCTGCCTGTTTTCTTCTTCTGATGTCCATGGAATCAGCTTTATTGAATTCAATTACATGCAAGCTTACGGAAAACTGTCCACCAGCAAAGCCTTCTGGTTCCTCAAAAACCACTTGTTCCGAGCCAAAGTATTTGTCTATGAATATCTGTGGACTCTGAATTTCTTTTCCTCAAAACAGACCTGATATCCAAGATCCCTCAATTTGCCAGACAGATTCCCTGAACCCTGACTGTCTATGATAGCCAGGTGCACTGTATTCTAAGTGTCCTGTTATTGACAATTTAAGACATGGCTTATTTGTCATTGCTGATTACTTGCCCAAAATGGTTAGCTAAGGCCCAGACTAACCTGTTTCATCTTAGAATGCAGATCGCGGAGATAGCGAATCGCAAGAGATTTTACAGTATTTATTTTCTGATCATTGCCGCTTTTTAATAAAAGTTGTTGTGCTGCTGCAGTTTTTTTTATTTTTATAATGCAATATTATCCAACATTTCACCGCGCAATGCAACCGAATTTCCAATTCCTGCGGGTTGATACGGGTATCATATATACCGGGAGAGATTTCCTTCCGTTTTGGTTCCGCAATGGAAGCTTGAATCATCCACCCCTTTCACCGATACTGTGCTATTTCGGCATCACAATATTATCATACGTGGATTAACGGGAGTGAAACGAACGGCGCGCACCCATTATGCCTACGGTTAGGAATAAATGTGCTTGATAGGATACATACCCGCGGAAAAAGTTGGGCGGCAGGAAATTACCGACTGTGGTCTTTCGTTCTGTCATATTATACCTGAATGGTTATCATACCAGGTATGATATGATAAACTCTAATGTAAGGGGGTGGGTGCTTGGCAAACGTGATTGTGATTTGTGGTTTGGTGATTTGGAATGACATGGTTTTTTTTAATCCTTAAATCACGTTCTATCATATAATATCTAAATCATGATTTGGAATCGCGGTTTGTCGGTCTGCCTGTATGATATGATAATATTATGATACTTGATTCTCATAACTTATAATATAGAAATTTTTTTTCTTTTGATCGACTTTTTTATTTTTATCTTTTAATATGGTTTTTTTTTTGTTAACTTTGTTTACTCACCCTTTATGGGAAGTTTCTTTTCTCAATTGTATTATTTTAGCGTTGTGTTTCTGTCAAGGACAACATTCCTATACTTATTTCTACACCCTTACAGGCCCTCTGACATGGGAAATTATTATAAATGAATATATAAGTTAAGGGAGTTTGGTTGTTGCATTTCTTGGCTGCTCGAAAGAGAAAACAAAAAACCTCTATTATGATATAATATAATATTATAATATTATTTATTAATATACTAACAGCCCTAAAGAAGATGAAATTTTTATTCTATTCCAAATCATGAAACCAAACCCCAACCCAAACCCTGTTCTAGAATCACAATCATGTCTGCCAAACACCCCCTAATATTTATTGAACAAAGTACACGTATTATACCATCATCCGAACACCCTTCATCGCCGGGATAACCCCGGGGGACATATGTAGGTGTCCACCCTGTATTATGTTTTCCGTTGAAATGATAGCGGAAGGGTGCCCTGCTTCCTATTCACTATTACAGCTTTGGAGGTATCCGTGGAGGCTATCATTCCACCTATGATAAGCTATGATGCAACAGAATTGGTGTATATATATATATATATATATATCGTGCAGGCCTTCCCTCGCTAGGAGAAAAGGGCGAAGAAATTTTCTTTTTTTCCGCTGCACACAGAACTTTCACCTTTCAAACATTTGCTTTTGTGATTCGGGGGGCACTCGCCAAGTTATTCTCTTCACGCACGACGATGATTACACAAATGGAATAGTTTCTCGGCGCAAATTTTGTCCCTGCCATCTTATCCCTCCATGGTGCAGGAGTCCAGGCACGAATATGGGCGGTTGAGGTATTCGCAGTGCGCGCTGTGAGCCTGCGTAACGAGTTTCTAGCGGGGTCACGTGGAATCTGGGCTGGGTTAGGATTTTGACTGGGTTGAAAGGTGAACGGTGCACCATGCTTTATTTATTATGATGCGTATATATCTTTATCACTCGCTTCCTCCGGATGTGGGGGGCTTTTGACCGCTCTGGATTGTCTTTATTTGAATTAGCCTACGTGGGTCTTGAAGTTGTGCGTATTATCGTGGTTTTGTTGAGAGTCATGAAGCTTCCATACTTATGTCTGGTCACGGGTGAGTTATCGTGAAGAGAGGAGGGGAGTGGCTGGACATGTGTGATATCATAGCGCTTTGCCTGGAGTCGTATGAATGTACAGTACTAGGGGATAGGAGGAAGGGGTAAATGGTTAGGGTTATTTGATTTGTTTCGCTACTTGTTGCCATTGCCCCACCAACCAGGGGCAAGCGAGTGATTTATGGAAATCAGCAGAAGCGAGTGGAATTGGGTGATCACAATGCTTTGGAGGTATGGTGCCTTGCGACTAAAGTGTGCACCAAGGCTGTTGCATCATGCAACGCTCAACCCTGTGAGGAATTAGGGCTATGCTAGGTATATTTGGGACTTTAATGTTCTTATGTTCAATCCACACTACAAGCTTACTTTTTTCTTTAATTCTTATCAGGCCTTCCAATTAAATATTAAATAGGCAGAAATAACTGTAAAATGTATAATAGAGATTTGTATTATTTAGCCAGAGAAGGAAATATTAAAAGTAACTTTACAGGAGATGTCTATTCAGACAGTTGAGTAGAAACA
>PYWC01000087.1:202781-226823 GCA_003182015.1 Tuber magnatum | reverse complement strand
CCCGCCCCGCCCCGCCCCGTAACGAACATTAAGCCCTAATTCCTCACAGGGTTGAGTGTTGCATGATGCAACGGCCTTGGTGCACACTTTAGTCACAAGGTACCATAGGAGTCGATTCTGTAGGGGTTAAGAGAGAGTGAAATTGTAGAGTTGTCAACAGTAATGATCTCTGGAATTGGGTGGAAGTGTCTGAACATGACAAGAGTGTACGGAAGCCAGGAACTCTCATTTTTTTACAATGTCAAGCTTGTGCGTATATGATGTCCACTGTATTGTGGAAACACAGAGAGTCCCAGCTTGCTTTCACGTTTACATTACCTTATTTTGTGGGTTGGATCTTATAGGTGTGTGGTAGTGTACCTAAGTCTTTGGGAAATACCGTGGTATGGTTCCGGAAGACTAAACCCAATACTAAGTTTCTCACAAAAAATGTGACAATTTTGGTGGTGATGCCAAGTGTAATGCTTACTAAAAAGTGTTACCCTACTCTTTCCGCATCCTATAACCTTAAGAGAATTGTAATTTAAGTGATAACTCATGTTTGATAGTTTTATAATAGAAATCTGAATTGCCCACACCAATTTATTTGCTATACCATCTGTTCATTAATTTTCATCTCTTGCCAATTGTGATATATCTTAATCCTCTACTCAATTTCTTATTTTCAGGCACAAAAGGGAGAATTACAGGAAACACTAGAGGCTGCTGGTCATCTGGTTATATTCTACCCATCATTCCATTGCAAGTTAAACTTTATTGAGTATTTTTGGGGCAAGGCTAAACTTTATGCAAGGGCAAATTGCCAATATACATTTCCTGCTCTTGTTCAAACTGTTCTTGAGACATTGAAACATGTATCAAATAGATTGATATGGAAGTATTGCCAGCATGTATTTCGTATGATGGATGCATATAGGCATAATCTTGTTTATGGATCAGATGATTTTGAAAAGCCTGTATTTACTAGATATGCCTCTCACTGAAGGATAGCAGAGTCTGAGCTTCATGTTTCTTATTCTGTTTACAAGCACAATAAATCCTATTTCTTTTTATAAAAATTATCATATATTATGTAGACATTATTACATAAATTGTAAACTTTGAAGATATGATAATATTATCATACATTATAAATTATCACATGAACTTTAGCTTTATTTCAGGTCACATGCAAGAGAGGGTAACATCTTTAGTAAGTGTTACACTTGGTGTCACCACCAAAATTGTCACATTTTTTGTGAGAAACTTAGTATTGGGTTTAGTCTTCCTGAACCATATATAGACAAGATAAATAGTACCCTCTCGGGTATTTTCTGGGCCACATTTACTATTCCTACTTCCGCTTCCCCGGTAGCCTCTGGGATTTACTCTGAATCCGGTGGCTTCTGATTGCTTGGGATTCTGGATTTTATTCCTATTAATACAAGTTACGCGATAGTCTTCCTCCCATCTCATTCCTTCCTCTGATGGCACCGGCGCAAGAGAACATTCTCCCGCTGCTAGCGGGGAATCCCCCACTCATCCATACTCAATTCCGGGAGTTGATGCTTTTCTTTGTTTCTTTTTCTCTTCCGTTTTGGGCGCGAACACAAAATAGTAGAGAGGGCTAAAGGGAGAAAAAGCCGGATATGCATATGTGTATTTTGTCGTGTTTGTGGCCGGGCTTGGTAAACGACCCAGCGCCTGGGAGCGACAGGTATTTATAAGGAGATCGGGGACAGCTATCCAGTTGCGTCCACACGGTAGTCGCCTGCCCGGATATAGGTTCCTCCGTCCGCGGTGGCCAGGAGTGAGCAGTGTCCCCCACTAGACCACCACGAATCTCTGGTGAGTCATCACACATCCTTTGGGTCCTAGGGTGTGCACAGCAATCTTAGTGTCGCATCGTCGGGTGTGCCGGAAAGTCAGCTATCATACGTCCAAGGCGCCGGAATGTACACAGAAGAAATTTTGCAGTTTTCCGTAGCGGCACAAGCTTCGGGTAGATTTAGTGCCCCGGGGGGAACACACTCTATAGTTGTAAGCTATCGGCCATAGCTGACGTTCCGCCATGCTGGGTGATGCGATACTGGTGGCAACTGTCAAACCTTCGGGGTGGCAATGCACACACCTTGTTTGGTGAGGAGACGCGGTCCGAAAACACCCCGGGCGGGTTTTCGAGTGACCGATTCTGCGCTCATTCTTCTATAATGTGCTTCATTTGAAATATCATAACGTGTATCTTTTGCTAGTATTGGCATGGGATTAGTCGTTGGTAGTGACTGTTGGGTTCCTACAGTGTACTAGTACATAATATTTTTCGACAAGAATGCTCGGCTGAGATCCGAGTGATGCCTCATGTTAGGAGAAATACACTGGCGAAGAGATGCATAATAAAAAAAACTGTTTCCTCCCAAAGTTCTTGAGATTGGTGCTGTGTATTCTACCATTTTGCCGTATACTCTCGGTGAATTTCTAATTGGTTTCCGGCAAATAGAATTCTCCGGGGGATTCATTGCCCAAAGGGTGGACAGATAGAGAATACATGAGAGGACGGAAAGGTGTGTATGGGGAAGGGGGGGTATAAAAAGACATTTATTTTAATGCTTGGCCAATAAGCTCTATCGATCCGGTCCTTGATTATTTAGGTTTGTGTTTGTATTTATATGGTTTACCAACAAAACCCGCGGTATGGCTATGTATGGTATGATAGAGTTGCAATTTTCAGGTTTTAAGGTGTTAGAGCTGAAAGATTGGTCTAGAGCTACCTCTGTGTGACGGGCGGGAATCGTTTCTGAAATAATCCCTGTGTATCATACCACAAAATGAAATGCAAGGCTGATTATATACTTCGGAGGCGATGCTTAATTATTGTCATGAGAAAAAAAATAAGTTCACATTTTGAAATCTCAAAATGCTGTAAAATCTCGCTTTTAATGAAGCATCCTGCACTGGACCTCAATCCGCTCTGTCTCGGGGGTTTGGGATACGTGAAAGCCTTGTTGTTATCTTTGCTTTTGATAATTCCGAAAAGCCTAATAGCCGGTTCCCCTCCTATGTCGCTTCACTCATAGTCGGCGGAAGCAAGTGTGACGTGACAAATTTTTTTTTTTTTAGCGTGATAGTTTATGATACCATGGAATAAAAAAAAACTAACCTACTGCTAGTGTGTGTAATACTAGTTATTAACTCTAGTTTCTTCAAACTGCCTGCTTCTTTCTAATTGGAGATTGATAGGGTTGGATAACAAAATGAGAATGTCTATACAATGTCTATACAATACTCAGATAATCTGAGTGTAGGTGTAGGAATCAGCATTTTTGCGGATAAGTTTAATGATACTGATTTTATGTATAATACTTTAATTAAAACACTATAAGTTTAAGTTATTTATTATCTTGTGCAAATAGAATCTTTTTTTCTTCTATTATTTCAAAGAAAATAGAGTTAATAATTAGTGCCAGTGTTATATACAATGGATTAAAAATTTTTTATTCTATGGTATCATGAACTATCACGCTAAAAAAAAAAAATTGTCACGTCACACTTGCTTCCGCCGACTATGAGCGAAGCGAAATAGGAGGGGAACCGGCTATTAGTTTTTGTGGTACTGTGGGCCTCAAATTGCGCAGTCACTTTTGGTGGGTTGAGAGATCGACAATAACATGGTGTTGATCTCTTTAATCAGAAATTGTGGTCGTACGGCTGAGAGAAAACTTTCGGCATCGAATAAACTGTTCTGTGCAAAACAATCTGCCGGAGAAAATACTGTCTCTATTCTTTTACCTGCATTGTTCCACGAATGATATGAACTCTATCGAATACTATGGTCACCTTGGCACGTAGGCAAATATCCTTTTCCATATATAATCAAAAGTGTAATCACCGATTTATTCAGGTGCCAGATGGAGGTTTGAAGAGACTTGGAAGAGATTATAGCTTCACTTTCCGGGGGGGGTTAGGTTTAATCACCTGGGTGGGACATACAAACCCACGATGCTTGCTGCTTGATAGTTCTTCCATCTTGAATCACTAGAATGATCCTTAGTTTTGCGCTTGGCCAGGGTGAGTGAGAATCTGGGGTGCCTATTTGTGCTTTTGATTCTGAGCATTTAATCATTTATAATATATTATCATGATGGTGGTAGAAGTTCCATCAGTTGTGAGCAGAATGAGAGCGGGCCTAGGCAGTCAGAGTATAGTACCAGGAGGGAATATCGTCCGGTTTCTTTTTGTCTTTCTCGATCATGGAGCACCTGAGGCCCCCTGGAAGGAGAAAAAGAAAAAGATGAAAAGGTCGCTAGGATTCTCCGCCCTGTACTCGAGTACTCAAGTAGTGCTCTTAACTGCGGTGCTACCCTTCATGCGAACATTAGGCTACCCATGCATAATATCATTGGGCTGCGCCTGGAGGGGTATGAGAACTTTGCTGACCCGGATGTGCTCAAGTATGAGTAAAATTTACATTCACTTTAAACCCTAGAAAAGGGATATGCGTAGCGCTGCGGAATACAACCTCCACGTCCTGAAACCGACTGCGATACGAGCAGTCCGGTATTTCTGTGAACTGGGTTTGCCCGGGTTGGGGATAATCTCTTGCGTGGCTATGGGGGTGTGGGGGGCTGGGGAGATATACCGGTTGAGGCGGTTTGAGGCTGTGAGGTATGATATGCATCTAGCGATCAGATGGTGGGCTCTGACAAGTGCGCATACACTCACCAACGATTGAGCGATGCGGGGTATAGGTGTTGAGGGGTTACAAGCTGACGCGGAGTATTTTGCACTCTCAAAAAAGGGCACCGGTAGTCTCCAAGCTCCCCCAGCCTTCTCTCTTTTCCTTGCTTCCTCGTCATTTTTTATCTTTAGGAAGTATCAAGGAACACCCCCCCCGTGGTACAGGGACAGTAGTCGCAATCCGGGAGTCGATCGATGAGATGGGCCATCTACTATCCGACATTTGTGTTGATGATGGATGGACTTCCGGTCCAGCGCACCGGGGCAGATTTGGACACGTGCAGTTCTAGGAATCTGGGGATTCCGGGTCCGGGTTTTATTTTTCGATCCGGTTTGGACCCGTCTAGTGTTTGTGGTGTCGATTTCGGTGTAAGCGCGGGGGATATGTAGCGGTGGGCAGGGCAGGCATGATAGCTAAAATGAGCATGAAAACGCCCAAGGTGTTAATATATTACCCACCGTGGATGAATCCTGCTATGTGTTTGTGTTTGTGATAATTGAGGCACGGGGTGTTGTGCTATGTGGCGACGACAAATGGCATTTTTGGTGTAAAGTGGACATGCGACTATGAGCTGTGTCACCACGCTGGTCGATCGATGGTGCGAGAAACTTCTCGTGATACTGCACTGTTCGGTATTGCGTTATTTTTCAGCAGTTACCGGTATGGTACAGTACACTACCTGAGTAAAGAGGTTTGGATATCGGGGGTCAGGGGTGTTCGCTATCGTTAACAAGAGATTGCTCCACTGCGGGGGGTTGGGGTGAGTGAAGGGAACGGGCACCTGTTCGTTTCCTGGCAAACGCGCCGATCAAAAAAGTGTACTCTAGTAATATCACGAAACCGACTCCCCAAGAGCAGAGGGCCTCACTTTTGCATGGTAAAGAGAAAGAGTCGGGATTTATCGATATTGCATTACATTGGCTACACACTCCAAATTTTGGCCTGTAATATCCGAGCTCGCCTCACTTTTGATCGCACTCTACTGGTATGATAGGTCTAAGTGCTAGAACACAACGGAGTGCCATGTGCGTACGAGTACTGTACTTGCCGTTTTCAAATTGTCCGGAAGTCTGCCTAATGGCTTGGCGGACAAAACAACGGGACTATTTCCTGTATTATGTGCCTGTCTTGAGCAGAGAGCGGGTAAAAAAAAAAGTGCCAAAACCTCTAAAAGCACTTCTCGAGCACTGGTATTTGTACTACTTTTCGGGGGTTTCTTTTCTTCTTAGTATGGTACCATATTCTAGTTGATTCTTCTTGGACTAAAGGGGCCGATAAACCCAAGCCAAGCACCTTATTTCCGGATACTTTGAAAACGGTAAGTACTGTACAGTATCAAAATAGAGCTAGGACTTTGCCGTCGTCTCGCTGAGCAAGGCACTTGTACACTTTCTTTTAGTTTTGTCTCAATTGGGCTGAGCTTGCTGTGTTTTGTCTGGGTAGGCGAGAGGAGGAATTCTGACGTCCGAGCTCATTTTTCTTCTACTCGAGCATTCGGGCACTTGCGCTGAACCGGCGGTGTCGAGTCTGGGGGCAGTTTTGTTTTCTTCTGTATTCGGGTACTGATGGCGTCGCCGATCCACAGGCGACGCTATGGTTACTATTGGTATCGGTAAACGCTTGGGAATGCTGTCTGACAGCCTACTCCCGCGGCCGAGTCGAAGTTGGACACCTACATTAGGTAATGATCGCCAGGCCAATAGCAAACCGTTGCAGGGCAACACAACTAATAAATAGATACGATACAGAAAGAAGAAGTGTCTCATTATCCAATACTGATACTACCAAGCATCTAGCCATTGAAATTATTGTTTCCATCATGAAGAACCACCTTTTGAAGCTTCTCATGAAATGATTGACACTCTCGGTCAATTACTGCCTGTGGAAGTGCCTTCCAGGTTTCCAAAAGTGCATGTTTAGCACCCTCCACAGCTGCCTGGCTCCCACCTAGGAATTTCCATGTAGAAACATCATCTTGTACATATTCCCAGATCCATTCAATCTGGTTTAAATCCGGGGACTTGGACAGCCAATCTAAGGTGATAATTCCATGGGACCGCCGTTCGGTTATATCAACCTGCTGGGCAGCTTGATGGCAAGGAGCATTATCTTCTACAAGGTAGAGATATGGAAGAGAGAGTTGGTTTCTTAATGTATCTATCCATGGATACAAGTTAGGCCGTAGAACTCACTCACGATATAAAACCCAATTAATTCCATCCAGACTTGTAAATTGTAGCTCCTTCTCTTTAAAAATCTGTTCTGCCTTTCTCCTCTTTCACTTGTTCCTCTCAGTCCGTCCCTCAGCATGATTCTGTTCCACAATTGTGTGGTTAAAATCAGTAAGCTTCTAGTACTGCCATATTTCCAGAATAGCAGCTTGTTCACAATTGAACCCTTCTCACTCGTGAATTGCCATGTTCTCCACAGCGATAGTCTGCTTGAAATTCTTGCGATCTTTATATGTATCAGGTTCCCAAATATGACAAGGTCCTTTGTGTCCTAGGAGATTGGTACCCCAGAACATAATTCGAATTGGCTGCTTCTCGTGATCCTTATTGTGTAGTACAGACTAATACCGATCACTATCCCAGTATCGTGACACATTTCATTAATGGCGAGATTTACTAAACTCTACCCACATTTCATCTGTAAAGACTATCGTATTCACAGTGGTCTGAAGTGCCATATGCGTAAATGGTAAGTGTGCTTCAACATGGGTGGGTGAGATATTTGGCTTATAGGCTGGCTTTCAGTGAAAAATGTTATGCTGGTGATGAAACACCCCCTCTAATGTCGATCGAGCAGCCATAATACCTAACTCGCTCGCAATTTCTGGAAATGTTTTTTCCCAGTGCTCTTCATCCTTTTAGCTCAGGTCACATAATGCAAGTGATTCCTCACAGCTATCCGGAAACCTCTCTGTGATTCCACCACTATGTTCACTATCTAAACATGATAGAACATCATCAAAATCCCCGGGATCCGATGCACGAGCCTAGATTATAATTAGCTAAGTCCTATCCTATCTAACAATCCACCTCAATTCAAACTGGAATAAAGCTGATGTACCTTTGCTCTTGTAATTATCACCTCTGCCGTTGACTTTGGGATTCCTAACTCATATTCAATTCTCCGATATGATATTTTGGCATGTCAATGAAGTGTTAAAATGGTTGCTCTCTTGAGCAGAGGAATATGAGATCCACTTTGGGATCTGTAGGCCCACATTGTGAGCGATTGGGCAACTGAAGTCATGAGGAACTCGTATGGGTTGTGAATGATTATTGGGTAGCGATGAGGTTCATACATATATTACTTACGGTATACAGAATCACATTACCCTACTTGGCACCTCCGGAATGTACATTTATTGGTCCAGCGATCACTACCCTTGCTGGGTGTCCAACTTCGACTCCGCCACGGGAGTAGTTGAGTAAAGTATAGTATGGTTCCTGACGTCTAAAGTGTATGCCAAATAGTTTGTAACGGGGGACGGCTTGGCATACCAGATTATAGACTTAAGTTCAATTCACATTCACAGCATAGTTTTTATATTCAAGGTCAAGCCACACAATTAATATGTATTGATACTTATATGATAAACAAATATAATAATGTAAACTTAGTGAAAAAGAGACTATAATGTAGATAGTATAGAATATAATATTGAATAAATAATTAAAATCTTCATGTAGAACAATATTGACAAGTTGAAAATAAATATGAATTGAAGGGGAATTGAACCTCAACCCATTTTCTGAAATTGTGGCTGAATGCTAAGGCGTCCCCCGTTACAAACTATTTGGTACACACTTTAGACGTCAGGAACCATACTAGGGTAGGACAATTGAAGTATAGTTTCACATTGATTGCCTCGACACCGAGTCAGTGAGTAGGATTTAATTATCCTACCATGGCCGATCCACCCATACAACCATCATAACATCCACCAAACTTCTCGAGTGCTATAGAGAAAAAAACGAAAGCCCTAACTAGAGTGCTCAAGAGAGCTCATCGGGCTGGGTCCGGTCTCGGATTGGTATTGCTTCCCTTTTCGTAATCCATCAGCTATGATACAACACACCAAAGACGGAGGATACAGTACGTGCCAGCCCAGCCAAGACGGCGACCAACAGCGCGGCCGGAAAATGCGATATGCAGATTTGGTGCTTCTAAAATTTACACCCAAATTGCTCGTATGCTCCAGGGAGGTATCGTAATATCCTGTAACGCTGAGAAATTCTTAACCCCCTCACCCTGTGGTTAAGGTGGTGTCATATTCGGGCTAGAGTTGTGGTTCTGATTTTGGGTTGCGGTTGCAGTGTTTAGGCCTGACCCTTGAACTCGGTGCACCCGGCCTTTCAAGATGTACGGGTGCTTGGGCACTGTGTCGGATAGGAGGGTTGGAGTTGACGTACCTCCTGGACGTAATGCTCTTGGGTTGCGTATTCGAATACCGGTATCTCAAGTATTATACTAGAGTATGGGTTGGGTGCGCCATTTTAGACGGGCATCATAGGTATGATATCATACTCCGATTCATAAGCCTTATTGAACCCCCAACCACCGTCGCAGCCGAGTGAATCTCGTTCGCCCTATTGGAAAACTATCTCTTGCATGGCTCTGGGGGGCATCCCAGGGTGGGAGGGTATATCTATTGGTTGGGTTTGAGGGCGTACTGCATGAACAGTAGTGCCGGAATGGTATCTCCGGATCGGGAGAAGGGCTAGTGGTGGTAAATTAGGAGCTGATACGGTACGTTTGGAGCATGAATAATTGAGCGCCGGTAGTACGATACTGTGGAGCGATACTGAGGGGCTTTAAGGACACGTCTTTTCGCTCTCGAGGGAAGAGTAGTCTGCACCCCCCCAAGTTTCCCATTTCTTCCGTTCTTCCTTACTTCGTTGGAAATCAAAAAACGCGTTCGATTTCTGCATCGGCGAAACTCAACGCCTCGCAATTCAAGAATCAGTGGATAAGATGAGCAACCAACAACCAAGCATTCCTTTCGAGGCCCTTTTTTCACCCCGATCGTATGCTCCCAGATTGTCATTTGTGCATACTTGCCGTTGTAGTTGTTGATGCCAATTGCTATCCTTCTAGTTCGGCATCTACCGTGCCTAACATCACGGGCTCCTATAACATAAACTCTTTTAACACTTACAATTACTGCGGCGACGAGGACTCATCCCCGAGCTATACCGAAATTATGCAATGCTTATACATGTCCGCATACGAGTCACACCGAAATCGTGTTCGTGAGCCAGTCGACGGAACGTGCATCTGGGTTACGGAACATCCAAAGTATAAGGACTGGTTGGGGAAAAAGGCGTCTGGTCTCCTCTGGCTGTCAGCCGACCCAGGTTGCGGAAAATCTGTAATCGCTTCATTCCTCGCAAACCATCTCAGAGCCAGTACCGACGCGGTCGTTTGCTATTTCTTTTTTAAGGATGACAGTGAGGAACAGAGGAGGGCAACGTCTGCTCTTTGCGCCATACTACATCAACTCTTTGCGCGGAGAAGCTCCCTCTACAAGTATGCCACAGAAGAGTTTACGGTTAAAGGCAAGAGGTTTACGGAGGAGGTGGAGATATTGTGGAAGATTTTGGTAAAGGCGGTAGCTGAGGAAGGGTGCGGGGATGTGATTTGTGTGGTGGGCGGATTGCATGAGTGCGAGGAGGGGACTCAAGCTCAACTTCTCCGCCTTGTCAACTGTCTCCCGGGGACACAAGCTCCGGATATACCTTTGAAATTCCTTGTCACAAGTTGCCCGTACCACAAGATTGAGCGAGGACTGGGATCACAAACAGCGATCATTAGGCTGAAAGGGGAGGACGAAGTCATCTCTATCGCTAAGGACGTCAGTCGTGTCATAGATGATGGCGTTCAGAAGCTAGAGTCATACTGGGGACAACCTGGGGGGCTGGGATATTTACGAAATCTCCTCGAATCTTCCGCCGATCGGACATTCCTCTGGGTTTCTCTTTTTCTCGGGATTTTGAGGGATAGTGAAGATGACTCGGCCGAGGAGTTTACTAACATTTTCAGCACTGTGCCGCGCGACATAGAGGAGTTATACACCAAAATTCTCGACAAAAGCAGATACCCCGACAAAGCACGAAGGATCCTGGGTATAGTGGTAGCAGCTGCAAGGCCGCTTATTCTTCGGGAAATGAACGCGGCATTCAGGATCAAGCGGGAGCACAGGTCCAGCAAGGACCTCGGGGACCTTCCCGCTGAATTCGGGAAGATAGTTAAAAATTGGTGCGGGCTTTTTGTGCGGGTTATTGATTCCAAGATCTACCTCGTTCAACAGACTGCGAGGGAGTTTCTGATTAAGGGATCGGCATCAGGTCATGGAAATTGCCAGTACACTCTTTCTCCTGTGGATTCGAACTTCTTGTTGGCTGACATTTGTATATCATATCTATCGCTCGAGGACTTTGAAAACGAGCCATTGGTGGTACATCCTCGTGACTGTTCCCGGGAAGCCGAATTTGATGGTTATGTGGAGAAATATGCCCTTCTTGATTATGCAGCTAGTCATTGGGCAGATCGCTTCCGAGATTCACAGACTCGGCAGATGGAGCTACTCGAATTTACGTGGCTGGTTTGTGAAGGGGGATCTAAACGATTGCTGACATGGTGGAATGTGTACTGGCGAAAGGGCCATCATGGTTTATTCCCTACGGATTTTACATCTCTGATGATAGCTTCGTGGTTTGGATAAGGGACGGTGGTTGAGCGGCTATTGCAGGAGGGAGGAGATATCAATGCTCGGTCCGAAGAATTTGGCACCGCGTTGAACATTGCAGCTTTCCGGGAGGACGAGAACATAACGAGAAAGCTGCTACAGATGGACGTGAAAGCCTGCATACTTGGGAGAGAGTACAACATTGTAGAGATAAATGAGGAGAGATGGTTGAAGTGGGTGGTGCAAAGCTGACACTAAATCAACTTTGGCTTACAGACGGTATGTGAATTTGCGGTTCCCGGAAGGAATTGAAGCTAATTCTGGAAACATTACGGCAAACAGAAGGTAAGCAGAAGTCCCTGATTATGTCTCCTTTGTGCTCTCATGTTGCTAAGGTTAGAGGCGAGCGAAATATAGAGAGTAAGTGGGCCGCGTTAAAGGTGTTCATGAGCCATCACAGCTAACTGCGGATTGGCCCATGACCAAAGAGCGTAAGTTGGGATATTCAGTACACTGAACTGAGCTAATTGGTGGGGCAACACAGGTGGTAGGGTACTTGAATTGCTCTGACAGCGCAGCGATTGCTAACTGCGGGGCGATCGGATGCTATAGCTGGTAAGGAAGTGGATCAAGTGAATTTAAGGTAGAGGGTCAATTTCTGACAGGAGCTCTTGGCATGGTGCAGGCGAAAGTATGAAGGATCAACCATCGTTCAGGGGTGAGGTAATTGCTGACCTCGGGCTGGCTGGGTGTTGTAGTCGGTGAGTGAACAGGATTATCCACGGTTCTGAGGCGAGATAATTGCTGACCTCTGGCTTTCTGGGTGGTGTAGCCAGTAAGTGAACAGGATCAACCACGGTTCTGACTCGAGGTAATTGCTGACCTCTACCTCGCTGAGTGGTGACGCCCGTAGGTGAATAAGATCAACCACGGATCTGGGAGATAACTGCTGACCTCTGGCTCGCTGAGTGTTGTAGATTGTAAGTGAACAGGGTCAATCGCTGTTCTGACGCGAGGTAATTACTGACCCTGGGCTGGCTGAGTTTTGCGGGGGGTAAGTGAATAGGATTAACCAAGGTTCTAGGGAAAGATAATTGCTGACCTCTGGCGCCCGGAGGGTTCTAGATGGTAAGTGAACAGGATTAATCACGGTTCTGGGGAAAGATAATTGCTCACCGCTGGCTCGCTGAGTATTGCAGGAGGTAAGTGGATATGATCAACCACGGTTCTGGGGGCGAGACAGTTGCTGACAGCGGGCTGGCTGAGTGTTGCAGGGGGTAAGTGAACAGGGTTAACCACGGTTCTGGGGAAAGATAATTACTCACCACTAGATCGCTGAGTGTTGCAGGAGGTAAGTGGGCAGGATCAGCCACGGCTTTCGGGGGGGGGGCAAATTCTGACCTCTGGCTGGCGGAGTATTGTAGCGGGTAAGTGAACGGGATCAGCCCCTGCTCTGGGCCTTGATAATTGCTCACTTCTGGCTCCCTGAGCGTTGCAGATTGTAAGTGAACGGGATCAACCACGGTTCTGGGGCGACATGATTGCTGATCTCTGGATCGCTGAGTGGTTTAGTTGGTAAGTGAATAGACCAATCGCGAATATTGGACAGCGAAATTTCTGACCATTGGCTGGGTGATTCTTGTAGAAAGTAAGCGGACTGGATAAACTATAGTTTTCTCATGAGACAATTGCTAATACCAAGCCTCTCGATTCACCAAGGGAGTGAGTGGACCTGCACTCGTTGTCTCGTTGCTTGTTTCTGCTCGGCTGATATATCTCCCCCGCCGGTACAGTGTGTATGCAATCGAAAACCGGGTGGTCCTCCCGCGCACTGTTCATTTTCAACTAACTTTATGCCCGATTTACTCGATAGGAGGTAAACGTTCTCGATCTCCATGTCCTGCTTTTCCCCAAAGGTTAACTAGGTCCTGCTTCGTCATCTTAGTTTGTATGTAAACCTCTGTCCCCTCCCGCTAGTTATAATAGACGCTTACTTGTTACCCTGTTAGAGCTCGTCAGTAAAATTACCGTTCCCACCTCTACCTCTCCCGCTAACGCAAGGTGTGCCTTGCAACCATTTGGTCAACCCAGCTGGTCGGTCTGATTTCATTACCCGCGACCTTGTCAGCGGAATACTTATGCTAACCTTACCCTTAGCGCGTGAGCTACACTATTGTAATATTCCCGCCGCCATTGCAGATTATTATTGACCTCGCCGAAGTTTTGTATCCCTGATACACCTGAGCCACACCATTCCCACCTAGGGTACTCTCTTGTTCTGAAGGAGCGTTTTGGCGACTGGTGAGCATAGGGACCCGCTTTTTTTACCAGTTAATTCACCATCTTACTAGTAGCCCAATACATAAACCCTCGCTCTAGGTTATTAGTTGGGGGACGGTTGTTTATTCCATATGTTTGCAGCCTTGAGGTCATGTTGGTTTTTCGCATGCGCATGCTGCTCTAATTGTTTTTCGTTTTTGTGGGGGGTGCGACATCTATATCTGGATGTGCCAATTTGCGGGGGTCGGCTTGTGGTGACTTGTTGTTTTTGTGTCGCTCCTTTGTTGGCACCTTCTGAATTTGATCGCTTCGTAACATTATAAAACTTGATTGCCACAGCAGAGTGACCGTATCATGACCCACAAGGTACACAGTTTGGTTGAATGTTATTATGGATAATCCACCCTGGGAAACCACCCGTATGGGAGCACTCCTACTCTAGTAGTCAGCGGCAATCACTCGGTTTTTTATTAGCCTTCACTCACTCTCGGATAATTTGATGAACTCTAAACGAGGCCACTAGTAGCTGAATTAGTTGACCACAATGGGCTCAACAGGAGGTGGGGCGTGGAGGGGTGGTAAACTGGGCGACCGATAGGTGTACTCGGTAATGGCAGACCGGGAGATCTAAACTCACAAAGCGCCTAACAACTCTGGAAACCAAAGAATCTCCCCGAAAGCAAAGGAAACAGACAATCCTGACAAACCGTGATCCCCCGTTATTCCCCAACAGTATTCAACGATCTAGATATCTCGTGATCCTCCCTGTGACCTCAAACAAACTACCTTGTGGCTAATAGCATAGTGTGAACAAACCCAACCGTATACCCGGTACCGGATGCCCAATGGCAACGGGTATCAGCAGAACCAAAAACCTAACCCTATGCCCTATAACAGCAAATCTCTTACCCGAATGCCCGATAGGCGATCCAGCACGGCTATCCATATAAATCAAAGTCTGTAGAATCCACCAGTTGGCTAAGCTGGATAGGTTCTAGATTGTCACGCACCTGAATCATTGTGTGCTCAAAATTGTCTTTGATGCAACTGTGTAACTTTCTTCTCATGGGAGAATCGAGTGATATACCATGTATCTTCAGAGCCACTAGGCCGGGTAGCTGAAACCTGTTTCCTTTCAAACTACTCGAGATTGTTATTATGGATTCTATTATCTTGCCATATATTCTTAGCGGATTTATGATTGCTTTCTGGAGCAATCCGCGTCCACAGTACCGGTAGATGAAATGGGATGTAAGGCTGATACACCTCGGGGGTAACACTAAATTAGAATGATGAGAGAAAAGTGTGGAAGTTTTCTAAACATTCTCTCAATACAGTAGGATCTTGTTCGCAGTGAAGCAACCTGTTCTATATCTCAACGGAGTCGGTCGTGAAGGTTTGGGGTGGTAGAGATGCTAATATTCCAAAAGGCTTAGTTTTCCTAATAGCAGAACATTCTGGGCATTTCGAAAGTCTCGCTAGACACAGTTTCCTTTCAAGCAACGCTTCATATATTAGGATGCCCTACAACTCCGCAATCACTCCGGGTAGGCTTGTTGGTAACCAAGGACTCGTGATTGGTCGAAGCAAAACTCTCGGATGCGAAGAATTGGGGGGGGGGGGGCAAACAGTAGCGACCGAGATGGTACACTACTATGCTACACATCGGGAGATGGTTCTTCAATCTTAAATTGTGGGAGCGATTCTTAAGCACGCCGATAGTGAGGACGACGGTACTGTACAGGTGGGGAGTAATGAAGCTAACCCACTTCCTTGCTGCGCAAGACCCCCGACAAGTTGACAGTCTAGGCCCCTATTCCGACCCCTGCATTAGAATTCTAGCTTTGAGCTTTTGTAGAATTCCTATAGCCCAACATCCGACTATGTGAGTCGTTGGGTTAGGTTCTCTATCAGAGAAATTACGGCATTTTTCTCCTCCATTGCTGGATAGGTGCGTATTGAAAATTGGTGTTTTGTATGGAAAACTAAGGGCAGGCAGGTTCTTTCTGTTATCGCCGGCTTGCGTACACCCGCTTCCGGTCTGACTCTGCGGAGATTGTAGCAAGCTATGGCAAACTGCGGTGAACGCTGTAGCCGAGAATAGGGAAGCATACTGTGAGTCGAGGGACAGGACAAAAGTGATTGTTGCTCGGCCACTTGAGTAGCTATCATAGGTTACTGGGTAGGGAAACATGAAGGGAAAAAGTGAAGAACACTAGGGTTTATGCGAGGAACCATATAATTATGCCTGCCAAGTTAGGAAAGTTAAGCATTATCCCTGGTTATTGACCCTTCAGTAGTCCGGTATCAAGGGGTCAAGAATAAACCCCTTTACCCCAAATCCATTTGATCTTACCTTTCCGATACTAGAAATCTTCACTCCACGTCCCCCATCTAGCCCGGGAGCTTAGTCACTGGTTCTAGACGTTTAGCGGTATCATAGTCCGTATGCTCCATTGGTTCTAGCTGGATGCCGCCCAATATTTTCAATATCCCGTTATCATAGCACGATAGTCAATCGCTCGTTCCCACTCCTGCCTCTCCTGCTAACCCAAAGGGTGCTCACAACCATTTGGTCAATCAAGCTAGTCAATAATCTGATCTCATTACTTGTGACCCTGTCATCGCGGTACATATACGAATCTGCCATTTAGCGCGTGATCTACCCCATTTTAGTCTTCTCGCCGCCATTGCAGAATATTATTGACCCCGCCGAAATTTTGTATCCCTGATACACCCGAACCGCACGCTATCCCCACTTAGGACATTCTATGCTTGTCCTGTGGGCACGTTTTGACGGCTAGTAAGCATGGGGACCCGCTTTTTTTTTAGCAGTTAACCTACCGTCTTACCAACAGTCAAATACATCAACCGTCGCTATAGATTATTGGTTAGAGTGTTGGAAATCACTGGTACTCACTCTGATACTGCCAAAAACCCCCTTGGCCATTGGTGTGGCAGTTTTGGCCCAGAGTTGTCTTTCGCTACTAGCCTCTTAGTGCTGTGTCTTCTTGAGTTTTACGGCAGTGTTCGGAAGTCTCCGGTGATGCGCGGTGGATTGATCTATGTCGGGTATCGGGTATTGGAAGGACCTTGGAGGTTGAGAGAGAGTTACCGGAAAAGCCTTGGACTCATGTGAGAGGATACGGAATACTACCTGTCTCGGTGCAAGGATAGACAGTTTAGGTGATGGTTGGATAGTGGACCCTTCTATATAAATCCCCTCCCATCCCATTGATAGAAAATAAGACAAGCAACGAACATCAAGAAATACCAACTCCTCTTATATCGTTCAGTCTTTCGATCTCCTTCCTCATATTCCCAGCCGCGTTTCATAACATGGAAGACGGTTGTTAGTTCCATTCGTTTATAGACACGAAGTCGCGTTGATTTTTCGCATGCCCATACTGCTCTCTCTCCTCGTCTTTGGTTCTGGTAGGGGATACAACACCTATATCGGGATGTGCGAATTTGCGGGGGTCTGCTTGTGGTGTCTTGTTGTCTTTGTGTCGCTCGTTTACCGCCTTCTTCTGAATTTGATCGCTTCTTAATATCATAACAACTGATAGCTACAACAGAGTGATTTAAGCGTGACCCGCGAGGTATATAGTTTGGTAGAATGTTACTATCGATAAACCACCCTGGTAAACCACAAATATGGGAGCACTCCCGCTCTTCCAGGTATCGACAATTACTCGTTTCTTGATCAGCCTCCACTCACCATGGGATAATCTGATGAAAACTAAAGAAGAGCTCTAGTAGCCGAATCAGTGGAAGTGCGATCACGGTAGGCTCAATGCTAGCTAGATAGACCGGGAGGTCTACGCGTCCAAAGCACCCCCCAACTCCGGGAAACCATAGAATCTCACCATGAACCGAAGAAACCCACCATAATGACAAATCATGATCCTCCGTGATTCACCGACAATCTGGAACGCTCCAGATCTCTCATGATCCCCCCTGAGACCTCGAACATACTATCATATGCCTAATCGCTTAAGGGGTGAACTACAAACCCAACCACTTACCCACCACCTGATGGATGCGTATCGGCGGGGGGCCAAAACCCTAACCCCTATGCCCTATAACGGCCGATCTCTTGACCGCATGCCCGATGGGCAATGCTACATATCAATGAAAGTCTATCGAATCCACTGCTGGGTCAAGCTAGATACGTCCCAGATTGTCGCACACCTGGGTCGCTGTGCTCAATACTGTCTTTGATGCAACTGGATAACTTTGTTGTTGTTGAAATAGGAGCAGTTTTGTTGTGCAGCGGAAAAGTTGTTGATCCAGCTCTCATGTAGCCAAAGGGAACAGGAACGGTATATATATACCCTATGGTGGTGACGCAAGCCATGATGTGGAATACACACCTCCACGCACACTCCCATATACGTAATAGTGAGTAAGAAGCTTCAAGAAAATCTCTCGTATGATACCTCTACTCAGAGGACCATTTCTCAACATTTGTTCTTAAGGGAAACCCGAGTGATATACCATGTCTCGCCAGTGCCGCAGAGAGAGGGGGTGGGACAAGAATTGCGGAAGACCATTTCTTTTGAAACTGTTCGAGACTCTTATTGTGGATTCTACTATCTTCCTCTATACTCGCCGTGGATTTGTAATTGCCTTCCGGACCTTAGAAGCCCGCCCGGAGGTTTTATTGATGGCAAGATGGGTGAGCTGCGCTGGGGTCTGGGCAAAGCTGTAGTGAGAGAAATCGGGTAAAAAAGAGCCCATACTCTAGTGTTAAATTTATATCAGCAACCCCGAGGCTCGCTTTGGGCCTCGATAGTTCCAATTTGTCTCTATCTCTTCGAGGTGTGTCGGCAAGGCGAGTAACGTTGCTTCGTATGGCGGAAAAGGGGGTTTTCTAATGCCCCAGCGTTCTGGCGCCAGCTCGTTCGGGAGTTGCCCCGGGACGGCTAAACCTAATTTTCGCGGCAATCTAGGTGCACAGTGGATGAGATTGAATGTAAAGCTGATATACCTCGGGGGGAACGCTAAAGTGGCATCATGGGAAAAAAGTACGGAAGTATTCTAAACAGTCCTGCTATACTGTAGGATCCTGATTGTAGCGAAGGAGCCTGTCATATACCTCAATAGACTCGGTCATGGGGGTTTGGGGTGGTAGAGATGCTATCACTCCAGAGTACTTAGTCCAAAGATGGAGCGTTTCGGGTATTTCGAGGAGTCTTGCTACACAATGCTTCGTTTAAAGCGAGACTTCATGGATTAGACCGCCTCAGAAATTTGCAATCACTCCGGATAACTGGGGTTTGTTGGTGACTAGGGACATTTGGTTGCTTGCATTGATAAGCGAAATCCACAATCGTGGCTGGAGCGTAACTTTTGCCTGCGAAGAATGCGGAGAATCAGACTGCAGAAAACAACGCGACCGAGATGGTGCATTACACTGCTATGCTACTCACTGGGAGGCGGCTATTCAATCTTAGATTGTGAGAAGGATTCTGAAGCAGGCACGTAGCGAGGATAACCATATTGTACAGCACTCGTAATCCACCGTCGGTGTGGACACGGCCAATATCGCATGCCGTCGGGGCCTTGGGTCTCCGGTTGATTTTTTGCCCATATGCACGATCAGTTGTGTTCACAAGCGTCGCTCAATTCTGAGTAAATTTCAAGTCCGCAGTTGTGTTTTTGTTCTAATTTTTCAATCATTCATTATCATAATCACGATAAATCTCTAACCGTTTGGGATGGGACGCGGGTGGGCTCGGGCGGACGGGGTAACTGCGGGGGATATGCTGCAGTCAAACCTTTTTCTCCACGATCCTTTGAGGCTTTCTGTACAGCTGCATCTGTAAAATTCTTGTATCATACCTTGTCAAACACCCTCAAAATGGAAACACTTCGCTACCCATCCTTTGTTATTGAGTAGAGAAATTGTGATAAAAGTTTACAATGTCCCGGGAGGCATACCCGAGAGCGGTTTTCGAAGAGACTCTTGATGTTCCCGTACCGTACGCGCGGTAGGTATAATTCTTGGGTTGCAAGGGAGAGTAACGGAACTTTATGCGGGCCGGGTACCGTCGTGTAGTGTGCTTATCTGCGTTGGTCCACTTCATGTGGATGTCGGGCTAGCGGTGCGATATGATCGGAGTGTGCTATAATACCATTGTTGGGGAGGGCTAATTTATTTGGCTTTCCTCGTAGGGTGCGGTGCCGGTACTGGTAGCTGGGAGACGCGTAGATTCCGATGCCTTGTATGGCTGGTTGTGTGAGATGGGGTACTGGGTTGGGTGATATTTTAGCGATCGAGGTTCGGTGAACAGAAATTTGCGGGGACCCCGGAGTCGGTGGGCAAAGGGTAACGGTGGGCAGGTAATGCAAAGCGTGTACCCGAGTATGATATCATAGATTCTGCCGTCGCTTCGGGCTTGCCTCCTGGCCCACCGTATGCTTCCCGGTTCCCTACTATAGAGTTCAGCATAGCCTACTATCCCTTGGGCGGTCTGAGACGGTAAACTTCGCGACCAGCACGCTAACCAATACACTAATCCAGATCTGGGCTATTGGCAGCTTATTAAGATACCCCGTGATATCAAAGTGAAAGAAGAAGGGTATTTGAGAATAGTCGAGAAAAGGAATCATTAAAAAAAAAAAAAAAGGAGCAAAAGCGAGATATTTTCAATATGCAAAATCAGCTAAGTGACAAGTGATAGTAACCACAAAAAGAAATGGATGGCGAAATGAACAGCATAAAGCAGTGCGAACCGTGATCCTATAAAACAGAACAAAACACTAGGCACTTACCCTACAATTGCACAACTCACGAGTGTGGGAAACTGTTCACTTTACTTCTTAATATCCCTCGCACTCTCACAACCCCCACTATGAACTAATAGTAAAGATCTTAGTAAGGCTTACGTGCTAAGGAAGGAAAGACAAACTTTACGGCTTCTTTTAAAGCCTTTTTACTTTCCATCTATGCCTTTCTGCCATGCATATCTTCCACACCCTCATTCTGGCAGATTTTAAACTACTGCACACCTACTGCCAAAGTTCCTCTCCAAACGGCCAAAACATCTCTGTGTACAAAGTGCATTTCCAAAAGCTATAGGAGTAAGAAAACTATCATAAGAGTATACTCAGAGCAGCAGCTCACAATGTGAATAAGAAAAGCTGACAGACCTCTGAAAGTATATGAATATCCTTGTGATGGATATTGTAACAATTATGGTAAAGGGAAAATCTACAACCAGGGCTACAATATCTAAAGAGAGTAATTGGTGCTTGCGTGCCCTTGTGATTCATACCATGTAAAATAAATTGGCACTGAGTACATTCTAGTATTTAAGAGGCAAAATGTATATACTTATGGGGTTGTGAGTTTCCTGAAGGGCTAGGAAGAGGAGTAGAAAGAGTGGTTTACTACAGGAGTTTACAATAAGAGGGAGAAGAGGTTTTGTGGATATAGTGGGCTTTGCAGAGATTTACGGTGCTACTTTGCATATAACAGGGGATTAAATTTTTAGCAGTTGCAAGTTGAAAGAGCTGGGATCTAAAAGGTGGTGTACAATGTATAGCAATTTATTAGAAGACAAGATATACATTGATAGTAGTAGTATTAAGAAGTCAATAAAAGATTGGAGGCCAGTTCTGTAAACATTTCAGTTGTGTGAAATACTAGCTGTGATACTGATTGATAACACTGATACCCACCTTGTACTGGTTGTAATCATTAGTGATTACAGCAATTGGAATATTGGTCCATTCCATGGTACCAAAAATCTGATGAATTGTAAGTACATTGCTGCTGCTCTGATAAGGCTTTTTGCATAAAACTCTAATCCGGTCCTCCAAACTAAGGATAGTAGTGAGGAAGTAAATGGTACTCTGATTCTGCTACTGCACAGCTTATATGCTTCTAGCACACCGAGCTGGACCACCTGAAAGCTTATTCCATAGGATATTGGACCGGTTATCATGTTAGAGGGATGGAAAAGCAGTTTTCCATACTCTCACTATACCACACCCTCCAATTCCAAGATCTCTCAACCTTTCAAAAGATGCAATTGAAGAAAAGTAGTTGTTCATGTAGAGATTAAAAGAGATATGAGGCGTATATGGTAGTACTAAAACTAAATGATATACTAGTGATCCCGTAATCTTAAGATTGCTATTGTCAGTCTAAATCTATTAGTTTAATATTTCTAATTAAGAAAAAAAAAACCATATTCGCAACCATTCTGGAGTCCAGTGGGTCCTATGGTAGGACAGTCAAGAGCTCTAAACAGGATAGGACAGCTATGTATAGTCTGTCGAGAGCTATAAAAGTAGAGGACCATTGTTTTCATATAGGACAATAGGCCCTATAGGGTGAAACAGAAATAGGAAGTGGGACAGTGAGGAACTGCTCTACAAAGTGCAAGACCAAAAAGAATTACCTCAAGTCCAGCAACAGACTCACTTCTAGAAGTATAGAGCTAATTATAGGTATACATAGCATCATATAAGGCAAATACCTTATAGCATTCTGCGATTACTTTGCTAGGCATCCCATAGGTATGATAGCTTTTTCCACCAAAGAAAATCATCATTTTGTTGACTGTCATATTTGAGGCAAATAGATAATACTTTTGAGCATGGCTGCAGATGATGCAACTGAGTGGTTGCAACTTGTGAAACCACTCTGCCTAGGTAGGTTGAAGCTCTGAATCTGATATTTATAAAAAGTGCTTTATCTAGCAAAAGCATGTTAAGGATATCGCTCAAATGAGTATTGATCTCTGCTCCTCCCTCCAGTAACAGCATACTCTCACCTCTCTCAGTGTACTAAAATATAAAAGTAGACCACGAAAAACTCGTACTTCATCAAAAGTCACTGTTCTCTACCTCTTTAATCCTAACCTTTTAGCACCTGTTCTTTCCAACTCTCTTTTCTTCATTGCAGTATACTTATTAGTACCTTCTACCAAGATGCCAATAGTATAATCATCCCAGAATAGTTTAAATAATTATAGTGGCGTTATTTTACTATTATTCCAGGGGAGCAAAGGTTGACCTGTATGCTCATACTATGGTTAAAGTAGTCTGTTGGGCTCCTGAAGAACTTCAGTTGCATTGTGATTACCTGATTAGACTTGGCATTACTTGTATGATCTTGACTTTTCTGCATCAATTGTTGTATTCCCTTCAGGTACTATATTTGAAGAAAGTGTATATAGGGGAATTTGTAACTTTCGTGGTTATGACATAAGGGGAAGCTTGATATATCTTCTAAATAGATTTGTTTTGTATCTACAGCCAGTTGTTAGAAGTGGTTGTGATCTGAGTCAGGTTTAATTATAGTGGCACCATAGGTCCTAGGCTGTAATAGTAGAGTTGTCAATAGGCAGTACGAATGATTAACCATGATCAACAGGTATGAATGCTTAATCATAATCAATGGGTACAAATAATTAATTGTGATCAACCATGATCAACCATGACAATATTAAAGTGGATTAGGTAATAAAAATAGTTAATACCTTATATAACCTCCCCTTACTTCCAAAACTGCAGCTACCCTATTAGGCCTTGATTTCCACAACTTCTCAACAAACTACTCAGGAATTGTCTCCCAGAGTAATAGTAATAGATGTGCAAGCCTCTTTTTAACAGCTTCCTTTCCTCCTATGGTATCTCCAATCCTTGGACATGGCTAGTATAATTGCTTTTTGAGCTCAACCCATGAATGCTTAATAGGATTTAAATCAGGAAAATATGTGGGATGTTTCTCAACCTCAATATAGTTTCTCTCCAATCAATCTATAACACTATAAGCCTTATGAACAGGAGAATTATCTTGCTGAAAAAGAATATCTTGCATACCAAAAGAGATCATTTGATGAATAACAGAAAAATGGTATCTTCTTAAGAGTCTAATATACCTGCTCTTATTGATATTTTGAGTAATAGAGACCAAACAACCTTTTCTCTTACCCCAAAAGCACCTCTAAACTATAAGAGAAATTCCCTTATCCTTAACCTTTTGGTAAATACAATCTACTAGCCACTTCTCTGCCAGTTCTCTGAAAACCAATTGTTGACTGTAACGGGGGCACGCCTAGGAAGATGGATCCCAAGGTTGCGACCGCACCAAACAACTTCAAACTTATCGCTAATAGTTCACACAGATGTAAAAGTAAAGTAGACGGTGAAACTTAATATCGTTAAGCCTGACGCCTCACTCAATTAAGGTCTCGAGAGGATTGATTGTTTTAGTAGGAGAGTTCTCGCATAGACTTTCAGGTAGTTTTATCTTATGCCAGAAACTCCCCCATCAGTTTACTCCAACTGTTCGAGCACACCCTTCTCCGCTAAGGGCGGTCCGACACGTCTC
>PYWC01000087.1:149371-201796 GCA_003182015.1 Tuber magnatum | reverse complement strand
GACTCTCCCCAGTTACCCGGTCTATTCCGTCGTCGGGATAGACACTTCTGACCTTTCTCCAGTTACCCTGCCTAACTGAGTAACTGCCCCTTGAGAGGTCCCTAAGTACGCTGACACCGCTCCCGGGTGTACCCAGGTACCTAGGTACCAGACCAGCCACTTCTGTTCCTGCTCGGAGCCCGGGCCATCGCGTCTCCGTAGGTCAAGTACTTACTTGCGTGCCGGTTTCTACCAGTTCGCCTCCTGGCTACCTGTATGGGTATAGGTTCCGTCTGCCATAGCTCATGTACGTTGGGTCATTACATTGACCTGGATCTTTGAATTTCTCCACACTATACTCATCCCTCCAAATAACTCTTTCAAAATCCTCCACTGTTTAGTTTTTATGAACTGTAGTCCACTTTAGTCTCTCTTGCCACATGGTCAGGCTTGAGCTTGGGTCTTGATTTAGCTAGCCACTTCTTGATATTGCACTCTCTGAGTACTCTATCCACTATTGAATTTATTAGGCAATTATGTCCTATCACTCATGATAGTACTAGGCTGGAGATGGTACCTATAGAAAGGGAAATACATAGTATATGTTTATCCCTAAAATCAGATCTGGTCATTCTCTAGTTGGATTTGGCTGCCTAGACAATGGTGCAATGCTGCTGATAGCTAAGAACTAGAGGACCACTGGGATGAGGAATGGTTTCAAGTAATTGGCACTTCCATGCTTGGGCAAGGAAGCTTTTAACTGTGCTCCATCGGTGCCCAATAGTTTGAGCAACAAGGTTAACATTCTGGAGGCAGTAGAAAAAGACAATAATCATGCCTTTTTCAATATTGGTCATTTCTCTTCATACAGTTTTGGGAGTTTTTTTTCTTTTTTAGAGCTAGGGGATTCACATAGCCAGATCTGTAAACTGTGGTAAAAGGGAAAAAGGAATAGAGGAGCAGGTTGTGTAAACTGTGTGGTTCATAGTTGTAATCACGATTATAGTCATGGTTACAATAATGGTAGAGTTGAATATCTAGCTTTTTTGGCAAGGTAGCTGACTAAGCATGTTTCCTGAACACTTCTGATGACTGGCTGTACATGGTGGATGATATGATGTTGTTACCTCTTGTTGATCTTTACTAATATTTTTCATTAATATACCAGTCATAAATTTTACTGTCTCAGACTTTCCAAGAAATAGTTTGGTATAGTTTCTAGAGAGATCAACCACAAGTAATTGAGGTGCTAGCTGAGGATAAAAGAAATCCCCCAGCTCCTAGCTTTCTATCCAAAACACCTATTTTCAATATGCATCTATATAGTGATGGAGGAGAAAATCCTGTAGATTCTAATTTCCCAGATATAATCTCTAACCAAAGGACCTGCATTGTCAAATATCAGGCTATACGAATTCTAGAAAAGCTGGAGCCTAGACTTCTAAGGGTGTAGCCGGAATAGAAGCAGAGGCTGCCAACCTGTTTGAGATTTTGCGTGATAGGGAGGTGGGTCACATTGCCTCCCCATTAGCACTCAAGTATAGTACTGGTGTTTGGGGCAGTTGATATATTAGGAAGCTCACCCTACTGAATTTTCTATATGTCTCTTCTACTTTGTTTGAATTTGAGGAAAGGGTGTTGTGGTTATTTCTGCTACTAGTAGCTAACTGAGAGTCGAAATTCTCTGCATCAAACCTGTTGGGGTCATTCTCCTTTCCTTGCAGAAACTGTACACAGTATCAAGAGTAAGTCGGTGGAACTTTTTCTAATTGGCTCCACGGTCTTCCGATACCTGTTCGACCACTAAGGCAGTGGTACTTATGCCCAGATTGTGGCTGGCTGCCACAACCCCTGCACATTCGCAAGGATGACTGGGGGTGCTCCAAAGACTACCTGATAGCTTAGTGGTACTTTATGGCTCAACGGTACTTTGTGGCTCACCATAGTAACTTTGTCACTTTGTACAAATATGTATATTAAGATAACCTTTCAAGTTTAAAGAATATAAAGTATTTGAATTATTTACAAACTATTTATATACTGCAAACTAATCTTAATTTACAAACTTGTACAGAGCTACAAGATACAGTTGAGCCACAAAGTGCTCTTGAGCTACAAAGTTACTGTGGTGAGCCACAAAGAGCTGTTGAGTGGTAAAGTACTATGGAGCTGTCAGGCACTCTTTAGAGCGCCCCTAGTCATGAGCTTGTGAACATACGGGGGTTGTGGCGGGCAACCACAACCTTGGCATGAGTATTTGCTCCAGCCCCGGTGCCAAGAGTTCGACAGACTTTTTTCCTTCACGAAAATTTAGCGTAGATTGGCCAAGTAGATGCTGAAAAAAAAAAAAAAAAAAAAAAAAAGGGTATCGTAACACACATAGTAATTCCGACGAATGAACCGAAGTTCGACAGACTTCTGCTCACACCCTAAGTACTCGTGTGGGTTCAAGGCGGCAGCAGGTAGGGCCCAACGGTGATGGGAACAAACACCCAGTACTCATCTCAGACTGCGATACGACATCTAGCTCGGGAAGAAGAGTTGAAGAGGGTGCATCCTGCGGTCCGCCGATCCAGTGCTTTAAAAATTTAAAACGAAATGGATAGCTAGCAGCGCTATGAAACTCCGAAGGCCCGCATCCTGCAACCAAGAGCGATACAAGAAGTGTTTGAGTGAATCGAGCTCGCACCAAACAGGGGATCACCTCCGGCATGGTTGTGCGGGAATGGTCGTGGCAGGCTAGGGGGGGCATATCAAATTACGGGGCTTGAAGATATAATGTGTCTAGCGATCGGGCCAAAGGTTGCAGCTTACCCTCATTGGGCGTCAGGCATTAAGAAATGGGGGGTATGATACCAGTGGTGATGCTAGGGGGTTACTCGTGGGCCATTCTGCGCTCTCTGAGAGGGTGGTCTCCCCGAGCGCAGCTCTGTCTCTGCCTCTGTTCCTCTCAAGGTTTAAAATTATCTTTACAAATATCGGCGAGCACATTCGATTCCCCGAAGCTCTCGATAAAAGACAATTTCCGGTAGTTCTGGGGTCCATTGGTGAGGTGCATGATCCGGTATCGCGATTGCCCCATTAGTGGGGGGGCCGCTTGTTCTCCCCATGAGGAGCCCCCCACGTACGGCGCCTCATTGGGTTGTGCTACCTTTGGTGCGCGGGTATTCTAATTTACGAGGTCTTGCATTGCAGATATGGCCCTTGGACAGCAGGGCAACTCCTCGCTTGGTTGGTCTGGGCACTGCACTGCGCTCAAGCCTAGGACGAGTAATCGTGCGTTACGTGCTGCGCATGGTAGCAACACAAGTAACATTAGAACACTAGAGGAACAATGCAATTCTGGTTTCACTCTTTTCATCTCAACCCTTGGATAGATTATATTATATAGAGATATATGGACATCTAGCTTAGAATCTGGGTACTGGGAGGACAGGTTCTGTACTGTCGATTCACCTGGGGTTTGTCCCATGTTACTTGTCCCAGGTAAGAAGTACCCACAAACAGGAGGGGTCTATTTTGTATGAGCGCTCAGACCCGGAGGGATGTTTTATTATATATACCGTAAAAACTCAAATAGAAGATAGATGTGCTGGGAGGTCATATTAAAATGAGTCATGCCAAGAAGCCAGGTAGGTAACATCAAATGAAATAGGATAAACTGAGACATATAAAAAGCTAAAAAATACATATATCCAATCAATCACCTTTACCAATATGATACTTGCCATCAAGCTTGTCTTGTGCAATATCCAGTTCAACCCCCTCCTCACTACATTCTCTATTGCCATCCTCAATAATTCTACCCCCAAGGCCACCACCTTCCTCCCAATCCCTTAGGCCACCAATGAATAATGATGTCTCTATGCCTTTGATTGAGATTTCAGAATCTTGACTTCCATTGATTGGAAGTGAAAGTCCAAGAGCAGTAAATGCTCATTATACAACCATTTTATGGCTGGTGGAGAAGCGTTCCCAAGCTTCTCCAATGGCCTGGGTACTCAAAATGCTCCTCCTTCCTATCATACGTCCAGAAAGTTGATAGGCTGCTGATAGTATTTGTTCCTCAGGCTCCTTAAGCTCTACCACAACAACCTTCTTGCTGAGTATCTCCTGAAAAAAGGAAAAGAAAATTACATAAAGTACTATCAATAAGTTCCCCCTCTGTAAACTATTACAGGTTTTAAGAAATAGGAAAATGAATACTAACTTTTAAGATATCTTTAGGGGGCCCATTGATCAAGATATCAAGAGGCTGAATGAAGCTCGTACATCCATGTGGTATCATACTAACTGTGATATCATGAACGCATATAGTATTAAGGATATTATCTGTTTTACGTTCTACAAACATGTCTAGAGCCATTATGAATAGCCAGCCACCCAGCACTGGAACCATTTGTTCATCAAGCCATTCCACCATATTGGTTGAATAGCTATATGCTGTTAGATTGAACTTGACAACCACATGGTGGTCAGAAAGTTCTTTCTCAGGAACATTGATTGTTCTGATACCAAGTCCGTGGAAGAAGAGCTGAGGCTTTACTTGTAGAACCCCACCAGCAAAGATGGTAAGTTGTATTGTTCCCTGATGCTTATCCCAGCCGGATTGCTGACTGGATTGAATCCATACTATCTTCTCTCCTTGCAGATTGTAAGTTTGCACACTTACATACTCAAATGGGAGAGGAGTTTAGTGCATGTTACAGATATTGCTTAATCTGCAATAGCTAATTTCCTTTCCCTCATCCAGTAATTCAGCTGAGATTGCATCCCAACAAGCCTCTGAGTTTATCCTATTAAATCTCATCCAATTTACTAATGTTGTGATATAGTCTGTTGGAAGTCAACTGGCTTTATCCAGTATAGCATGCAGTGTGACCTTGTGCCAAGATAGGAATCCGCTAAACTATTTATTTGAAAAGCCAAGAGCACTGGTGGACAATGCATAGGTTTCTTCTTATATCTTTTTTGTATTTTGATGAAACCAGCATCAACGAATAACTTTCCCTTGTACCTGGTGATGTCAGAAATAATTGTTCAATATATGCTATATTTCAATCTATTTTCTTCTTCTTCCTCCCATCAGTTATTCAACATATTGCTGATGTTGTTAAATAGTATACTACTTTCTTCTCCTGCCGCCACCTGCTCAGATTCACTACTGGAATTATAAACCTCTTTGCTGTCTTGGCTAGTGTAGGCATCCAGAATTTACTTGGCCCTGATGGTATTGAGGGCATTTGTAGCCCGGAGACTACATGCATCTTATGGTTGATAGTGTAGGACTTGAGAGTGCTTGAAGTTGCTGGAGGGACTGCTTGAAATGGTTCTCCTGAGAGTTTTCACTTTGAACCTCATTTCCTGGACTCTCTGGCATAGAATTCACTGGCTGGAAGCTCTGGTAGACTAATGTAGACTGTTAACTGTACACTCTCTCTGCTTGCTTGTCCTTGTCATGGCATTCTAATATTGAGTTTATGTAAATAGTTGAATCTTGTATAGGTAGTGTATTTTTCTATCTATTTGTAGTACTAGAATTTTACATCTAATTTCAAATGACTGCTCAATTCTTGTTTACTTTACATCAAGATTTTCCAAACAGCTGGGGTTGATTGTGAAGGTCCGAGTGTATCATCTCTGTGAGTCATGACTGAACTACCCGAGACATTACCCCTTTTTTTCGGAAGCTGAGTCTAATTCAACCCCATAGCACATTAATCTTCTATTTGAGTTTCCACGGTATTTTTAATCCCTGTTTGCGGGTACTTCTTGCCTGGGACTAGTAGTATTGTACTGTACGTTTGCGTAATTAACCGAACATCATGGTGCAACCGTAAGCAATACTCTCCGAACATTCAACCTCTCCATGGGTGACTGCCAAAACCACAATTCAAAAATATTTAACAATAAAATGGATACGCAGTGAAGATTCATCCTTTGTATCCCAGATATCGGCCGCAATAATTGCATTTGTTGTGGTAGGGGTATAATGGTTCAGAGGTGGGAAGTGGTGTAGTGATGTTGGACGAGCCTGCGTTGCCGCGAGTGCCAAGTGTTCGGTTAATTATGCCAACGAGCAATAGCTCCGGTAGTGGGACAGTAAGTTTCAGTAACCAGTAGGCCCCAAAAGTTGTGCGGTGTTCCCGGGGAAAAAGGTAGATTTACCGATTCCGGGGTTCCGGGCGTAAAAAAAGCCTGCGTGAATGGTTCTAAGCTCTCGATGCCCTGCTCGAAATGAATGAATCTTGTGACGTGTTTATAATTACAGCCGAGGTTGGCATGCTGTAAAGTGGCCAGGGGTGGCATTGCCGTGCAAGTGCGACAAGTGACTGGGAGCTGTGACAGCGCACTGGTAGACCGATGCCCGGCTGCTGTGGGACAAGCCTCGTAATTTGTTACGTGGGGAAGATCAGAAGACAGCAATCCGAGATGTCTGCTGTTATCACGCGGAGATTGCTCGACTACGGGATCGGGGCTAAAGGGTAGGTGAGGCGAATCTGAGCTCATGTATTTCGTGGCAGTCACTGTATGATGGGTCGAAGAAAAGGTCTAACAGCTTCTCGAGGAACAGATTCGCGGGGAGCAGGGCGCTCGCCGCAGCCCGGCTTGGCGAAAAAAAAAAAGAAGTAACGGGCATGGATAAATGATTCGTCAACGTAGCATAGTTACACACTCGAAGTATCGGCCCGTGAGACGCAAGCTTTCCCCCCCCATTTCTACCCCTGGCTGCTAGCGTGATAATTCGTACTGGGAACAAATGTGCACTCTGTGGTTCAGGGCTGGGATGCTCGATGCATTGGCCAGGCCATATCCTAGTATGCATCCACATTAAAATACACGGTAAACACCGGCGGGGCTATCCAATCCCGCATAGCAAGACATTACCCACGTCTTGGGGCCATCGGGACTCGCGCAAATTGAGCGTTATCTCTTCCAAGGGTGTCGGGGTATGAGAGGGTAGGAAAACATATCGATTGGTACTTGTAGGTTTGGAAGATGCACCGTATCTCCCGATTAGATGAAAAATTTGCTGTAGTAGGTATTGATATTTGAACTCTCGAGAAGCGGAGTACCCAGGCTCCCCAAGTGTTCTGCTTTTCATTCTTCACCCTGTCGAAACTCATCTCCGCAAACACCAAAGCACACGTTCAAACCTCTCGGTCAAGTAAGCACATCTCATCCCAACTTAAGGATCCATGGCTCATATGGACAACGAACAATCGAGCACGCTCCATGAGGGCCCGCCTTCACCCCAACAGTATGTCCCTAGAATCTCCTCAGCGCATGCTTGTAGTTGCACTTATAAACATTAACGTCAGAGGCTATCGTTCTAGCATCGCGACCGGTGGGAATTTTCAAGGCAATTTCAGCGGCAACCACGGTTCTTACAACAACTTTGGCAGTAACATCACCCAAAATTATCACTACGGGGCCCCGAACCCGTCCCAGACACAGGCCGAGATTTTGCAATGCTTATACACGTCCAAATACGAGGAGCACCGGGAGCGGGTCCATGAGCCTGTGGAAGGAACATGCACCTGGGTTACCCATCATCCAAAGTATAGGGACTGGTTAGAAAGCAAGACGTCCGGGATCCTCTGGCTATCGGCGGACCCGGGTTGCGGGAAATCGGTCATTGCTTCGTTCCTTGTCGATCGCCTCCGGACCCGCGCCGCCACCACCGTGTGCTACTTCTTTTTCAAAGATGACAACGATGAACAGAAGAGCGCAACATCTGCCCTTTGTGCAATACTACACCAGATTTTCAGGGGGAGACCCCACCTTACTGAATTTGCGGAGGAAGAGTTCAAGGCCAAGGGTAAGGTGTTCACGGGGGAGGTAAATGCATTGTGGGGTATCTTGGTCAAGGCCGTGGCCGGAGGGGGATGTGGGAATGTGATTTGTGTGGTGGACGCACTAGACGAGTGCGAAGAAAGGACTCTCGATCAGTTCATCCGTCGCGCCACCGGTCTCTCCGGTTCCCACACTCCCGAATCACCTCTAAGGTTCCTTTTTACGGGTCGCCCGTACCACAAAGTCGAGAGAGGATTTGCTCCACCCGCAACCACCATCCGGCTCAGAGGAGAGGAGGAGATCGATTCGATTGCCACGGATGTCACTCGTGTCATAGATCAAGGGGTTAAGAGCCTGGAGTCATATTGGGGGCAACATGGCAAGCTGGGATATTTACGAGACCTATTAGAATCCTCTGCCGATCGGACATTCCTTTGGGTTGCACTCATTCTCGAGATTTTGAAGGGTTACGATGATGACTCAGAGGAGGAGTTTACTAAAATTGTGAACACAATGCCGGCCAATCTAGAAGAATTATACCGCAAGATCCTTGACAAAAGCGGATCGCCCGACAAAACCCGAAGAATCCTCAGTATAGTAGCGACAGCGGCAAGGCCTCTAACACTACGAGAAATGAACGCGGCATTGAGAATCAAGCGGGAGCACAGGTCAAGCGAGGAGCTAGGGGATATGCCTGTCGAATTCAAGAAGATAGTTAAAAATTGGTGCGGGCTTTTCGTGCGGGTTATCGATTCCAAGATCTACCTCGTCCATCAGACTGCGAGGGAGTTCCTGGTTAAGGGATCATCGGGTCATGGAAATTGGCAGTACACCCTTTCTCCGGTGGATTATAACTTTTTGTTGGCTGACATTTGTATTTCATATCTATCGCTCGAAGACTTTGGAAACGACCCATTAGTGGTACATCCTCAGGACTATGACAGAAGAGGCAAATTTGATAGTGGTGTGGAGAAATATTCCCTTCTCGATTATGCAGCCAGTCATTGGGCGGACCACTTCCGAGATTCGCGGGCTAGACAGATGGAATTATTCGAATTTACACGACTGATTTGTGGACGTGGATCGAAACGGTTTCTGACATGGTGGAAGGTCTACTGGCGAAATAATGGTTTTCGTACCTTATTCCCGACGGACTTTACATATCTGATGATAGCCACGTGGCTTGGGCAAGGGACGGTGGTTGAAAGGCTATTGCAGGAGGGAGGAGATACCAATGCTCGGGCTGAAGAATATGGCACCGCGGTGAACATTGCAGCTATCCGGGAGGACGAGAATATGGCTAGAATGCTGCTACGAAGCAAAGTGAAAGCTTATATAGGTGGGAGGGAGTGCGATATTTCAAAGGTAAATGGGGTGAGATGGTTGAACAGGGTAGTGCAAAGCTGACAGTAAAACCAACTTTGGCATACAGATGGTACGTGAATTTGTGGCCCTGGGAAGGAGCTGAGGCTAATTCTAGAGACATTACGGAAAATAGAAGGCAAGCATATCCCTGTTTATGTTTTCTTCTTACACTCATGTTGCTAAGGGTAGAGGCGGGGGAAATATAGATAGTAAGGGAGCTGCATTAAGAGAGTTTACCAACCATCATAACTAACTGGGGATTGGCCGACGAGCACAGAGGGTAAGTTGGGATATTCAATACAATAGCACAGGGAGCTGAGCTGATTAGTGGGGCGACACAGGAAGTAAGGGACTCGAATTGCGCAGAGAGCAAAGGAGCTGCTAACGGTGGAGCCACGGGCTGCTATAGCTTGTACGGAAGTCGATCGAATGAACATAAGGCAGAAGTTCGAGTTCTGACATTAACAAATGGCGAGTTGTAGGAGGTAAGTAAGAAGGATCAACCATAGTGACGGGGCGAGATATTTGCTGACCTCTGGCTCGCTGAGGGTTGTAGTATGTAAGTGAACAGGATCAACCGCTGTTCTGTGGTAAGGCAATTGCTGACCTCTGGCTCGCCGAGGGTTGTAGTGTGTAAGTGAACTGGATCAACCACTGTTCTGCGGCGAGATAATTGCTGACCTCTGGCTTGCTGAGGGTTGTAGATTGTAGGTGAACAGGATCAACCACTGTTCTGTGGCGAGATAATTGCTGACATCCACCTCGGTGAGAGTTGTAGATAGTAAGTGAACTGGATCAACTACTGTTCTGTGGCGTGATCATTGCTGACCTCTAGCTCGCTGTGTGTTGTAGGATGTAAGTGAACCGGATCTACCACTTTTTGGCGCCAGATCATTGCTGACCTCTCGCTTGCTGCGGGCCGTAGGAGGCAAGTGAACAGGATCATCCACAATTCTTCGACCACGCAATTTCTGACGTCTGGCTGGTTGAGGGTTGTAGGAGGTAAGTGAATAGTAACAACCACTATTGGAGAACGCAATTTCTGACGCCTAGCGTGGTGATTGTTGTAGAAAGTGTGTGGACTAGATCAGCCGTGGTTCTCGCATGAGTCAATTGCTGACATCATGCCTTTTGGTTCGCTAAGCTGGTATGTGGACTCGCACTTGCCGTCTTGCTTGTTTCTACTCGGCTGATATGTCTTCCCTGCTGGTACAGATCGTATGTAATTGGAATCTCTGAACGTACTCGTGGGTACTGTTTATTTTCAACTAATGTTCCCCCCGGTTTCCTCAATAGAATGTGACCATTCTCAATCTCCATACCGTATCTCTCCCTCTAGCTAACCGCTTCCTGCTTGGTCCTCTTAGTTCGTGTGTCAACCTCTGTCCCCTATCCCGCTGGTTATAACGCATACTTACTCTTTATCCCTTTCTAGCTCGTTCGTCACACTCTCATTCCCATCCCTGCCTCTCCCGCTAATTCAAAGTGTCCCTCACAACCATTTGGCCAACCAAGCTAGTCAGTAACCCGATTTTGTTCCTCGTGGGCCTCTCAGCACACTACATAGACTAACCTTCCTTTTAGCGCGTGAGCCACCCCTTTTCAATATTCCCGCCGCCATTGCAGATGATTATTGACCCTACCGGAGTTTTGCATTCCTAATACGCCTAAACCGCACGCTATTGCCCCCTAGAGCACTCTCTTGTTGTCCCGCAGGCCCGGTTTGGCTACTAGTGAGTATGGGGCCCGATTTTTTTTAATAGTTCATTCACAGTCTTACTAACGGTCAAATACATCAACTGTCCCTATAGGTTATTGGTTAAAGGACGGCCATTTCTTCCATATGTTTGCAGGCTCCAGGTTACGTTGGTTTTTTGTATGCCCATGCTGCTCTCTCCTCGTCTGTCATTTTGGTGGGGGGTACGACATCTATATCGGGATGTGCGAATTTGCAGGGGTCGCCTTGGAGTTTCTTGTTGATTTTGTGTCGCTCCTTTACTCACACCTTTTGAATTTGATCGCTTCGTAACACTTTAACGTCTGATTGCCACAACCGAGTGGCAGAATCATAACCCCCGATATACATAATTTGGTAGAATGTTATCACCGATAAGCCGGCCTAGTAAACTAAACATATGGGAGCACGCCTACTGGGTTTGTCATCGACAATCACTTGGTTCTTTGTCCGCCTCGGCCCACCATCAGATGATCTGGCGAAGCCTAGGTAGGAGTACTAGCTGATTTCAAAAGTATCCGAACACCTTGGTGCCAAGGACAAGTCCCGGTGCCAAGAGCTTTCAGTGGATAGGAAGAATTGAGTGCGCTCTCACTCACAAACACCTGTATTGCAACAAATGTTTTTGGCCAGCTATGAGTCCTGTCAATCCATCCTCCAAGAAATGCAAGAGAATATACTATATGATAGCACAAAACTTGAAATAATCTAATTAAGTGTTAAAATTAGGCAATGAAATTACACAACAATGCTGTGCTGTAATTATTGCATATTGGTATCTTGAGGTTTGAATAAGCTTCCAGCAAATTGAAACTATTACTGGAGTTCGAAAATCAACTATGAGTAATATCCGGAGTCATGCACTTTGCAATACATGCAAGGCTCAACTGAAAAGTAATAGAACACCTCCCGGAATATTGGGGCATTTCCCAGCACTCCACTTATAGAGTCTCTAACTACTATATCTGGGCTTACAACCTTCTTAGCAGTGCTATCAGTACTGGCTATTTCAAGTTCATTTTCTTTAGTATCTCTAGACCTAGTAATAGCTGTCTTGGGAGTCTCTCCAGTCGCAGACAATCTGCCATTGATACTAATACTCGTAGCAGATTCTTGTCCAGCTAGAATATCTCAAGGAGGACTTGGAGGTCTTCTGATTGCTACTTACTAAGTAGTTCCTACCCCAGGTACCTCCCTCTCAGTAAACTATAATGATTAGTTTTCACTACAGTTCCAGTCACTGACAACCTGGACCTTGTAACATTCAGTTTGAGATTAATAATCATGATCCTCAGCATTTTGCGGGGTAGTGAAAAATGAGATTTCCGCGGGAAAAGTACATTGTATACTCAATCAAACCTGAAAAAGCATGCCTGACCAAATAAACCAGGACAGATAAAGATGAAAATGCGGAGACCAACACGCAAATGAGCAGCAACCCATGCAGCTGCAGAGGCTAGCAAGAAGAAGAGAAGACGAGAGTATGAAACCCATCAAAATGCAGAAGCCACAGTGGTGGATTTCGGAGCTGAGTGGACAGCTGAGAAGTCGGTTCTTCATGGGGAGTTTTTCAAAGACCCAGATGAAATATATGAGCAGGATAAGGCTGAAAGGGAGGAGAGACAGGGTGGAGGGGAGGAAGGCCTGGGTGGAGACAAGGAGTATGATGGGCCAGTATTCGATGTGATTGGGAAAGCAAATACTATTAGTAAGGAGAGTGGGGAAGGGGAAAACTCAGACAAGGGAGGAATAGAAGTAAAGGGGAATGTATTAGAGGAAATGATGCAAGATAGGGAAATATGCAGAGATATGGAAAAGCCTCAGCAGTTTTGGTATCAGCAGGGAGCAGCTTGTTTAAGATAAACGGAATAGGGATTACGAACAGAGGCCGAAGAGCTAAAAATTGCTGCTGCATCCTCATCCACTCTGGACTCTTGGCTAGCTACTGGAGTAGCCAAAGTTGGCCGAATACAATCTTCCTCAAATCCACCTCCATTAAGTCTCCAGGAAATCCGTGACTAGACAGTTAATAGTGCGATTCAAGGTCTAAAAAAGCTATTAGAGTCCAAGTCTAAGCCGGTTGGGTAGGACCATAGTCGCCATCTTGCCATTCTCCACTTTCGTTGCCTTTAAAGGAAGAATCCTGGAGGTTCTCATAAAAAGCTATCTTTGACCGCAGCCGATGCCTTCAACTGAGGACGATAAGTAGCTGAAAGAATAGTCAATTGGGAAAAAATCTGGATATCTGAACGCCAGATTCCGGAAGGAATATAAGGCAATGAAAGTAAATTTGTCAGCTGGGAGAATGATGAGGGAGTTCAACAGGCTGTCAGGGAATACATATCTGGAGTAGAAGAAGGGATATCTGCCGCGGGACTAGCGAAGGCAATAACTACCTATGTAAAGGTAGTTGAGGCTGCGAAGGACTTAGTAGATGCTTTAGAAGATGATTTCAAGGAGGCAGGGACTTGGAGGGAAGAGAGGACGACGGGAAAGAGCAGAATTAGGGCACGGACTGGAAGGCAATAGGTGAGAAAAATGGGCCTTAAATACCGGGAGGTGAAAAAAGGGAGTTTTGATCAACGAGCATGAATGTTCTGATGTGATTGAATACTGTTCAACAGTATTTCTACCACATTACCAGGAGTTACTAGACTCTGCTCGCCAGTGGACGGATGAGTGTGATATTATTCCTGCAGTACTCTTACCTGGTGAAAAAGAAAAAATCTTAATCACTCATGATGAATCAACTTTCTATGCCCACGATGGCTGCCGATTTATATAGTTAGAAGAAAATAAGCAACCCCTATGCCCAAAGAACTCAGGATGTGGAATTATGGTTTCTGAATTTCTGACCCCAGTAGGTTGCCTTTGTCTCCCAGACAGTATTACAGATGGGAAACAGAACATCAACAACTACCTTACCGTCAAGCAACCGAGTACCTGGAGTATGGAAAGGACGATTATTGGGATGGTGATAAGATGGTATGCCATACTTTGGAGATTGGGCTTCCCATTTTTGAAACAGCATATCCTCACTGTCAAGTTGTTTGGCTATTTGATAATGCAAGAAACCATTCTGCTTATGCAGATGATGTCCTAGTAGCCAATCGAATAAACTTTAACCCTGGTGGACAACAACCAGTCATGGGAGAAGGCTTTATTTACTCTAAAGGCTGGCCACAACCTGTGACCTTTCCTGACAATTATGGTATACCAGCTCTCCGGTGCCTTCTAAAAGGAATGAAACAAATTCTAATAGAGGGAGGACTCTATCATCCTAAACTTAGAGCTATATGTAAGGATTCTAAAGGAAAAAAAGTTTGCAAGCCAGAAGGTGTTGACTGTTGTTGCCAACGTATCCTCAGTCTTCAGGGAGACTTTCTTGAGCGGAAAGGGAAGCTGCAGGAATAATTGGAGTCTTGTGGGCATATTGTTCTCTTTTATCCTCACTTTCACTGCGAATGAAATTTTATAGAACACTTTTGGGGCCACGTAAAGCGTGAGGTGAGGGAAAATTGTGATTATAAGATAGACAGTTTACAAGAAAATGTGCCTTGGGCATTGTCTAATGTTGCTATCTCAATGGTATGGAAATTTTATATCAAATGCCTTTGTACTATGAATGTATATCGAGATGGATATATTTATTGTACGAATGACTTTCAGCACCATGGACATAAAGATCACTGGAGGATTAAGGAAAAAGATGTGGATAGGTAGTATATTTCTCGCAGGCCATAGTATCTTACTCTTATTAGAAGTCCATTGATTCTAGTCATTAAGCAGAGAAATATATTATTCGAGTACTATCTCCTGCTTTACTTAGTACTCTTTGCGCTTTATACTCCTCTTTTTTCCTGTAACATTACTTCCATTCTCCATACAACTTGTCCTAACCTCAAACTCTTACTCCTTCCTAACTGGTTAAGTTTTCTCAGGTTTCAGAGCAACCACTGAGAGAGCACTATAAAGAGTGCATGTTTTCGCTGTTAAAAAGAAAAAAAGTACTTTTATGATAGAGTAGTAGACTATCAAACTGTTACAATAATATTGGCAAAAGTACCTAGGTTATGCTTGACCGGAACTGTACTAAAGTCAATTAATACCTAGGTCTTAGATGCAGCTCTCTGCCTAGTGAGGCCACACCTTTTAAGTAAAGCTAATACGGATAGGCCTATCAGTTTTGTGAAAAATTGATTTGTTTCATGCCATCTGCCCTTGTACAATACAAGTTGTAAATCCAGAATCATTTATATTATATATTCTGTAGTTTTTAGAGGTCTAGCTGGATGCAATGACCCAGGATACATGAGCTATAGCAACCTGAACCTGTACACAGAATGATGACCAAGAGGTCAACTGGTAGGGAGAAGTAGACAAGTAACTAGTGGCCTTATGGATCACCAATGGTCTGGGCCCTATCTTAATAAGACAAGATGGTTAGGTACTGGAATACCTAGTATAAATCCATGGGCAGTATCAGCAGGTCTACGGACTTTCAGTAGGACAGTTATTCTGCTAGGTAGGGTAACCAAAAAAAAGATATAAGTAGTTATCAGTGTTGAAGGAGAAGGCGGTATAATAGGGTAAAGGCACCATGATGTCGAAGTGGGATTATCTGTCATGGACAGTAGTTTACTGAGGTTGTAGCTTGCGGTGGGAATTGGTTGAGGTGGCATCTGGTGGGAATTGTTTAGAGAGTTAGAAGGATTTGGATAGACTTACTGGTGAGGCAGATTAGTTAAGCCTTCCTACCATGACTCATATTGGGCTTATAGGGTCCCACAATACTCATAGTAGTTAGTTGTTGATATGTTTTAATTGGTTGATATATTTGAGCAACTTACAATTATAAGTCACATGATGTTATGACTTTCACACATAAGTCATGCTGTGAGGCAGGGGTTTATACATATGAGGTGGATGGCACATATGACTTTTGCAGTTGACTTTATAGTTGTGATGGGGCAGGGTTAGGGTTAGCAGGAGGAGTGAGTATAAAAGGTATCAAGTGGACCCAGGAGGATGAGGTCTTCATACTATCACGTGTGTATCTGACCTATAACTTTACAGCTCTACTCTTTGTCTATATAGCAATATTATCAATATAATACCTTAAGTGTCTATTAAGATAATTGCCTGGAGCACTTAGTTAGCTGATGTGAAGGAAGAAGTAAGGGATTGGACAAACAAGACTCAGATATCATTACCCATGTTAAGAAGTGCACGGATAGGTAAGAAATATTACGGTTGACAGTGTCTACTTCAACATGTCCAAAGATATTACAAGATGGTGGGTAGCAATAGTAAGTATACAATAAGTACAAAGCAGGTGATTGCAACAAAACTGAAATCAAAGACCAGTGTGAGCTTTGAGAACTAGGAGAAGTAGTTGGTCAAATAATACCATTATCGGGGGAAGGAAGACCCACCAGTCCGGTTATACTGCGGGGGCAGGGGAAAGAGATAACCTTGTTGTTGGATCTAGAGAGAGAACAAATAACATCAGGAACAAGGAGAATGGTAGTGGTAGCCTCGAGGCCACAGGTGATGGGAATGATGGAAGAGCAACTGACAGTACTGCTGGAAATCATAAAAGTCAGCAAACATAGAGGTTGTAGTAGAGTGAAAGCAAGGTGATCTAGCATCATTCCAGGTTAAAGAATGAGGCTGCGGGAATTCTTCATACAGCTCAAAAGAATACTTGTGAGTGAAGGAGGGTGGGGAAAATGGCAACAGGACCAAGGGAGCCTATGTGGGATCACTGATCAACAATAGAGCGGGTAACTGGATACCGCTCAATCTGGTGAGAAGCTGAGAAAATGAATAGAGGATGTTGGACACCTATAAAGGGGTGCTCAGAGAACACGGTGGAGACATCAATAGTGTCATGGCTACCTGACAGAGGTATGGCAAGCCACAGGGTTTTGGTTACATATATAGATATCAGGGTTGTCTGGTTGCCTAGGGATGGGAAAGGTAGATTAGCCAAGGTTCTGTGTAATGGAACCCTATAGAAGGCAATGGAGAAGCCGGCAGCAGATGAGGAAAGAAGTCAGGGGTGTTCAGATTTGTCAGCGGAGGATTGCCCTTGGTTATGTAATAGGTTGTACCCCTCAGGAGTTTTCTTTTCCTTACACAACCTGGTAATGTGCTGTCTACACCCGTATTAAGGAATTACAACTTGGTTTGTTTATTGTATCACCTGAACATATGAACCCTGATTAAGATTCCTGAGAGCGTGTCCTAAAACCTGTTGAGCCTTGATACAAACATGTCTTGCTTGTACGTCTATCCCCTTTTTCTTGTCCTGTGTGCGGTGGTGTGCCTTAGACTATCTACCCTGCAGCAGACACGGATACTGCCTGTCACACAACGTTGCACCCGCCGTGATCCAACCCAGATCACAATATGTTGTGATTAGGTGAAATTCCGCCTGGACTCTTGACCAACCCAAACGAGATAACCAGACTATCTAATGAACAGGTAGGTAATCTAAACTGCAACAAGAGATACAACGATCTAGCCATACAAGACACAACCTCATCTGGACTGTGACGCTGCACATACCTCCTGCGTCCCCTGCCAATGAGTAACCACAAGACAACTAAACAGCTGTAGCGAGTAGCTACAGACCCTCCACCTGAAAGCCCAGGGCCTGGAAGCCTGCCTCGCTACCGGTGACCAAGATCTTGTGAGTACCAACTGAACTATTACCTCATTCGTTAATGCTCTTGCCTGTGCTCCCACAGGTCCGGCTACATCGTCTATTGGCAGCAGCAAGGGAGCGATTGTGAACCCAGAAAGGTTTGTCAGCACCAGGGACCAGTACAGCCTTCTGAACACCCAACTTCATATCGAATTCCATGGAGAACACCAGTGATTCACCAATAAACAATACTATTAGGCATATGCCATTGGCCTTGTGATAGGGTTTGCCTTTGCTGCAGGTACAACCCAATATCATCATGGAAGGCATCAATTATACTGACACTGAGGCCCTGTCAGCTGAGCTGGAGCAGGCATTGGGGACAACACATAGGTTTGCAATGGCGGAGAGGAGAACAAGTAACTCGAGCCAGAAAGATCGAACTTTTGTGCAATACCTCGCAGACTTACAGTGCCTTACCACCAACACCAACCTGAATCACAATGCCAAGTAATGTTCGTTATGGGGTGGGGCAGCGCGGGTTTTACCCAGGGCGGCCCGGTCATTACACCAGGCTGGAGGGCGTATTTTGTACGTCCTCCCCGCACCGCTCCCATGTGTGGCCTGACCGCGGTCTTTCCTGGGACGGGGCTCCGTTTCTTGCCACCCAAATTTGACAGGGGCCGGTTTAGGGCATCGGCAGGGCGGGGACCCTCGCGGGTGACAGGTGNGCAGTTTCCTCCAGGAACCCTCCAGCGGCGGAGAGGAGGTTTTTTGCGCCCCACGCCGCCCCTTCCCCCTACCCTCAGTCGAACTTAATAGCCGCCTCCCGCCCCGACGTCGCTCACTGTGTTCTCAGAGATGCCAAGCGCTATACACTTTATTGTGGCTTCAGCTCACAGCCCAAAGATAACCTGACTACCATAGCTAACCCTTCTGAGACACTGATAGCCTATGCCAATTTATTAAAAAGATTGGACAACAATATCTGTGCCCATGCTCCTGAGAAGAAAGGCTCTAATTTCTGCCCCTGGCATGATCCTGCTGCCACCCAGACCCTGTCCACCATCCCCACTCCTGTCCCCACCACTGCTATAGGGGTCACTTCTGGTACTATGAACATCTCCTCAGAATGGCCAACGTTGATAGATTCTCAGTGGAATGACAGAAGGAGAAGAGGTCTTTGCCTCTACTGGTGAGGACATGGACACTTGGGTAGGTGGTGCCTGAATGGGATACCCCAATACATGCAGGCCACTGCTAGCACATTGTTTTACCCCTTTATAGTCCCAGAGGGTGCTCGCCCAGAGCTCGAGCAGTTAGACCACTAGTCGTCCCATGTGCAGAATAGAGTACTAGCAAGGGACAGGTTAAGTCTTTTCCTTCTTTATCTATATCTAGTTTATCTTTCAATCAAATGGAAAACCGAATTCAAGATAACCACATACTGATCATTGGTGACATTATAGACAACTAAAACATAATCCATTTCCATGCCCTCATAGACTCCAGAGCAACTTGATATATATTTTTGGATAAAGACTGTAGTCACTGTGAAAACCTCCTCCATTTCAAGCTCAAGAAAACCATCCAACCAATGGTAATAGGGGGAAGAGCGATCACCTCTAACACTATCACCCACCGGATAGAGATAGGGTTCCCGATCAATAACTACCAGGAAGTACTATGGGACTTTACTACCAAACAAGGTGGGTACCACTTCATGCTATGTATCCTGTTGTTGAAACAACACTACACAACTGTCTGCATTGCCACGAACACTATTATCTTTGAACCTGGTAATTGACTCAAAAACTGCACCTGTGCTGTAACTGGTATCCAAGGAGTGGAAGAGGTTATTGCTCATTTTCTCAAAGCCTATGCCATTCAATGGCCACTAGGACACAAGGTACTGGATGAATAAGAGGTCTGAGACCTTGTCCTACCAGAATACTACAATTTTATGCCCTTCTTCTCAGAGAAAGGACAAAACTAGCTGCTCCTAAAATGACCCAACAACTACAGACTCCCCTTACTGTCAGCATTTAAACTCCCCTTTAGTCCGCTATACAACCTGTCCCCTCCTGAGCCAGAAGCCCAACATGGTTGGCTTGATGAAAAGTTCAACAAGGACTGGAAACAACTCTCCACTTCATCAGCAGCCTCTCACATACTTTGTATTAGAAAAAAGGATTGCTTGCTGCCAGTATATGTGGACTACTGGACGTGGAACAATAGGAGCAATCAGAAATGGAGGGCTATTACTCCTCCTACCGGAAACATTTGTGCAGATATCCAGGGTGAAGGCCTTTACCAAGCTAGGCAGCTGAGGGGCATACAACCTAATATGCATAGAGAAACTGGAAGAATGGGAAACTGCCTATAACACATGATATGGTTTCTAAGAATCCAAGGTATTGCCATTTGGTCTCACCATTGCTCCAGCCACCGCCCAAGCATATATAAACAAATCCCTGCACCCCAGCCTCCAGTTCACGCTCCGCTCCTCCTATTTCCCCCCCCTACATTCTCGACCAGCTTTCAACACCATTGGCATCCGGTGTGCCCCTGCCAGAACCCCTTTGAACCTCGCTGCCCTTTGGGCCTCACCATAGTTCCTGCCGTCCAAGGATGGCATCCGCTCAGAGTTCCCACCACTCCTCTCTAGCCGGTACCTGTCCTGATGTTTCCCATCTCTTTCACTTCATGGAGCAGACCCTCCGCGATACTGGAGTCTCACCAGAACTCTTCCCTCCCATCAGCCCCAGCGAGGTGGACGCACTGTCTATGGGCGAATCTTTACTCCTCCCCCTCCTGTGCTCCTCCCTGCTAGGGACAAAAGCTCTATCCGCTCAGATCGAAGAGCTGGCGATCGAAGTCGCCAATATTTCCGCCCGCATCGACGAGATCCAAGCTGGGGCCCTGGCTGGACCCTCAAAACCTGATGACGTCCTTGACACCCTCTCGGCACTCCCAGTTTCCGTGCGTGATTGATCCTCTCGTCTGACCACCCCTTCCATGCAGCCACCATGCCACCAACAAGTGGCAGCACCTCGACCCCCTCCCCAGCAACCTCAGCCGCAAGCACCCTGTAACCCTCCTTCCCGAAAGGGACAGGAGGTGGACCGGACCTAGCTAGCCGACCACCTAACCCCCCAGTACGAGCCGGAGGACTCCGTCGATATCCCATGCTACAGCACCACTGAACATAAGTGGTACCGCAACTCGGTGGCTTATGCTGCTAAGTTCCGCCGCTCCTGGGAGGCTCAGACCTTTAGGGAGGGAAAGTACCCTCCCCTGTCTGAGTTTCACCCCCACCCGTCTTCAGCCCGTCAAATAGCCACACAGTCCGACGCTCAGGCCGCCTCCTCTGGGAAGGGTGGAAGAGGAAAGGGTAAGAGGAAAAAACAACCCACCACCGCAGCCCAGGTAGCGGCTGGGGAAGCGCACAGGGGGAATGCAGTTTCCTCCAGGAACCCTCCAGCGGCGGAGAGGAGGTTTTTTGCGCCCCACGCCGCCCCTTCCCCCTACCCTCAGTCGAACTTAATAGCCGCCTCCCGCCCCGACGTCGCTCACTGTGTTCTCAGAGAAGCTGACTGCACACCCCGCCTTTCCTTCTCCTCTCGTGTCAACGATCGTGGCGTGGTAACACTTCTGGTCCTCTCTCCGATAACCCCTGCCACGGCCTGCGTATCCTACTACGACGTCTTAATGGCAAAGCTCAACCAAAGCTTCCCAGTGGGTGACTCGCTTTGGCTCTCTTTCCGTCCAGCCCACAACGAGGTCCACCTGGCGGGGCACTCCCACCCGATTGAGTATCTTCCTGCCGACGACTCCGAACTCTTCCTCTCGATCAAGAACACCGTCCTAAGCGTCAAAGAGGTCCAGATCTTCTCCACCCGGTACCTCAACCCCGATCGCCCATCCAGGATCCTCAAGAAGGCCACCTCGGTAGGGGTTACGGTTGCTTCGGAGCATGAGGCCTGAATGTTGGGGAACGGGTACCTTTACTCCTCTCATTGCAAGGTCGAGCCCGCCTACTCGGCTAGTAGACTCACTCAATGCCATAACCGCTAGGCATATGGATATCACTCTGCTAGGTGCAAGGTGGATCATCCAGTCTGCCCCATCTGCTCTCTCTGCCACCGAAAACAGGCACATTGCTGCCAGAACCCCACCTGCCCCAAGGAGGGCAACCTCAGGTCCGTCGTCAATTTCTGCCCGACATCCCCCCCACTATATACCGTCTGCAATGGTCCGCACCCAGCTTTTGTGGTGAACTGCCCCCCAAGACCTCCCCTCTCTACCCTCCGCAGGGAACTGCCTATCCCGCAAGATGAGGAAACTATGGACACTGAAGACGACCCCGGCGTGGGCCCTGCAGCTCCGGCAAGATCCCTCCTCCCCCCTTCGATCCTACCACACCCCGTCCTAGGTTAGGCGCTCCCCCCATCCGACGTCCCCCCCTATTCACAAGAAACACCCAAGGAGGAACCGCGCCTAATCCTGCATGGCCAGAGACTCCCACTCCTCTCCCGCAGCCTGAGAGGCTGCAAGGCGGATAATGGCTGGTCCGCCTTCCCATGGGAGGTCCGTGCTGGGAATGGGCCCTGGTAACTGTTTTTCCTTTTGACAACACAACTGCTTGGGAAGCTGGGATGTATTCCTCTCCTTCTTTAATTCGTTTCCTTTATTACGGTTTCCTCCTGGTTTGGTTGTGCTTTAAGATCCCCGCTTTTTGTACGGTCGGCTCCCGGTCTTTTCGGGTTTCAAGTGATTCGCTCCCCACTGCGAACCTGGGCTTAAGCCTAGGATTGCATTTTACCTTAATTTGGAGGCCTCCTCGTACTTCTCGCTCGTCCCTGTGTACTCGGGTGCCAGGGACTGGATGGCCTTGGATTTTTCCTCTCGAAGCGGTTTTTTTGACTGCTTTGTTTCTACTTTCCGCGTTGTTAATTTGTACAGCACGTGGACTGAGTCCACTACTGGGCGTTCTGTCCCCCCTGAGGCAGCCTTCGCCCATTCCTCCCCTCCAACCCTTGTTATGGGTGACTTTAATATCCACCTCCCCACCGCAAATCCGGCCAGATCATTTTCACTGCTGGAGCTGACCGTGCCTTCCCCTTTCTCCGAGTGCGCCTTGGAGGAGGGATACTTACTCCTCAACACCCATGGGGTCTTTACCTACTTCCCCTTCGCCTCGAATCTAAGGCCCTCAGTTATTGCCCTCGCCTTTGTGAATGACACACTGGCGCCCAACTTTGAGAGTTGAGGTACCCCCCTCCCCTTGACGGACTCGGACCATGTACCCATACTGATAACGCTTTTCTCGCCTGCTGTGTGCAGGCCTCCCCCAGGACAGGCCAGGTCGAAGTTCGACTGGGTCCAAATGAAAGAACATCTCGATGACTTCACCGTCTCCCCCCCATCCGCACTCCCGACCCCTCGATCCTGGGCATCATGGTTTGACCTGACCTTGGGGCGGCTGACCAACATCCTAAACGGCGGTGCCCCCCCGAAGCGCCCCTCTTCTAGATCCAAACCTTGGTGGTCCCCACACCTGTCGGCCCAGAGGTCTGCCTGTAACTCCACTGTCCACTCGCCGACGCGCTATCCCCTTCCCAGTTCTGCACAGGAGATTCGTGTCGCTAGGAGGTTGTATTTCACGGCTATCAACAAGGCCAAAAGCGACTACTAGAAGAACTTTCTAGAGATGGCAAGCCCCAAGTCCCTATGGACAGCAAAAAAAGTATGCCTTTGGCAGGCCCCCTGACAGGTTCCCCCAGCTCCCGGATGCCTCTACACCGCGGGACATCAATGACGCGCTCCTCGGCTATTTCTTTCCCCCAAAGCCCACCACCAGCCCTACCTCGATCCTCCGACAGTATAAGAACGTTCTACCGCTATGAACCGAGGAGGTGGCCTCTGAGCTTGCGAAGTGCAGCCCCTCATCAGCCCACAGACCGGACCAGATCCCGTACTCGGTCTGGAAAGGGGTCCACCCTGCGAACCCGACAGTCCTGCCCTCCCTCCTAGGCCCCCTGATTCAGTTTGGTCTTCACCCCCCCGCCCTAAAAAGGGCCAATAGTATCGTCCTTGACAAGCCTGGCAAGGCTTTCTATGACACACCGGCGTCCTTCCGTATCATTGTTCTGTTGGAAACCATTTCCAACCTACTAGAAAGGGTCATGGCAGTCCGCCTGACTCTTCTGGCTAGGTCTGTAGGCCTGCGCTCCCCCCATCAGTGTGGGTCCCGCCCGGGGCTCTGTATGTTCGACACTTGCGCTACCCTCTCCCATGAGGTCCAAACCTTCCTCCACCCTAAGATGAAAGTGTCAACCCTCTTCCTTGACATCAAGGGAGGCTTCGACAACATCTCCATGTCCTACTTGTGTGAGCGGCTCTCCACCAGGGCTGTCGACCCCTACCTAGTCTCCCGGATTCGGTCCTTCCTCCATGGGCGCTCGCGTTGCGTGATCTTCCAGGGGTCCCCCAACCAGTTCGAACCAGTGTCGGTAGGCACCCCCCAGAGATCCCCCATCTCCCCCCTGCTCTTCGTCATCTATGTCTCCTCCCTCCACTTCCCGGTCCCCAGAGGTCTTATCCTATGATATCTGGATGACTTCACTGTAATGGTTGCATCTGGTTCATACAGATGAAATGTTCAGAGGCTCCAAGGCCTCGTGGACCGCCTCCAGAAGAAAGCCAAGAGGATTGGCATATCCTTTTCCATTCCCAAGACGGAGCTGCTGCACTGGACTACCCCTGCTCAAAAGGTCCCTCCCCCCAGGATCCCTGTGCTCCTGGACGGCTTGACCTTCCACCCTGCTAAGATCATCCGATGGCTGGCCTACTGGTTTGAACCAGTGACCACCTGCTGTACTAAAGGGACCACCGCCCACTACTCCCGCCGGCTGGCGCTAGCCCAACCGGCCCTCAGGACCATCAAGAGGCTCTCCCGCCCTGGGAAGGGCCTTGCCCCCTTCCTCTGTCACAGATTGACCTCGTCGCTGAAAGCACCCATTCTGCTCTATGGAGCCAACCTTTTCTCCCCCAGCCTCAAGATGCTCGACCGCATGACCACCTTTTAGAGGACAGTCCAACGATAGGTCACCAATTGCTTCACGTCTACTCCTATTGAGGCCCTCACTTGCGAATCCACCCTCCCCCCCCTCACTGTTCTGGTAGCTTACTGCCAACGCCTTGCGGCGGTCAGGCTGGTGTGTCTACCCCCAGAGAGCAACCCGGCTATGGCCAGTCGCCCCGCGACGTTTCTTACTACATATGCCTTCCGGTCCCCAGAGGACCATAGGTCAGCCCCCAGGGGCCTTACTTCTGTTTACACCCCACTGAGCTGGATGACTCCAGTCCCCTCCCCCCCCATGAGGAAGCACCTACCCCTAGATGCCGTAGCACACTGGACAATTCCCTTCCTCCCGGTACGTTCCAAGGTCCCTTGTGCAGCCCTCAGCCTCCTGCCTATTGAGCAACTTCCCTACCACATAATGGGTCCGCCCTATTCCTCAGTTAAGAGGACCATCCACGATAGACTACTGCACGACTGGGTCACTGAGTTCCCCCCCCCCCTCAAGCACGCCTACGCATCACGCCTGTCGCCCCACCCCTTCATGGGACCCGGGCGCTTCATCGCGGGCAGACTTCACCTGATACGGAGTGGGAAAAACTACCTGGCCGCTCACCACTCCTGGTTCTAGGAAGTCCCCTTGCCCCTCTGCCCGTTCTGCCGGAGGGAGGAGGAGGACTTCCCCCATGTGATCCTACACTGCCAGTCCCGGACCATCCAGCGAGGCCACCTTCTCCCGGGGGTCACGTCGGTGGCACCGGACAGCCCCCTGTACTCCGATAGGGCCTCCCTCCTTGCCCTTGCAAGCTATATCAACGAGACTGCTATGGGCTTCCCGCCTGCCATGCCCCCCCGCGTCAAAGACCATCTTAAGCCCCGAGCTCGTCCATTCCCACCCAGCAGGTGCCCCCTGTTAGGCCAATTGGCTTTGTCTATGTGTTTCCTTTACTTTATAAGCGTTTAGTTTTTTGTTTTGTTTCCGTAGAGATTTAGTGTCAGCTATTGGACATACTGGGGGGGTCACTTTGGTGACTGTTGGTGCGGGTTTGTTTTGTTTTACGGTTTGAGATTAAGGTTTTGTTTATGCTATAGCTAGCGCTGCATGCACGTTCTTGTACCGTATTAATGAATATATGATGATAAAAAAAAAAAAAACCGCAGCCTCCAGTACTTCCATACCTCCACCTGGATAATATCGTCATCTACAGTGAGACAGGGAAAGAGCCTGTCGGGCATGTCAATTGCATTCTAAAAGCCCTAGCTGACCTCAAGTTAGAGGTTAAACCCAAGAAGTGCAAGTTCCGGGTAGACCAAGTCGAGTATCTCAGGTTCATTATCACTCCCCAATGTATCAAGAACAAACAAGGCTAAGGCAGAAATGCTAATCGCTTGGCCCATTCCCAAGCATGTGTGCTGTATGTGTGCCTTCTTGTGATTCGGCACCTTCTAGTGACATTTTATTAATAGTCAATCCTGTCTTGGGCAACCCCTTACTGCACTTGCCAGAAATATCAACTATTCATCTGGACCACTGAATGTCACTGTGCTTTTGAGAAACTGCCGGTAGCATTCACTAGCCCCACCATTCTAGCCCATTTCGATTTCTTCAAGAAAGTGATTATAGAACCAGGTGTTCTAGACTTTGTACCTACCGGCATTTTATGACAATATGACAATAAAGGAGTACTCTATGATGCTGCATTCTACTCTCGAAAGTACACTACGGCTGAATGTACCTACAATATGTATCACAAGGAACTCATGGTGGTAGTCCACATGTGTATAGAGTAGAGATGTTATCGTGTCGGTCACAAACTCGGGATCTTGGAAGACCAGCCAATTTGAAGGACTTTACCCCCAAATGTCTCATGAACAGCAGACAAGTCTGGTGGTCTGGGTTTCTTACTCGCTTTGATTATGGCATTGAGTATGAGCCAGGAAAGCTGAATAAAAAACCTGACGCCGCTCAACTAGGACGCAAGGGCTAACTGTAGTGGGAGCACCACTGCGAGGATGGATCTTGTCACAGCCACCCGGTATCGGGATTACACGGGACATGAGGTTTTAGTTGCATATAGGCATTGCTGGTTCTATGTGGCAAGAGCGTTGCCACCAAAGGACAGGATACAATGTGCGTGATTGGCTAGTGTGTCTGTGTAATGGAACCTGGTGGAACCTAATGGAAGGAAGCGGCTGCGCACAGGGAAGGGTATAGGGCAATGGGTAGTAATAATCGGAAGAACTTCCTTTGTCTATATAAGAAGAGTGTGCCCCCCTTAGTTTACATTCTTTATGCAATCTGGTATTTTCCTACCTACACCTGTACTTAGGATTTCCAACTCTCTTGACTTCACATCACCAGAACCCGTTAACCCTGACTCTGAACTCCTCAACCCACATCTCCAATCCCCTAAACCTGACTGTAAATACGTTTTGTTTGTACACCTGCCCCCAAACCTAGCCTAGTCCCCTGTGGTGTGCCTGGGACTATGTGCCCGCCTTCGCGGATGGACCTTGCCCTTTACAGATCCCCGTGGTGCCACTGCACCAAACAACTACAAAATTATCCACGAAGGTTTACACAAATTGAACAGTAATGTAAGTGGTAAAACCTAATATCCTTGAGCCTGACACTTCACTCAATTAGGTTCTCAAGAGGATTCATTGTTGGAGTAGGGAAGTTTTTGCATAGACTTTCAAGTAGTTTTATCCTATGCCAGAAACCCCTCCATTATGTTACACTAACCATTTTAAGCAGACTCTTATCCACTCAGCATGGTCCAACATGTCTCCTGGCATACCTTACAGACCTGCATGTGTTGACACACTCTGGGCAACATTCACCTCCTGCACTAATCGTTTCTGTAGTGCATCTCCATTTTCACTCCTGGGGTGAATGCTTCTTTGTATTGGTGCCTTGCTAGTGGCTAACATTCAAGACACATAATGAACCAGACTATCTATGACGGCCTTCTCCTATACATTGATACCTATGTGATCTTGCAAGCTACTGTGAGTGGTTTGTCCATCCACCATTTACGCCTCATGGACTTACGGCTTTTTCCACATAACATGGTGGTCCAGTAGTGTACCAATAGGCACTACCCATGACCACTATCTCTGATCGACCTTACCTGGCCTTGGAATCATGCTTTTAATACCTCTACACTTCCCTTATATAGCCTATGGTATTAGGGATACATTGGGGTTTGACAGGTATGAAACTCTCCCAGTTGCCATGCCAGTACCCGGCTCTGCCTTCTGGACCCCCACAGTTAACCCTTGTTAACTCTATCGGTTTGGGTCCGTTTTTCTTGTAACAGCTTAGAGGAGGTACTCTACCTTCTCCTCTATGACTCCTTATATCTCGTGTGAACAGCCTGCGGTCGACTGGATAGCAGCAATGCATGCAGTGTTGTATGCCGGTCCCTAAAGATTCTCTTTGGCTAGACTGCACACAACTACCCAACTGTGTGCCCATGATGTCAGAACCTCAAGGTGGGGCTGGAGGGTTATGATAAGAATAATGTCTCTAATTTACAGCTTTTTTGGAGCTGGGTAGCCTCCCCAATAGTGTCCCGTAGAATCTCGGATTCCAGTATTATGCATAGCTTCATGTGACCAACATTCTGGTCATTTCGGGCAAACTCCCCGACCAACTTCACATAGCCAGGTAAGGTAACCCAGGTTTTCAAGACAGGGTAACTGTGATACCAGAGTAGGGTAACTTACACCGGAGGTCATGGTAACCTTACTCTGTTACCCTGTCTATTCCTATATTCGAGATAGACTTCCCTCCCTTGTGCTGGCCAAGCTACCGAGCCAAGCAGGGTAACTTGTTCTTGGCAAATCTTTGGGTACGCCAATGCCCCCCAAGGTTGTATACTTTATAGTAAATAAAGGAATCTAGACCATTAGACTTCCATGGGTCAAACACTTGCTTCCCTTCCTGGTCTTACCACTCTTCCTCAGAGCTGCCTCCATGGGTGTAGGTTCAGTCTACCATAGCTCATGCATGCTTAGTCTTTACATCACTCCTCTCCTCACTACAGTCTGTTCTCGACCCTTAACATCGTCTTTTATTTCTATGTCTCTATTCCTTCAAGACACACCAGGCCTTGAGCTTGGCCAGATTTTCTTCATAGAAATCCGGAATAGTCTGGAAGCCTGTCCCTTCCATGATCTTACATGGCTGCCATGGGTTCTTCTCTGCTCCACAGCCTTCCCAGGAAACCAGGTACCAGAAAAAGCATGTTGAAAATTTCACCCATCATTCTCCATACCATTAACTGTCTACAACAGGTTTGATAATATAACCCCGCTCATTATCTATCAGCTCCATGGTTGGTGCATCCTTGACCCGACCTGATACTACATCCTGGTGATATAGCCCCAGCAACCTGATATTGAAAGCCAGGTGGATGCTGCATCTGCTGGGTAATTGGAGCTCATATACTTAGGTATCCACTTGACATTTGACCACGAACAGGCCAAATATCTGTTGCTCCAGACTCTCTATTGAATGCTTCATGCAGGTGTTCTTGCAGTTCCACATCACATCGTCTGGTTTCTCTGCTGACCCAGAGGCCAAATCCTCTATGGTAATATACTCACGTGATAGCAACCATTTCTAGTCATGTGATATCCGTTGCCTGCCGTGTACATGTTGAATAGTTTCTTGTATTACTTGCTTGGTTCCTTCCTATTCCTTTACCCAGAGCTCACTAGTGGGATGTATCCCTTGATTGTCAGGCACTATACCAGACTAGTTTGTCGCGGAACTTAACCCATAGTGGTTCTCAAATAGCGACCATCCGGTGGATTCCAAGGTTGTGATATTGTATGCATGCTCCACAAGTGGTAGTAGCGAAACCCAATCATCCTGTTGGTACCAAAAGTAGCTATGCAAGTACTACTCTAGTGTCTGGTTAACCCTGTTGGTTTGCTTATTAGTCTCCAGGCAGAATGTAGTTGAAACATTAGGTTTTACTTACAGCAAGTACAACAGGCCCATCTTGAACTTGGATGTGAATCGGCTATCTTGGTCAGACATGATTGATACTGGCACTCTATGAAGGTCCTAAACTTCCTTCAGGCATCTCCAGGCAAACTCCTGGATTGGTACCTTAGTGGTCCAGGGTATGAAATGTGCCATTTTCGAAAGTCCCTCTACAAAGATGCTAATCTTGGCATACCCTTTGGACTCCAGTAGTGCCACAATAAAGTCCATTGAGATAGCTGTTCAAGGTTGCATAGGAACATTAATGGGCCCAAAAGATCAAACTTCATGTGCATGATGGACTTGTTTCTTTGGCATGCATTACTGGTTCGCATGTAGTCTGCGATGTGCTTATCCATCTTATAGTAATAGAAGTTAGCCCTAACCCTATCAATGGTCTTGTAAGTCCCGAAGTGTCATATAATTTAGGTGCTATGGTCAGCCTCTATAATTGTCTACTTCAGACTCGGACCGTGGGGAACCTACCGCCTGTTCTTATAGATGAGTAGGCCCTTTCCTGTCATGAAATATCAGTTCATCCCCTTGTCATCACCAGTGGTGGCCTGCAGTATTCTTAAGTATTGCTGATTGTGCTTTATTCCTACCCATGCTTGATTTGAAATGAAAGATTATAGCCACCAGCCTTGGCACACTTGCAACACATGGTGTTGCATGATGTCCCATTCCTTGCTCTGCACCCTCTTCCAGAGGCAAAAAAACAACTGTGGGACAAAATCACTCCCCCCTACAGGCTAATAGTTCCTACAGTATGACAAAGCATTAGCCTTCTCATTCAACTGGCCTTCGCAGTAAACCACCTGGAAGTCAAATGGTTGCAGGAACTCATCCCAGAAGTGCTACCTACAGTTTAGAATCTTAGTAGTATTAAAGTACTCCAAATTCTTATAATCGGTACAGATTACCAATTGGTCCATTACAAAGCATAGCAGATCATCCCATACCTTGAATGCTGGTACAATAGCAGTCATCTCCTTATCCTGGATATCTTAATTAATTCCTGCTGGGTAAAACCTCTGACTATCATTAGCCACTGGATGCTGCCTCTTACTCTCACAGGACTGTAAGAGGATAGCTTCTAACAGAAGGTCACTAGCGTCGATCCCTAGCCAAGTTAGACTTTCAGGGTCAAAACGTGCTATGATAGGTTTGGACAAAACCACTTCCTTCAAATGATTAAAGGCCTACTCACAAGCAGGGGTCCACTCCCACAAGGCGTCATTCTTCATTTGGTCTGCCACAGGTTTGGCTATTTCCTAGAAACCTTCGGTGAACTGACGATAGTAGTCGGCAAAGCGTATAAAGCTTTGAATGTTGGCAATGCCTGTTGAAACTGCCAGTTCCTAATTGTTTGCACCTATCCAACAGCATAGAGATCCTGATGTCAGAGATCTTCTATTCTCAGAATGCACCTTCCTATTAGTTGGAACTGGACTACTTCATACCTCTGTGCAGTCTTGCTTCTAGCACTTTTTCCATCACGTGCCTTACTAGCCCCACATGTTCCTCCATGGTCTGGGGGTAGAACAGGATATCGCCTATATATGCAAGAACTCCTTTTTCTAAGAGGTTGCAAAAGACCTCCTTTGTCACAATCTGGATAGTTGCCAGGGTATTACATAACTCAAATGCTATGACTGTGTATTCCTACAGTCTACATCTACAGTAGATGGCAGTCTCCCATTCATAACCTTCTGCCATCCCCCGAAGTTAGTAGCTGTTTTTCAGGTTTAACTTAGTGAACACCAGGGTTTTCCCTGGTGTTCGTTTATCGTGAAGTTTGTTCATAAATAGTGAAGGGTATTTAGCCATAACCGTGATCTTGTTCAGCCCTCGGTAGTCTATTGCTAATATTGACATGCCATCTGTCTTTCGCACAAAGCTGACGGAGGCTGCTGCAAAGGAACTGGATCAGTGTAGCTTCCCAGTTTATAGCATCTCATAGAGATATTCGTGGAGTACCTGGAGCTCAGTTTCCGATAAAGGATAGATGGCCCCGATCGGGGATTGGGTTGCACGCGGCGACACAATTGTACCGTCACGTTCCGAGTCCTGCGGTAGAGCCTCAATCCGTTCTTGACTGAAGATGTCCCCATTGTTCTTATACAATGGCAGTAGCTCAACTATAATGTTTGCACCTTCTTCATCCGAGAATTGTACAATTCCCAACATATACATATTACCAGGGTCTTTGGCTGTTAACTCTTTGTCAGTCATGAATACTAACCATCCCTGCTTTGCTTCACTACTAGCATGACACAAGTCTGAGTCCCAGGTTTGGGATCCTGAGTTTGTATCTAGGTCAGGGTCATGGTCCTTTAGCGATGATATCGGTAGGTACCTATTTACCTTTGTGTCAGGAATATCCATGGCGTCAAAGTACATCTTATTCTGGTGGTGTAAGGACCCAGCATACATGAGCTATGGCAAATAGAACCTATACCCGTACAGGTAGCCAGAGGCGAACTGATAGGAACCGGCAGGCAAGTAAGTACTTGACCTATGGAGACCCGATGGCCCGGGCTCCGAGAATCAACAGAATTGGCTAGGCAGGGACTTAGGTACGTGGATACAGGCGGGGGCAGTGTCAACGTACTTAAGGACTTATGAAGAGGCAGTTCCTCAGCTAGGCCGGGTAACTGGAGACAGGTCAGAAAGGTCTATCGCCGGCGACGGGATAGACAGGGTAACAGGGAAAAGTTAACTTGTCCGCTGGACCAGATTACCCTACCCTCGGGATCAGGTTACCCTGCCTTGGGGCTTGGGTTACCCTGCCCAGAGACCTGGGTTACCCTACCTTTTAATACAAAGTCCCTCAGGGAGTTCGGGAAAATTGACTAGAATGTTCATTACCCGAAGCCATGCATGATACTGGAATCTGGGGTTCCGGGGGATGGTATTGGGCGAGCTACGTAGCTTCGAGGAAGCTGTAAATTGAAGACATTATTCCTATCATACCCCTCCGGCCCCGCCTTGAGGCCCGGACGTCATGGGCAAACGGTTGTGTAGTTGTGTGCAGTCTAGCAAAGAGGAATCTTTGCAGACATGCTTGCAACACCATATACGTCGCTGCCGTCCGGTTGACCGTATGCTGTTCACAGGATATACAAGGGGGCATAGTGTGGAAGAGGGAGTACCTCCTCCAAGTTGTTCGGAGTAAAACGGACCAGAACCGACGGAGTTAACGGGTATTAACCGTGGGGGTCCTGAAGGTAGTCCCAGGTGGTGCCGGGGAGACAGGGAGAGTTTTACACCTACCAAGCCCGAACGTGCTCCCAACGCCATAGGCTCTGAAAGGGAAGTGCAAAGACACTAAAAGCATGATTCCAACCACAGGTAAGGTAGATCCGAGGTAGTGGTCATGGGTAGCACCCATTGGATCACTCCCGGACTACCGTGGCCTGCCGAAGACCCCGGAAGCCCGTGACCAGTAAATAGTAAATAGATAAACCACTCACAGTAGCCTCCGGAGTCAAGTAGAGGTCAATGCACATGGGAAGGGTGTCATAGATAGTCTAGTTCATGAGGTGCCTTGACTGTTAGCCACTGGCAAGACACCGATACGCAGAGGTTTTTACCCCGGCGGGCAAAATGGAAATGCACCGCAGAAACGATAACCGCATAGGGTGAATGCCAACTGGAGTGTGTCGACACATGCATGCCCGAAGGGTGTACCAGGAGACGTGTCGGACCACCCTTAGCTCAGAAGGGTGTACTCAAATGGTTGGAGTAAACTGATGGGGGAGTTTTTGGCATAAGATAAAACTACCTGAAAGTCTATGCGAGAACTCTCCTACTCCTGCAATCAATCCTCTCGAGACCTTAATTGAGTCAAGCGTCAGGCTTAATGATATTAAGTTTTACTGTTTACTTTACCCCTACATCTGTGTGAACTTTTGGTGATAAGTTTGAGGTTGTTCGGTGCGGTCACAACCTTGGGATCCATCTTCCTAGGGGCACCCCCGTTACAGGTGGTCACCTGTATTCATGTCCCATGACTTGATAAAATACAGACCCGATGCAGGAAGGTGAATTCCGCTTTCATCACTTATCAGCATGTGTACCTTTCGCTATACACAAGCTGTCTGGGTATGTTTAACCTTTCGGCTACTAAGCCCTGGCCCAGTAGCTTCACTATTAATTAGCAGGGGTAGTTTTTCACTTCGTCCTTACCTAGCTGGCTTCAATCTTCAGGTCTAGCTTTATGTATAGGTGAATAGACTTAGTATGACAAGGCAAGTGATCATGTTTCTGCCTCATTGCTGGCCTTAGGGACTTAGCCATCTTGGCTCAATAATTTTAGTCACTTGCCTTTAGGCACAAGAGCGGCACAAATGGGTCAGTAAACCTTTAAGAGATTGAAGTTCACTAGGTTACAACTGGCAGGATGTTTACTATCATGCCAGCATAATTTTGGGTACTAAACCCTCCTCAGATTAATATGCAAATAGACCTGTTTATTTGCTCAAGTTGTATGGGAACCCGTTCCTCTTATACCAAAGATACCAAATTTCGCGAAGTAGTTAGAGACACACCGTTGGACCGGTTCCGCGTGAAGCAACCTAGTGCTTCTCCAATGTTCAGTGTTCCCTCTAGTTAGACCCCGCCCAGCCTGAACCAAAACAATGCTTTAACATCCACACATTGAGTCAAGGAAATCCTGCAAGAGATCCTGATAACCAGAACAAAGAAACCAACCAGAAATCCAACAAATGAGGGATAAACCAGTTGACTGCACGCAGCCCGCATCATCTGTCTGCCAACACCCGCTGGGTGTAGTCAGGACCATGCTTGTACATGGAGTAGAGGGGTAGTTACTACTCCCACAACCACTTTCTGTGTTCCTTTTGTCCATTGCTTATAGGTCTATAGATATGGGTCAGTGAGGCTAAACCTCGAGTCCAATACAATTTTGCAGATTTATAGCCCTCTGTATCAACCTCCATGATGTGAGGTGATACCAGTCAGACTTCAAAAATCTTGGACCGGAAAGCTGCAGGTAGCACTTCTATGTCCCTTAGCCCCTTGCGAGTCCCTGAAGGCTTGCTTACCACAGCAGACAGTTTGCAACCCATGAGACTCTTTGGACGAACTGCTGACTAGGGACCCCATGGTACGTTTTCTCCAGAAGTGACCAGTTTGTCCACACTTGGTGCACTGGTTGTGCTTTCTCCATGGTTCAGTGAAAGTCGATGGGATTTTCTTATGCACCATTGCATACTCAGAAGTCACTGGCTTTGGCTGGTTCCCTAGATGGAAATTACTAGTTTTGGTAAACACCTGGTTCAGTCTGTACAAACTTTCTGCTTCTTTTTAAACCTTTCGCAAGTCGATGGCCTGTCTTCCTTCTTGGTGATTGGTGGAGACTGTTGGCCTACCTAGACAACATGGTTACTAAACTGTTTGTTGTCTTCCAGTATGTGTTGAACCTTCCTAAGAAGATCAAGGTACTTTTTTAAGTTGGTTGGATGGGACTTCTTGAGTGCTGACACATTCCAAACCTTATGCATAATACCCAACTGTACCTTATCTAGTACCTCTACTGGATCTGTATAGGCATGGTTTGATATCTAGTCAATTGTCTTGTCTAGGTACTTGTCAATCTAATGTGGCTTCATCACAAGATCTGGCCATGGGAGAACAGATCAGTCTCATTCCACTTTGTCACTGCTGAAACTTCATTCGAGCCATGCTTGAAAGTATTTCTACCTTCGCAAGATGTTGATATTATTTACAGGAACTCCAGTACACTTCACTGCTTTCTTGTTAATCCCTCCATGCAACTCCAGGTACCATGCCCAGGCAGAGTCTTCTAGAAGAGGGATCACCACGTTTAACTTATCCATAGCAGTTAACTTGCAATCTGCAAAGTATTCAAACTGGACCTCTAACAAGGTCAAGAAACTTGCGAGATCGGTAACATTAAGATTGAATAAACAGATCCCACGCAGCTTTCCTGGCTTCTTCTGCTGGTGCCTTGGCGCAGCCCTAGAAGCCGTACCGGTACCGCGCAGGGCTCTTAATGCCCTCTTCGCCTGGTGGTCAAAGCCTCACTTCTTTTCCTTGATAGACTCATCCCAACAAACCCCTACATAAGTGGTTAGATCAGGCAGGAAGTTGCCATCACTACTGCGATCACTGCCATCATGATCAGAGCCAACAGGACTGCCTCTAGCCCTAGTTATGCTAGCTCTAGGTAGCTGATTTCCACCTGCACTACCTGCCGCATTTCTGCCTTGTACTTGACCTAGCCGTTCATACCCTACTCTACACTGGTTTTGTTTGTATTAGTATTATAATTGTATGGCTTTGGTATCACTTTGAATGATGTGATATTGTTTATTACTCCGCGGGGGTGTTAGTAAGAATCGGGAGACTACTTCTGCCGATCCCTTACGATTGTATTAATCGCTATGGGGGAGGACTGTTACATTCTCTGGTGTTTATGGATAAACCAGAGCATAGCATTGCGGTCTTATCGACAATCATTGTTAGGCCAGGCCGGCTCAGTTGAGACGAAGGATGGTGATACCTGCGGGTAATTGAGTCATTGCAGAGCCAGGCTACAGGAACCCCTACCTCTTGACATTGTGGATTTACTCTTGTTATGAAAAAGACGAGGGTGGAGTGAGCCACAGGTAACCAATCGCCTTAAAGCCACACACTATCATGGCAGAATGAGTGCTGGAGGTGAGAGAAGAAGAATAGGGCAAGGAGTTTTAAACTCAGCACAGTAAGGTGTCACCATACTCAATGAAAGTGGTAATTAGGTGAAGGTAACTTTGGTAGGTGCTAAAGAAACAGAATGCCTGCAGTACTATACGGTAAATACATCCTGCGCATTGTTGCGAGATATTGCAAAGCCATTTAATCGAGGGCTGACACAAGGCATCATACAACATTTAGCTCATGGTCCAATCATTGGAGGGCATTGGTCCTATACCAAGTATAGGTAATATCCAACGATCAACCCTGCCTACCGCCCTTACCTATTACTCCGCTCCTCCACGCAACCCCGGCATCTAAACAACAAATGCTCCAAACAATACGGTGAAATAGTCAAAAACAAAGTACAGAGCTAACAGATGTCATCAATCCGGAGGCGAGATTCAGATAGAGAAAGTTAAAGGAAACAGGAAAAGACAAACATTGAGAAATACACCTGGAAAGCAAAGAAGAGGGGTATGTGAAAATAGGGGATGCTAAAGCTATGAATAATTGCGGCAAGCGATCATAATGTAAGAGGGGGGGGTTAAAGAGAAAGATGCAGACGAGAAAGACGCTGGGTAGTCTTCTTTGTGGTGGTGGATAGGTATATGGGAGTGTGTGAACAAAAAGGGAATCTAATATGCCAATTGAAACATACTAGAATCACCAGGTTAACAGAAGATCCCGTATAGGGTATTGCGGCAATAGTTTACCGTCTCCTCCTCCGAGCCGGGATCCCCGATGGCGGAGCTGCAGGTGGGGCCTGGGCCTGTGCCTGCGGTCGCCCAGTCGCCATCATTTGGTTTTGCTCTTGCATGGGCATGCCCATCTCCTGTATTGCAGCACCGATGGGCCTAGCAGCAGCGACAGTACTTCTCTGAGATAGCTCTGCATGGCGATACCGCTGTTGGGGCGATGGTGGTGGTGGAGGTATATGTTCATTCATGACCGGTGCACCCTGACGAGGCGGGGGGCCACCAATGAGTGGTTGTTGAGCGGGTCTCGCACCAGGATACTGGTTCGGCGCAGGATAAGGAGCGGATTGGGGAATAGGGATCGGGTACATATTCTGTGCAGCTTGGTGAAACAACGGCAACTGATGAACCCCCATTACATGGGCAGGCTGTACAGGCCGTGCAGGCCGTGCGCGGGGCTGTACGACCTGTTGAATGCGATCACGTACCATTTGTAATAAACAGCCTCGAGGCCCTGCCCCGGTGGCCGGTCCCCTAACCGGTTGCGCGGGAAGTTCTGCAGGTGGAGGTGGCCCAGCAGCTCGTCTTCCCATGCCTGGAGGAGCGGCAACCGGTTGTAGAGCCGCTAATACTTGGTACGGGGGGATGCCGCCATACACGGCTGGTGTAACACAGCGCTTGGCTTCCTCTTCCTTCCGTACCCGTTCTGAAAGTTTTATCTTTAGATCCTCATCGTTAAGCTCCGGGCGCTCTACTCGGAGCAACCCCATGGCCTCCTTTGCTGCTGTTTCAACCTCGTTGCGATGCCATTCTTCGGTGTTATCGTAGAGTGGACAATTTCCGATCTTCCCCCCGATCTCTTGGCCTTTAAAATGGCCGTAGGCGCCGATTGTTTGGGAGCAGATGTAGCTATATGGAAGATCAGCCTGGGCCACATGAAACAAAAGTACATTAACTTACCACTGGAGTGTATAACACCTGCTACAATAAATCTTATTGCATCCGTATTCTTTGATATAAGGATAGGAACATTTGCTGTATTTCATTAATCATACTTCATTAGGCTGGGATCCCGAAACTTACTTGCACTTCCTTACCAGCGCCTCTGTCATAGCTTCCTCAACTCTGTGCCGAGCATTAAGCTTATTGTCCTTAGCATATTCCTGGCATGTTAAAGGGATATGCGACTTCTGGTTACAGAGTCGGCAACTAATTTCCATACCTGTGGCCTATATTAGCGTACACCAATGAGGGAGCAGTATAAACGATATTACACTTACAATCGGGGTTTTGGCACTTGAACTCCTTGTCCACCTGAGGTGGTACACAGATAGCTCCGTAATCACAAAACGGGCACTTGACAAGCCCGTCAATGTCAGCAATCCGCAGGGCATCCTCTTGTTCTATCTTTTCTAAAGCTGATAATGTCCCAGCATCAAGGAAACGCAACATTTGGCCCCGAGGGAAAGGTGCCTTGCAGCCAGACCCATCTATACAAGATAGCTTGTGGTGGCCCCTTCCTACCTCTGTTTCTGCATTACGTCTGGCACAGTCAAGACAGAAGAAATGTAGGTCATTGCAATGAGTCATGCTGATGAATGGATATTCGTCAAAGCAACACCCGCACTCCATCAGCATGTTGCTCTCTTGATGCTCCTTTTCATCTATCCGAGCCGCCGGCATAGTCTGGGCGTCTATTTGGGCTTGCACTGTATATTTCAATTAGCTATAGACAAAAAGAGGGCAAACACACGTCTCACATTGTACTTACTTTCTTCTCTTCTTACTTTGCTGCGGGCGTATTCTAGCTCAGCGCTGATTTCTGCCCAGACCTTGCCCTTCTTGAGTTCCTGGGTTCTGCCTTCCATTTTCCGCGGATGAAGGAGCTGTTTATAGGGGGTGTTAGTTTGTGGGTCGTAAGATTTACCTGCCTTAACAAGGGCGGAGTAGGATTTAGCTAGATAGTTCCGGTTCTGTGCCATGGCCTTCTCGATGAACCATACTGGCATTAGAGGGAACTCCTGCTTCAAAATGGATCTCCTGGAACCCGCAAGGTTAGCAAGAAAGAACAGACTGTCTAAGCCAGGCAGACCGCATCGGATTAAGTAAGGTAAGGCTGTCAAGTGAGACCACCAGCTACTATCCGTCACAGAGCGGGGTAGAGGCATAACCTACACAAGTTCAGAGCGCTCCCAGTCGACCGGAGGTCTATCGTTGCCCTCATAATCTGGGCCGTTTTCTCGCTTTTTATCTTGCTCCGCTCGCTTCCTCTTCATGCCGGCCTTCAGAACCGATTCTGACTTTGGGTAATCGGTCTCAGCTAGCTTGTTTGCAATAAATTCCGCGATATCGCTGTCTTGCAGTAAATAGCATTCACCATACAGCTTCAGTATATATATGGGGCATGCATCGGGAAAGATGCTCAGCACATTCTGAAGGACATCTTCTTGACTAGTAAGTGGTTTCTTCTTCTTTAGGCTCTTTTCTGGTTGCGGTTGTTCTCGGTGACTCCGTAGCGGCTCTTCAAGCTCCTGCTCCTGCTGTTCGCGGAGAAAGCTTTCGAGGGCTTCTGCTAAGTCTCCGTCCCCGTCATTAAGGGCCCTTTCTGGTGAGGGAGTGGGATGGCCTGCAAGGATGTTGCCCAGCCCAGCCATGTCAGACAGATGATTAGCACCTGGGTGACAAGAGGAGAAGGCGGGGGGGGAAGAGAATGTATGTCGAAAAGGTGCAGATTAGAGCCTTCGACTGTGAGACGACGCGGAAATAGGTGTTGTGTGTTGAAGGACGTGTGTGAATGAACTAATGATAAAAGTGGGTGGAGGAGAAAGGAACGTTGTTTCTGCTCTCAGGTGCTTCCCCGGTAACTAAATACACACAGCACCAGTACTCACAAGCCCTACCGCGAATCCCTTTTCGGCCTCCAAACCCTCGTCACCGCTGGTGCACATCATGCCAGCCAACATCGCCTGTATAATATGATACACAGAACAAGAGCCGCCTCTCTCCCGGTGCGCATCATACCAAGAACATTGCCCATACAAACTCAGTACTCCCCCTAAGGGCATCATGCAGTAAGAAACACGAAGGGTCTGTTTGGCCCGAACTGTAGGCGGGTCGACCGTTCCGTTTTATGATTATAACCTGAGAAATTGCTGTCTTCTCATTTTCAAAGTGCAAGATAACCTTTGTTTGCACGGAGAAACAAAACGGAAAAGTTGTATCCAAATAGGCGCTAAGCGGGTCTCCGGCACACTAAGGTCAGTAAGGTGATATCTTGTCAACCACATTTGGGGCACGTTTACCTAACCGTCGATTTTCAGAAAGTTCTATTGTTGGGCTAGACAGTACCGCCAGCACAGGGTTGCATAGCAACAGATGGTTCCGACTATGTTTACCTAATTTTTGACCATCAAAGGTTTTGAGTGTTAGACAGTCAAAACTAGATGTAGCCGCAGATGTGCAGTAGCAACACTGTCAAGCTCAAATATTGTGAAGTCATCAAAGTACTGCCTGTGGCTCATCATACCCACAACTGCAACTGCATCACTGCTGGTCAGCTCCACTTTCTTTTCAGGGCTCCTAATTACCTTTGTGCATGTCTAGAAAGATCTGAAACATACAATTCTATGCTTCAAGGTACTGATCGGGTGCTGTACAGGGGCTGCTAAATAGTGAGCCTAAGATCTATTTTGAACAAATACACACGACACTTCCCACATTCTAGTGTCTGCAACATTGGGCTGGCAAGACCAACAGTCTGACCTGTTAATAAAATACCCAAATAAGTGATATTCGTCATGGGGCAGGATGGGGTGGATTTTAGTCGAGGCTGCCCCGCCGTGACATGTCCGTAAGAAGGTGTAACTGGTATGCGTACTAGGTTGTATTTAAGGTTTGGTTTCGTAGTATTGTTCAGAACTTGTATTGTTTCATGTGCTATCGGTTGATACACAAAATGTTTTATGTTTGATTTCATGGTATGGTTTAGGACTTGTATTATTTTGTATGCTATCAGTTGATAGACACAATGTCGAATGTTTGGTTGCACAGTATTATTTAATACTTGTATTGTTTTATGAGTTATTAGTTGATACTCACAATGTTTTATTTTTTGTTTCACAGTATTATTTGGTATGTGTATTGTTGCGTATGGTATTACTTGATACAGCCCAGATTTTATAATATTGCTTGTACCGGAGACAAGCAATAGGTTGTATTTAAAGACCGCTCGTTTCCATAATGCAAAATTGCAGACTTCAACTAATAGTACTCTAAATATAGTTAGCTGAACAGTCATTCATTTGATTCACTATTACATCCTCTCAATACCTCCTTGGGTCAGTGGTGCTTGCTTCATGCTGACCAAGAAGCCATCCACTTGCTATCGTACCAGTATCTGAATAGGACCCCGCTCTGAACATGTTATATTTTTTGTAACCTTCCCAACTGGTTACAAACTCAGGTGGAACAAGACTGATCAACCTACCTACGTCAAACCAGAAGATAGTAGTGGGGGGTGCTGGGACCTAGGAGAGTTCAGCCCTACCAGCCAATTACCATTGTATTACTATAGATTCAGAGTCACAAGCAAGTCCCGTAAGAGGGCCTAAACAGGAAAAGGTAGTCTAAAAAATTGAAAGAATGCAGGAGCCACTTCACAATCAAGGAAGTAGTAAGACTTCTCATATGAGACTTAGCCAAGAAAACCTTTAGTGAATTCACAGAAGAATGAACCAGGCAGTAGTAACCTTACTGTGATTATTCTGCACTAGCCCTAGCAGAGGAAAGAGACCCATCCCATCACTTAAAGTAGTAGATCCTACCGTGCATACACTACAAGATGGAGAGCTACAAGGCATAAAGCTGATCATGCTACTGAAATCACTGTAGAACTTGCCACATGTCCAGTCAGATGACCTATCAGATAGCCGCTCCTGTAGTGAGAACCTATAAGACAACTTGTCAGAAGACAAATCAGCTGCACTACCTGGCTGATAGACCAGATGTTCAGGGCTAAAGATCAAGCTTCTATTGCCTCACATATTTTCAGGCAAAAAAGAGATTTTGAAACCCATGGTATTTGGCCAATGAGTTACAACTACCTTCCAGTATCTCACTCTACATAACACTTACAAGAAAAAAGAAAAAAGTGGAGCTTACCATGGAAGTTTCTGTCCTGCGAAAGTGGAAGAAGCATATTACCAGCCAAGGAAGTACTATGAAAGTGGAAACAAGATTTGAGGAATAATACTAATAAAGTACTGCAGAGATAGATTACAATCCTCATAAACCACGAAGGCACTTTGCAAGGTGTTCAAAGATATGTAACAAGTTTGCAATGGAAAAATAGAAAGTATGACATTGCTAGCAATACAGGCTTATTAATGCACTATGGGGGGCTATCAAACAGGACGGTATCTTGGTAGATACTGAGGCAGAGTGTTTACAAGGCCCTGTATCTGCAATTGTTGTAGGAGGTGGAACTCAGAGAAGAAGAGGAAGATAGTTTTGACAAAATCAGTAAGTAAGCGGAATGCAAAGATCTCATCCTACGTCAGATTGGCATTTGCATGACTTACCAATCCCATGAACGAACCAGCTGGAGATCCTCCTTAAAAGACAGGCAAGAAAGAGACAGACTACAATATAAGAAACACACAGAAAACAAGGATAAGCAACAGAAGAGGCAGGAGGAAGGCATATGATTTAAATGCAGGCAGAAGAGGTACTATGCAAAGCCTTATTATGGCAAAATAGGAAAAGCCAAATCGGCAAAAATAGAAGCTAACACAAAGTAAGTAGATCCAACCAGATAGGATAAAATTGGGATAAATTGGGTTGAAGTAAAATACCTCAGGGCATAACCACCACCTATGATCATTTCTTTCATTATACCAGAAAACAGAAACCATGTTAAGGGCTATCCAGTGCAGGTTCTATTCGATACAAGAACAATTGAGTAGAGTGTAATCAGTACCACCTTTATTACAAGTAATGAAATATCTACTGACCCACTTTCACAACCCACTATAGTCAATATAGCCAGGTAAGATTCCTGCTGATCAAGGTACAAGCAGTGTGGACTGACAGATGGAATTGAGAAAAAGACAAGGATGGACCAGGAGATGTTGATTGGAAACCTTTCTAAATAAAATGCCCTGATCTGAATTCTGTTTGAGAAAAGGCTCAACACTCACATCAACAGTAAGGAGACAATGGTAGAGTTTCACAAGAACAAACTATGAGTGTTGGGCAGGCCAGGAAGTAGAGAAACCCAAGCTGTGGCGTCGGATTCCACCCTGGCTTGCTTGTTGGAACAATACAAGCATGAGTTCCCAGACCAAGTTCCTGAAACCCTATCCCCAGTACGACAAATAGACCACAATATTCAGTTGTAGGATTGAACCGATATGAAAAACCAACCAACATATGCAATCCCTGAAATATACCAACAGAAACACATGAATGGGATAAACAGGAAACCAGGTATCAGAATTATCTTATGATAAGAAGTACCAGGAGTGGCACCTATGTTTGTACAACCAAAGTGGGATAGAAGTATCTGCCCTCTGGTGGATGTAAAAGTCCAAAACAACAACACAGTCGTAGATTGCTCCTCTATCTCCAACCAACAACAAAACCTGAACCATATCAGAAGTACAAAGTTCTGTAGTACGATTGACCATGGTCAGGAATATTTCCTGACATGAGTTGACCCAGAGAGTGTTAGGTTCACCTTGTTCAAAACTCTTGGCAGGATTTCTCATCATAGTAATACTGTAAGGGGATATGAATGCACCAGACACCTTGCTGCAAATAATGGATAATCAGCTAAGTGAATTACTATACCATCCTGTGTGCGCATATACCAATGATATGGTCCTATCTTCAGATACACCTAAGCATTGTGAGAAGTATATCTGGCAGGTATGTGACTCACCCAGGGAAGTGAAATTCTATGCAAGCGAGAAAAAGTCAGTACTATTTGGTTACAAGCTAGAAGTATACGGGCATAACGTGGAGAAAGGTGGGAGTGATATCTCACCATGAAAGGTATCATTTGTCATGTGTTCGGATACAGCACAAAAAAAAAAAGAATTATACTAGTTGCTTGGTATAGTGAACTATGTGGCGCAATTTATCCTGTATCATGGTACTTTGATAGCACTATTTATCAATCAGGTAGGCAATGCCAAATTTGTATGGACATGCATACACCAGGCAGCATTTGTACTAATTACATAGAAGAATAATGTTCGTTACGGGGCGGGGCAGGGCGGGTTTCACTCATGGCGGCACCGCTGTTACACAGGGCCGGGGGGCGTATTTTCTACGTCCTCAGTGAATTCACAGAAGNCCCCGGCCCGGGCCAGTGAGCGGCCCGGGGTGGGGAACGGGGCCTGGGGCCCGTGTTTTTCGGGGCCCCGGAGGCCCCATAACGAACTCTATAGAAGAATGTGCATTACCAACTCATGTGACCAATAGAGAAAAGGAGTGAGAAGTCAATTTGGTTAGTAACAGACATCTCGTACTTAATAATTAGAGCACGTGTAGATTGAGAATCAATAAGTAAGATGGCCCAACCAGCGACCTTTGATAGTAGGAAGGTCACCAATGTACAGTCGTGTCCAGAAAGTCTTCGCACCCCTGCCCAGCAACCACACTACCACAATACTCAACTACAAAAAATTAAAAAAAAAAGGTAGAGAACTCAATTAAAGAAAAAGTAATAGTATAGCTAGTAGACAGTAGAAAAACATTATTACCATTTTGTATGGCCTCCATCTGCATCCAGTACAGCTTGTATTTTCTCAGGCATCCTGTCTATCCATCCATCCAACTTCTCTTGTAGAATTAAATCCCACTCCTCATTTGCTGCCTCAAACAATTCAGCAGCACTGTGGGGCCTTGTTTCCAGTCTGGAGAATCGCTTCATGAGGGCTCTTTTGAGTAGTGCCCAGGTGTTCTCAATTGGATTGAGATCTAGTGAGTTGGGTGGCCAGGGGAGTTTTTGGTACCCACAGTCTGCCTCCAATTTTCGATTTTCCTCCCCACTATGCCAGGAGGTATTATCTGCAGCTAGGTAGATGTTGTCGAAAGGTCTATCCAGACCTTCTATAAAAGGGATGAGGTATGGCTGGTGGATTTCAGCTATATATTGGTGGGAATTGAGGCCAAGTCTGTCTCTTTTGCTGGTTCTTTCCTCCTCCCCCCTCTTCCTCACAAGAATTAACTCAGTTCTGACACCCTTCATGATTGCAGCATAGACTCCAATACTAGTCCTCCCAGACTTGAAGCTAGGCCTCCAGCTTTCCTCTTCCAGCTCTTCACCAGGTCTAACTCTTACCTTTCTGCCACCAGGATTTGAAGCATAAACAAGAGTGGCTTTATCCACAAAAACAACCCAATTCCATGCCTCTTTCCAGTTCCTTCTTCCTCTTGCAAACTCCTTTCTCTTCTCCTTCTGTCCTTTTTTTGAAAAAGGCTTTTTTCTGGGTATCAGAAGCTTAAAACCTGCTTCTGATATGATCTTATCAATAGCGGTCTTGCCCCAAGCAACATTTACTTTGCTGGTAATGCCGTGTAGTGCTAAATGAGGCTCAGCATTGATAACAGACTCCACTCTCTTTCTTATTGTATTGGTAATCTTGGTTGGTCTTCGACCTCTTTTTGCATCATGTGTGTTTCCACCCCTAGCTTTAGCCCATTTGACCACATAGTGAACAGTGGACTTGAAAACACCCAAAGACTTAGATATTTCATTATATACAATATCTGTATATTCATACAGGGTATAAAGGTCGTTATTCAAGTCTTCTCTATCTCTCAGAGTATGTGGGGAGGTTATAGTGAAGGTGGTTCTTGTGGTGATGGGGGTTGACCGGTTGCACTTCAGCAGTGCAAAGACTTTCCGACACCACTGTACACGCAAATTGTAACAGAACAGAGCAAGAGGCCCTAGTGATAGGGGAAGCTCTGAACCAGTTCCACAACATACTAATGCGAAATGCATTTACTATATTTACTGACCAGCAACCTCTGAGTCGCCTATGAACCTGTGAGAACCCAAACTAGAAACCGGTAAGATGGCTCAGTACACCCGGAACATGTGACACTAAGATAGTGCATGCAGCCGAAAGCACAAACCATGTAGCAGATACCCTCTCCTGGGTGGATAAAGGAAACTCAGACCTAAATCTGCTCTACGTTACGTACTATACAAAGGAACCTGATGACATTTCAGATAATATAGTTTACCAACCAGAGTCAATCTAATAACCCAGCATAAATGTGTTATAGCAACCTGAACCTACACCTGTGCTTTAGACCAGGTGGCCAACAGGTAGGGATGGGCAGGCAGGTAATTACTTACCTTATAGATATCCTATAGGTAGGACTCACCTGTAAATGTATATGACCCTAGATACTCAGCTACTTGATTATCTAGTATGTGGGTATGAGTAATATCAGTATAATTGGTGACCTTAAGTAGTCCAGTTATCTGACCGAGAAGGGTCATCAGAGAATGAATTCAAGTATCTAATATCACTCAAAGGGCAGGCAAGGTAACAGTGTATAGTTACCCAAACATCCAGGTAGGATTCCTCCAACTTGAGGGCTGGTTAGCCAGTCAAGAGGCTTCTGTTACTCTGCCTTGTATTACAAAGTCTCATGGTGATACTAGGAAAATTGCCCAGAATCTTTGTCACATGAAATGATATGTTACCCACAAATCGCAGATATCCTGTGACGTTATTGGTTACTGAGGCAACTCCGAAGAGGTTGTAACCTGCAGACATGATTTCTATCTTACCCCTCCAGGCCCACATTGAGGTCCAGACACCATGGACAAATGGTTGTGTAGTTTTGTACATTCTATCGTCTGGAGATATTTGGATATGCACTGATAACATGGTAGAGGCTCTGGCCATCTGCCGAACCCTAAGCTGTTTGCAGGACATACAATGGGGCATGAGTGAGAAGGTGAAGTATCTTCTGAAAGTAGTTTGAAGCAAAGCAGACCGGAACTGGCTGACATAGCAGAGGCTCACTGTTGGAGTCCCGAGGGCAGTTCTAGGTAGTACTGGAGATAACGGAGAGAGATTTACACCTATTATAACCAAACATACCTCAATACTACAACCTCAGGGAGAGCTATTTGAGGACACTAAAAGCATGATTCTTATCGTGGGTAAGTTGGTTTCAAGTATGCTGGTCATAGGCATCACCGATTGGTTCACTATATCCGACACTCTATAGTAGATGGCCCCGTGTGCCCTTGTCTCAATAGAAGTAGATAGAATGCATAGACTTGAAAAGCTAAAAGGGACTTGTATGGATGAACTGCCCATGGGAAGGTGTTGGATATGTTTATAGGCCTTCTCCAGTGTCCGGACCATTAGCCACCAACAGGTTACCAATATGAAGAAGTTTTGATGCCTGCCCATAGACTTAGAATACACTGCAGAAACTCAACTGAATGAGAAGGTTACCAACTACAGTATGTCAACACGGGAATACCTATAGTGATGTAGAAGAAGTACTAAACAACCCTTACCGTAGGAGGGTGTGCTTAATGGGTTGGGATAAACTCATGGCAGAGTTTGTGGCATACATTCTGACTACTTAAATCTATGCGAGAACTCTTCCACTCAAACAGAGTCAACATCCTCTCAAGACCTTAATTGAGGGAAGCATTTGGCTTATCTATATTAAGTTTTACTATTTACTTTGCTCTTTCATTTCTGTGTAACTTTGGGGGATAAGTTTGAAGTTGTTCCATGCAGTTACCACCTTTCTGTCTATCTCTCTTGAGGTGCCTCTATTAAAGTCCAACAAAGTGGGGGCTGAACCAGGCTCTCCTCCTGCAACCCATACTTTCCATTGTACAACGTACCCTGATACGTTAACTGTGCCCCCCAAAAGCCAGTGCGCAATTGTTATAGCAAATTTTTGGGGTAACGTATGTATCTTGCCAAGCAGTGCACCGGTAGACCTCTGGTACTACAAACTTCACTACCCCAACTGCAGGCTAGACCATCGTCTGCACCAGCAAACAGTAATTAAATTTACAAACAACCATTCTGGACTATAGAGTCCAGAAATCATACAATGCAGCGGTGAGAGGTTGTGAGCTCCGAATACTACACCAGAGTCTGGTCCCCCTGGATTCCATGTAATGGATAATGGGGATTGTTATAAATGATGGGTGCCTGGGCAGATTGCGCCAGAGACAGGCTGTCTACCGCTCTTCAGACCACTATATGATAACTTGCAATGCCTACAGTACTTAACCCAAGTGCACCAGAGTTACAGATGCCCGATAACCTACATCTGATTAATCCAGTAAAGCCCTGTGAAAGCTATGGAAATGCAAAAATAGTCTCGGTAATGCCCGCAGCAAGTACCAAGAACTCCATGGACTTCATGATACTTTGAAAAAGGAAGAGGAAGATAATCCATATAAGAAACCTGTTGAAGCAAGATGGAAGAGGAAAGAAATAATGGACAGACAATCAATAAAGCGATAGGAATCTTGCATACATATATAGTCTCAACATAGTGGAAAGATCTAATATGGAACGCATTAAGTCAGAATATAGATTTAGGAGCGGAACTCCCATCATATATGCTCGTGAACAGGATGCTATTGACTAAAATAAGTAACAGGGAACTATACCTATATATTCAAAAAAGCCCCGTGTTTGGAAACACTATGCTTGAAGCTCTCCAAAATATGTACCAGGCTGAAAGAAAGGTGTTACATGTCGCTGTGGAAAGTTACATAGCTGGACTTGATGCTTGGCATTACAAATTAAAAGGAATAGAGTTTGTGATAAGGGGTTTTCCATATAGAAAATACAATTATGCAAGACAATAAAACTAATAATATGAAATGGAGTAAAAAAAGATGTACAATATCATGCATGATATTATATTCCATAGTACTCTAGTGCTTGTATATCAGAAACATGCCAATGACCTTTATATTTGTTCTTGATAGATGCTGCAAATTCAAGGGTTCCATATGATATTTCTTGGGGGTAAGAATCCATAATTTGCTCTACCCATTGGGCATATTTCTATATCAGATGATCTGAAACAGAATTCAAAGCCTGAGGGATAGTGGATCATAAATGGTTGATTGAACATAGGCCGTCACTTCGAGTATAGCATTTTGCAGCATACCATACATACTCAATGAAGTTAATTTTCACAATAAAACTTGGGATGAAAGAGTACCTGGTAGCTGGCTTCCTCAATCTCTTGCTATAAATAGGATTTCTGAATTTGAAAGTCAGGCTTATAGGCAATAATGCCATATATACAGCACTTGCTACCAGGTAGACATATTTTTAGCAACTTGTCAGTTCCAGGCTTTCTGCATTGTAGACCTTTGCCCCCTTCTCTACGGTTTCTGCTCTTCCAATACCCTCTTCAAACTATTTCCGGTACCTGAACTATTCACTATTGGTTCAATTCCTCCCACAATAGAACTGAATCCTCCACGGAACTTACCTCGTATACTACTAGATGGTAGGCTTATGTATTTAGCTAGGAAAGCATGAGGTGCAAAGGCTGAATAGCTAGTGGCATTATTGAAAAGAAATCAGCCCTGGCATCTTGGAAAAGCTGCGGCAAATATTAGAATAGTTATATTTGTAACCTGTTGCACCAGATTTGCACCCACCCAGAACTTATTGCCCACATATTCTATCTTTGTAGATCTCTTATATAGACTCTGGTAGATAGTTGGCACCTCTGTCATACCGAATGTTGGAAGATCACTGCTGGGTATCCAATCCAGAGCCCTCAGATGTCCTTCTGCAGTCACAAAATGGGAGACTATTATTGCCTTACCTCGGCCCTTCCCTCTTACTGGTAGCTCATCCTCTTTCCTTCATATAAGTCATCTACCATCATTTGTGTCAAATGTTGATTCATCATGCGTTATTAATACAATAGGCTATCGGTCTGGTAGCAAATCTGGCAAACAAACCCAAACTTTTTTACTATTCAGATCTGGGCCCCGCTTAGCCACAAAGGGTTCTAAGCGGTTGAGAGTCCCTAGAAAGTGATCTCGTCGATATGCGATCACAACCAGATGTCCATGTCCATATTTGTATCCTAACTTCTTATATTCTCTGTACTTGTACCGTAACCTATTGAGCTATTTGGATACAATGCAAGTCCTGAGTATCTTTGGAATACTCCTTGCTAAGGCTACTTATTCCGATAGCTGAACTGGATGGAATAGGAGGTTACTTTATCCTTGTAGATAACAGGATGGCAATTGGCCTGTGGAACAATATTCAGTAATGTCATAGGCCAATCGCCAAGCCCTAACCGAATCTCCAGCCCTACCAATGCAACCCTAATTGCCATCTGACTTTCTTCCTCCTTGATTCTGGATTGAGAACTTGCTTGCTCCTGCTTTTTCTGTAGCATAATTCTGCAACTCCGGATCCACCTCCACTCATCCTACTTGATTCTTTCCACCAGTACTCTATCCTTTTCCACCGATATACCAACAAGCTTTGCGATTCCCTTATATAGTTTCTTCCCTCTAGGTTTCAACAAATCCATTCATTGCAATCTCATAAGTTGACAGCCTTGATAGTGACCTTCAAGATTCTTTCCTTTTGAAATACTCTTTTTCAATTTCAGATAGTCTCTTAGTTCTGGAATTGCTATCAGCACTACTGGTTAGCTGTATTTTTGATAAAGTTTATTCAATATTCCAAGATATTCATGGCAGATAGACAATAAACGACCTACCCAATGATAGGATATGGTACTTAACCTTCTTCTGAATATTGGTAACCCGAGACCCAACTTCAATTGCATCTCTTATGCCGGATTGAAATTGAAGTTCTGACTCAAACCCTTACTCCTCATTCTCTGAAAATAGTAATATAACCACTATTATGTTCTCTTCATACATATTCAAGCCTATTTATATCAAATGGTAGCGGCATATCTTTATAAATAGAATCTATCTTTTCTTGAGTCTTCAATGCATCAGCTATTCTCAATCGCTTCCCTTGTCTCACGAGAGTTTGCCAAGAAGACAACCCTTGTGACACTGAACTTGCTTAGATTTCTAAGTAAATCCTTAGCAAATTCTTCTCCTGAATCGTTGAAATAAACTATAACTAAGACTAGTTGTCTAGCTTTCTCTAATTCACGAACTGCAGGCCTGGAAAAAAGGTTCTCTTGAACCAGAATCACCTCTGGCAGAACCTTACTTGATGGAGATAGGCTATGGGGTCTACTGCCAAGCTGGCGAACTGCTCAACTGGTAGCCATTACTCTTTTAATATGTAGCATAAGTGAAAATAGAGTCATCGGATATAGAATTCAAGGAAGCGGGCAGTTATTTTTCATTTATTGCTGTTATCCAAGATACATATTATCATATTATATTCTATATATATTATAAGACAAAGTCATTGTCATTATACAAGTATAACTACAAGAATACTAATTTACTTAAAAAACGTTGCTGAACTGCAAGGTTTTATTACAGAACACTTATTTCTATTTGAACAATCTGCCATTACAAAGTAAAGCAAGTATGGCTGTTGCAAAAATTTATATCCTGTTTCACCAAAAAAACAATTTTTAAATACTTAAGGCTTTATGACTATGAGGCTAATTGTTAAAACAAAACCTGTTCATCATTCTACTTTCCTCTCTCCCCCGGAAACAGGTTTTTGTTGCAGATTTGGAGTGGTCGTGATGAGACCTTAGGGATTTGAAAATTATGAAAAATCTGGTACACGCTCTGGAGAGCTTAAGGCGTATATTTAGATAGTATGGCAGGGTGGATATCCACCACAAAAGGCACCATAGTTCTGCATGGAACATGTGCAACTTTACACAATACTGGGCCTAACGGAATATGAGATAGGACTTCAGAACATATATTGCCCAATGTCACAGCTATCAAACAAACAAGAAATATGCAAAACTGTGAAAATGAAGAGCCCAGACAATAATCCTACTATCAGAAACCATGGAGTCAATAGCTATTGATTTTGCAGGACCATTCCCAGATTTCTGGATATGTGATACAGTGTAGACAGTGATGGAGAGATTCCTAGTATATATGTAGCCAATGCCAAGACAAAAAGAAGGAATAGCACGAACACTATGGGAGCCACTATAGGACTACCTATTTGTACCTTAAGGTTGCTTAGCAATAATGGTAAGTACTGTAGACTGCTGTTTCAAAGCACAACTTTGGTAGCAACAGTCTTGGTGTAACGGGGGCACCCCTAGGAAGATGGATCCCAAGGTTGCGACCGCACCAAACAACTTCAAACTTATCGCCAAAAGTTCACATAGATGTAAGAGTAAAGTAGACAGTAAAACTTAATATCGTTAAGC
>PYWC01000087.1:116410-138044 GCA_003182015.1 Tuber magnatum | reverse complement strand
TTGCCTGCCGGTTCCTACCAGTTCGCCTCTGGGCTACCTGTATGGGTGTAGGTTCCGGCTACCATAGCTCCTGTATGCTGGGTCGTTACACTTGATTATAAGGGATCGAATACATCAAATGGCCAACTAGATATTACAAAATGAAAGTTTAGTTTGCAAGAAAAATACCCCAATTGAAGGTATCACTTCACAACCTGGTCAAGGTGAAATAAAACCCTTGGTTAGAGACAATTCTGGAAACACAAGTATACCAATAAACATAACAGTAAGGAATGCAGAGTATCACTTCCGACAAACCAGGTTTAGGAATAAACCGTGCCTTACGTTTCGTCGCAAACTTCTGGGGCTTTGCCTTCCCAGCCATCAATAACGTGTGAAATTGACAACAAGCTCTAGAAAATAGTGCATTTAAGACAACAAAAGTGGTACGTTTTAGAAGCCGGAGTTCAGTGGTACAGCTATAAAGACAACAGACTCGGGTCACATTAAGGAATAAACCATTAGTATACAGAAACCTCAGGATAACAGAATCTGAATGAAGCATGAAAGTAAAACCCCACTAGCGGGTACCAATCAAAATGGTTCGGCATGGTGACAATGCGGAAAACCATATGGTAGATATCGTCCCAGCAATGTACTATAACAGTCTGGTGATATTGCACGTATCTAGGGTAAAAGGATGGTGAATTAAGGACAATACTACCTGGCCGGTAAGAAGCCACCGGACATGCGGCATGCTCTGGCACAACAGAGAACAGTAATAAAAAGTACAAGCGATACAGAATTATAGGAAATATTACATCTATGATCATTTGGCGCAAAAATGGTCTTTTCGTCTCAAAACGGAAAACAATTAGGAACAACTGGAAGGATTTGAAAATGTGCGTGAAATAGTAAACCAGTAGTGGGCTGAAATGGGCAGAGTCAGTGCTGGGTCAAGAGCAGAAAGTCTTGGGCACATGGCAGCAGGTAGGGCAAGAGGGAGGGCTATCTGTACAAATAAGATATGTTTATATTAAGGGTCAAGAGGTTCAAGGATGGGGTCATAGGGATCAGGGTCATGTGTCATGGGGTCCAGTGATATGAAGATAAACCAAAGTTGTAATTGTGAAGTAGAGGTGTAGGCAGGAAATTGCCAGGTTGTGGAAGGAACAAAAATCACGGAGTGGCACACCCCTATATACAACAAAGAAAAACACTCCACTGATGAATCCTAACACCTCTAACCCCTTCCTCATGGATAGCTACACTCTTCCATCACTTTCTATGACGTTCAATTGGAGAAAATCTCCAGTCATTTACTTTTCTCATCCCTAGGTAGCAGTACAACCATGGTTCCTCTCTATGGAAACAAAAACCGAATGCTACTATACCCCTAGTGGGCAAATGTAACACTAGCCTCCTGTGTGTGTGCCAGGGCCTTCTGAAGGGCGTTGCTAGTGCTTGCAGAGCAGGCCGGTCCTATTCAGGTAATGGTAATTGAACTTGTCTATAGCATGCACTCCATTTACAGTTTCTTCAGTATTCCTGGCAGCTTCCACTTATCCTTTGTATCGTACCAGATATCACGGGTGACTCCAAACCATCTCAGCATCCACTATCTAGCCTACCCACCATTTTTGCCCAGCATCAATGTCCAGTTACAGCGGGGGCAGTACATTGCATTCTCGTTGTGGGTTACAATTGGCAAGCTCCTGAAGCAAAAGATGGAAAATATGATGTATCTACATGGTGGTCAAGAAGTCCAGCCAGTCGCCATGTGTACCTATCTGAGCAGGTACAGGAGGGGGGCTGAATGGGTTAATGCCCCATACCTAGGAGGATTCAACGGTTCAGATATTCCTAGTGTTGAGTGAACCTAGGGCAACTAGCCAGCAATTAGGCCCTGGCTGGGATTCCTGGTTGGTGTACCCCTGCTCTTAGTCCTTGACATAGGGAACCTCAGAGCTCCGTAAGGCATCGAGACCTGTCCGCCATAGCGAGGATTTTCCGGCCCTGGGTTCATCTTATGGTTCTCTGGGAGCATCCGAGAAGTGGATACGGTAGTTGCAGCCAAGCTTGGCCAAGATGGGAGAGAGGCCAGTGGGTTCAGAGGCCTAGTTATTGCTTGCGAACTCCGATACGTGTAGGCACAGTCACTGGTTATCGTGCTGCCAGTTGATATAGGCTCATGGCTACTATTCCATATTGGTATTCACTCTCGCTGTCAGGTGGTTGGTCAGGTGACAGAAGGTCACACAAGGTTGCAGGACCACCTGCAGGTTATCCCAGGCAGTTGTTTAGAGCTTTGAGGTAAACTAGGTGCCTCTGTTGGAGTTCATAGTAGGTGGAAGGCTATGGCACTTCCCTAGATGGTTGATGTACAATACCACCCAACTCAGAACCTTGGTAGTAGTACAGCAAGAGATCAGGCAATGGATTTTTGTTGGTGGATTGATGACTATCGGAATAGTGTCATACCCATGGCTTGAAGATGACAGTGTAACAAAACCCAAGGAAAGGTGTTTCCAGGGTTTATTGGGAATTAGGAGAAGGTAGAGTTTATCAAAAGAGGCATGGTATAAGGTTTGATTACATTCCCAAAGATAGCAGTTGTTTACCAAGTGCTCAATGTCCCGAGCCATGTCTGGCGAATGGAAGTGGCTGGACACTACCTCGTGGGTCTTGGCCCTTCCTGAGTGTCCTGCAGCTGGCTGGTCATAGGCCACTTAAAGGTGTTGCAACCGTAGCGTTTCATGGAAGGTGATATATAGGCAGTGACAGAACAGTAGTTCATTGCCATTGCTTAGTCACCCTGGAAGAGAGATCAGATAAGAGTGGTGGTATTCTTGGTTGAAAGCTTGCAGGATCTGCTTGCGGGTTGGATCAGCATAGTATGGCTCTGGCTCAAGACCTTCCTGGGGGACACTTGGGTAGGAAGCATAATGTTTTCCAACAAACCCTTATTATACGACTTGAATACTACGTGTATTGAGTGTTATTTGCACTACTCCACTTCTGCTTCCATGGGTCCTAGTATACTAGTCAGGCCATCTGTGTTCCTATTGAACCTGCAGCGCCAGTACTCAGTGTCCTACCTGAATTGTGTAAGATACTCTGACCACCGGGCTTCTGTACAGTTCAACAGGTCATTGGTGGCAAGGTGTTTGAGGTTATTGTGGTCAGTAATGAGAATGACTTTATGGTGGATAAGATAAGTTCTTCATTCCTTAAACAGGTAGACGATCACCTGGACTCCTTGTTGTAGATGTCTGCATTGCATTCTTCCTGGGCATCATTTTGAGGGTAGCCCATAATACAGAGGAGCACTCCGTACCAGTCCTGTTATGAAATAATGCCCACGGATGCAGAGGCTGAGAGGTCTATTTCAATAATAACTTCGTTAAAGAAGTTGAAACGGACCAGGACAGGGAACATGATTGAGGGTGTCTTGAGCTTTTCAAAGAGATATGGATATTCAGGGGCCCAGACAAATATTGGATCCTTTTTAATAAGTACTGTAAGTGGTCGGGCATGATGGAAGTAGGAATTGATGAAATGACAATGGAGCTGGGCAAATCCCAAGAAAGCATCCATATCCCATATAGAGTTCGTTATGGGGCCTCCGGGGCCACGAAGAGCAAGGGCCCCCGGTCCCGTTCCCTGCCCTGGGCCGTTTTTGCAGGCATACGCCCCCCGGCTCCGTGTAACAGCAGGGCCGCCATGGGTAAAACCCGCCCCGCCCCGCCTGGTAACGCACATTAATCCCGTACCCATTCCAATCTTGGCCATGTAATAACGGTTTGCCCTTTGGCGTTGTCTATTCGGATTCCTTGCATGCTGATAGTAAATGTGAGGTACTTTACTTGGTTTAGATGGAACCCACACTCCTGAGCTTTAACCTCTAACTTGGCATAAGGCAGTGCTTTCAGAACCCTGCAGACATGTTTGACCTGTTCTTCCTTGGTCCCACCTTAGCAGACGATGTCATCCAGGTAGCCTGTAGTGAAGTCATCTAGGCTGGGGCACAGTGCCCGGTTAATGTATGCTGGTAATGTGGTAGGTATAGTGGTGAGGCCAAATAGTATAACCTTAGACTCATACAGGAGGTATCTGGTTCAGAATACAGTTTTCCAATCTTCCCCCTTGCTGATGCATCTCCTGTTGTACATTTCTCAGATACCTAGGTTAGTGATGATGTTCACCTTTGGGATCTGCATGAATGTTTTCATCGGGAGAGGCAGCAGTGCACTGACTTCAATGGTCCTCTTGTTTCATGCCTGATACTCCACAAACAGTTATAACAAGCCATTCTTCTTGTTGACAAACAGGATCGAGTTGGGTGCTGGTAAGGTGGAGGGTTAAATAAAGTCCTTATTAAGAGTTTCCTTGAGCCAACCCCACGAGGCTTCCAGCCATGGTGGAGATTGGTTGTATAGTAGCCTGAACGGGTGTTTCAAGTCTGGCAACAGAGCAATAGAGGAGTCAGAAGGTTAGTGTAAAGGCAACTGGTTCTTTTCATGCTCCAAGAACAGGGCCGGAGAGTTATAGTACTCCAACGGTATAACGGCTCTAACTTCTTGTTCCGCAAGTAGGTTGTGGCCTGGAGCCTGCTCGATGGTATAGACTTTGAGAAAATGGGGGATATCTTCTTGTACTGCTTACATACCAGTCACCTAGGAGGGGTAGGTTGTCAAACTGTAGTCAGATGCAAAGGTAATACTGTTGCCAGTGAGCCAGATTGTTACATTATACTATTTCAACCAGGGAATACCTGCGGCCAAAGGGTATACAACTGGTTTAGTGACCAAGGCCAGTAGCGCTTCTAGGTAGTCCTAGGATTTTAACTGTATTTGGGTCTGATGACTAATTGTAGTAGGGGCTGATCAGTCTTCTGTCTCTTAGAGCTGGTTGAATAGCATATTGTAGTATGACCAAAGAGAGGTGGTGCTGGCAAGCAAAGTCTTTATCTATAAATGCATATCCGGTTACCTCAGTGTCAATAAGGCAGTAGGAACCTATTATATTTTGGTTGTCTAGGTTGTCACGAGTGATCACCAAGTGCTTATCAACAATTCTGTTTTCGATTTGATCCTGTGGCCAACTAGGTATGGGAAAAAAAGGAAAAGACTTCAGAAACACGATACTAGTGCCGTATTCTGCCAATAGGGCTACTGGTTTTCCAACTCCCTGGACTCAGGATAGGTCTCATTAAGTACCATCGGATGGTTGAAAGATAATGTGCTAGGAGCATGGATTCAGCGAGATCTCTTGTTCAGCTATTGCCAGGCCATATGGCCATACCCGCCACAATAGAGGTATAGACCCCTCCTTATCTAGTCATCTCCTGAGGTGTGGGGCAACATGCACTACCCTGACAAGAGGTGCCGGGCATCAGAGGCACTACCTCAGCCTATCGTGGACACCGGAGGAGGTGTTGTCAATCAAGCTTCCAAGGCAGTCGGGGCATGTCAAGAGGGCAAGGAAGATGCTTTCTTGTTCCGTGCTTAGGTCTGAAGTATGTTTTCCAACTTCTTTAACCACTTGACAAAGGCAGTCATGTTCTTCGGGGCATCTCCAATCTTGATCAAAGAGGTATTTAGCTTGGAGTCTACGCTCCACTACAGGACATCATGGTTAGCCAGGTCATTCCTGTTGTTGTTCACAATGAGGCATTGGAAGTCAGCCAAGGATTCTCTCAATGCGCTTTTCTTGCGGATGAGATTCCTTCTGCAACTTTCCATTATAGCTACCCACTTGTGATTCTCAAATGCTTATTCTAGTTCTGGCAATGGGCACCCCGTATCCAAATAATCACTGCCTGCAGTGGTAACCTTCTGTTGGACATGCTAGAAGGCCGATCCCATTAAGAGGCTAATAGGATACAATAAGGGGTGTCGTTCACCGTCGAACTGGTGGAGATCATGGTCAGCTTGCTTATGAAGTTGTATGGTGAAGGGAAAGTATTTATCGCTGGCACAGGCAAAGCTTTCCAGGTTTAGGATCAAGACCTTCCTATTACCAGGTACTGTTGTGGCTGGGTGTGTAGGAGCATTGGTGAGATCATTGTTCAGAGAGGTGATAGTTGCATTCTTGTACAACAGGTCTTGATCAGTGGTCGGGAGGTGGGTTTCAGAGCCCTGGCCTTCAAGGCAGAGGGTCTCAAGTTCCTACATGAGGTTCTGTATTGTTGTTGTAACTCCTAGTTAGCAGCGGACTGGGTAGTGCGAAGCAGGTTTACAATATGAACAAGCATGTCTCGGAGGTAGGTGAGATGGTTTTATCTCTTGTCAAGGCTCCTATTGCTATGCTTTCCATTGGACAGGCTGGCGGTCTGGTTCAGGTTGGTGAAGAGTGCGGCAGGTACTTCCAGTGAGCCTGGCATGTTGTGGTGTAGCTTAGATCCCTATTGATGCAATCTTGTGTAACGGGTAGGGTTCATGTGCTATCAAGAGCAGAGGGCCTAAGGCACAGCATCACATATAGGACAGAGAAGAGAGATGGGTGGACAAATAAGACATATTTAGACCAAGGTCCCCGAGGTCCCAGCATGTGGTCTTAGGGATCAGGGTCAGCATTCACGGGGTCCAGTAATGCAAAGAAGACACAAGGTTGTAATTTCCAAGTACTGGTGTAGCCCGGGAATTGCCATGTTGCACAAGGAAAGGAAACTACTGAGAGGTATACCGCTTTATATAACAAAGGAAACTCCTCTACTAACCGATCCCAATACACCTAAGCCCTTTCACACATGCAGCCATACTCTTTCCTTAATTTCTGTGAGGTTCCGTCCCCTGAACCCTTTGCTCATTCAGTTTCCTCATTCTCCGGCAACTGGACAACCCCCACTCCCATCTCTGCAACCAAAAACTCCATCCTGTCATACCGCTGTTGTGTGGCTGTGACGTGGGTGGACAACAGACCTAACAATAAATTACCACCTCCAATAAACTATATGAGAGGGGCTTAGAGCTCAACACTACTCAAAATGCCATAACTGTGACCCGACTGGGCCAGTAACGGAGCAGGTGGTTTCTGTTACACCCATTTCAACCGGGGTTTTGAGAGCAGCAGGGATGAAATCAAGGTAACATGGAATGAAGGCGAGTACTTGGTGAAATAAGCAGTGGCTGAGTATTGGCTTTAGCTGAAAGAAAGTTTACTTTCCAATAGTCTTATCATGTTAAACCATCAGCTGGTATGTTGCAAACTGCACTATCTGCCTGTCGTGTGGTTTGTAAACCCGGAAATTATATGTAGGTCACTTCATACAAACTGGGTATTTATGCACTTCGCCTATGCGTTGCCTTGAAATTACCACTGACTCTAGTGGACGAATCCCGGTTAGCACTCTACTAGACATCTTCCAGTTTGGCATTGTGTGTTATCTATGTATGCAAAGATAAGCAATATGCAAATAGACCCAAGAAAAGATATATAAATATTACCCTCTACCACCTGAACCACTTGGAAAGGACAATGAATATACCTCTTACCAAACCACCACATCCAATGGATATAATATCTCTCTATCTGAACTATCTTAAGGAGGTCAAACTAGGAGCCAGTCTCTTTGACACTATACCAGCAGATGCTGGAACTGCTAGTCTACCATACAATATTTCTTCTCAGCAGCGTTGGAAAAATATTCTGCATTGACCAGTGGGAGGAATGCCAAGAGGTATATATTGAGACAGAGCCTTGGGGGGATCAATGAATATGGGATCAAAACTGAATGCTACACTACTTGTGATGTCTGGGTGTTTTGTGTAAGAGGGGCTGTGCTCAAAATGTGAGGAGTAATATTGAAAAGGTATAGAATGAGTGTTGCAAGACAACATAAGTATATTGCAATAAAGCGATAATAATGAGAATAGATCCCATGAGGACTTTGACAAGAATAGCAGATTTACCACCTGTCAGGATTTGTTTCCCAGGTTTTGTTTTCTGATATTGTTTTACTTAATTTGGGAGCTTAACTGGTATAGGTCCTAGGTTGTATTTTATATTCGTTTTCATGGTATCATTTAATACTTCAAGTGTTTTGTTTACTATCCATTGATACAGGGATTATTTGATCCTTGGTTTCTACGTATCATTTCACAAATATATTGTCTTGTGTGGTATTGCTTGATACATCCCAGATTGTCTAATATCCCTCATACCGTATGTGAATAAGAAGTTGTATTTCATGACCGTTGAGTTCTATGATGCAAACAGCAGACTTTCACTGCTCATATTGTAAATATACTTGCTAGAATGTTTACTTCTTTGATTCTCTAATACACTCTCTCAAAGGGTTCTTTACAAAGCAGTGCTTGATTCTCCTTGCTCAAGAAGGCATCTCATCAGATTGTACAGCCACATTAATAGGACCCCAGTCCGAACAAGTTACCAGAGGCTTATATCCTGCATCATCTCCACCCCACCCTATCCTCAGCCTGACCCTGCTCTTTGCTAAATGTGGCTCCGCTTCCTAACAAGCGAACATAACAGGAGACTATACTTTGTAGAGCCTTAAAGGCCCCGCAACTTACTCCCGTAACCAGTAGCATGTGGGTGCAGATAATCTTTCCCTTACAGCTTGGCCTTAATATCTGAAATGTTAATATACAAACTGGGTTTAAATATTTGGAACAAATGGTTATACCTGTATTTTTGAGTATTTCGAGGAAGAACCAGTAGAAGGGAAGGAAGAGGATATTTACTTGCAAGGAGACATTGTGGGTAGTGCATGAAAGATGGATGGGTTCAAGATTTTAGCTTCTCAGAAACCATATAAAGTGAGATGGGCTTGGAAATTGGGAATCAGGAGACGGAAGGTATGACGAAGTACTATCTTGCAAGACTATTCATTCATCCTACAGCAGTCTATTAGTCAGTTGGCAAGACAGCATGTTGGTTAAACATAGAACAAGGATTAAAGTCCTGATGTACTAGACTATTAAGACACAATGGATTGTAAGTGATATCAATGTGAACCAGATAGCCTTTGTTGGGTAACAGTGCTATTTGTAAGTTCGAATATGGTGGGCCACAAATTATTAGTAAGACTGAATGTCAAAGTCTGGTAAAGAGAATGTTACAAATAGTAGAAACTCATATAGCAGACAAACAATATGAGTGCTGGCAACGGGTGATCTGTATAGTTTATTATGGGGGCTCTTAGGTCCTGTTCCTCACTAAAGGGCACTTACAAGCAGACTTTGGAGCATTTTGGTTGGCTTGTCATACCCGGCGCCCTGTGGGGGGCCACATGGATCCCATGCTCAGAACAGGCCTTTATCAAATTTGGTTGGCATAAAATGGGATCCTGTGCAGAAAAAGCCTGCGGTTGGGTGCAGGATGGAGGTGGAGTGTGCAGCGCATATGAAATATGCTCCCAGGTACCATGTAGTGGAGGGGGCCACTACTGGTGCAATGTGCCTCGCTCTGTCCTGTAACTAATACTGGTCAAACATCGGACCCTAGGATCTGTGGAAGGATTGGAGATATGTGATATTTTCTATGAATATGAATAGATAGAAAGGTTCTACACACAATACTGATATCAGTAAAAAATCAAACTTACATCTTGTGAATTCTGTGTATTATGGATATCAGATGCACAGGACATGTGGGATGCAAACCATTAACTAAGACTAGAGTTCATTACAGGACCTCAGGGGCGCAAAAAATATGGGCCCTCAGCTCGAGGCGGTACAGAGAAGACATACAAAGTACGCACCGCAGGCACATGGAATAGTGGGTCCACTATGAGTAAAACCCGCTGTGCCCCATCATGTAATGAATACTCTCCCAGCCATCTGAGAGTCACAACCAAAACTCTGCACATGGCTTGTCTTGGTGCTAGAGCTCATGAGGTAGATTTTCTTGGTACCCGAACTTGGAACACAATAGTTGTTCGCACCACCACTGAGGGTAGTATTAGAATACAACAAAGTATCAGGTAAATGTCCTGAATGCAAACAAGTACTGCGACAATTTTCAAGATACAGTACCTGGACTGGACCTTATCACATAAGTCACATATATCGGGATTTTCTATAACCTTCAAAACAAAGAGCATTTCAAGGCATATTCATTGGATAATACATACTACACAAAGAAAATCTCCGGAACCGTTGTGATACTTAGAACCTATCGCGACCCAGAACATTATGTTTATAACAGCCTGGGGCTCTACCGATATAGGTATTCAAGAGGCATTCCTTGCTCTATCAGACAGTCGACGTTGTATAGAACTAGAGAGTCAAGTATAGGCCACTGTGTGAAAGTAATCCCTCCAGGTATCTGGCATCCAGCTTAGCTTGTCCTGTATGAAAGTTCATAGCTCAGGATGCTTTCACAACAGGGGGATGCTATTTATCCCTTTCGATAGCCTTTACTGACTAGAACCGCACCATAGGATATCAGCCATAGGATGCAAGTAATTCCTGTAATAACTGGCACCAAGCTGAGGATACTACCCGACCCTCAACAGCGTAGTGACCTTAATAGCGGCTGGGACCACCTAGCCTATAGCTATCGATGATAAGTAGAATCAGGTCCTTAAGTATCCTGATAAACATAAATAGCATTTGAGTTAAAGTTAGATATAGAATAGAGATTATAGTAAAGAAATAGTCGTAGTCACAGGTGGGTTATACAAAGGGTTACAGATTGTATTTCCAGCAAAGAAAAATCAGCAAGTCCCTTGCTATCTGAGTTGGCACCACAATTACTTGCCTTTGTACTGTAAAGATCAGTCATTTTGCCTTCGCTGCTACTTGCATCAGTAAAATACACTTCTGGTCTTATATTTACTTCCAATACAGTTTAATCCTATAATGTTGTGACAAATATGTAGCTAATTTGTGGCTAGTGTAGGACTAAAATGCAGCTGGAATCGGTATTCTGGGACAAGTGTATAGCTTATACATGTCTCAGATAGGGCTAAGATAATGGCTTGGTACTTGTATGGCAGACCAGACCCAATGTAAATAATACCTGGCTTGGCCAAGCATCTGGATGCAATGTGGACACTGAATAAGTTAGTCCAAGGATAGGGAAAGGGTAGGGAGGCAGATAATAGAAGGGAGTCAGATGAGGATATAGAGGACACCAGAGGGCATTCCATGTGAGGTGAGAATGAAAAGGCGTATTGTCCGGGTACGGGGAATGCACAGAATACAGGACTGCATGGTGAGACAACCTAGAATGAACAGGGTGTAGGGAATGAAAAGGAAAAATACTTGAGTATCAGTATACTGGCTTGAGCATCTGACACAGCTTTTATTTTCACCGATGAACTCGAAGATGATGACAGAGGGGTTTTCATAGACTCGGAGGGTAACATTCATATATGTACCAGAAAATCGATCTAAATTCGATCTTATCAGTGAGATCAGCAAACACATGGCAACTGTAACTATAACAAAGCAAACCTCACAGCAACTGTTGCTGGGCCACCTATTTCCCCTCCTCAACCCTGCACAATTGACGAGAGGAATGCCAGCAAGAAGGAAAATAGAACTGCGATAGTGGCAGCCTGCAATGTGCAAAGATTAGGAAAAGAAAAAAAAAGTAAGAACAAAGATAAAGATAAAGGATAGAAAATAGATAGGAAATTAGATAAATCAAAGCAACTAGAAGTAATTGTACAGGAACATGAGATAAAACATAAAATAAGAAAAGAAAAAGTGGAGCTAATAAGAGTGGCTTGGCAACCCACCCTACAAATCAAGAATCTTTTATCTTGGCAACAACCAGGTGAGAAAAACAAGATCACAAACCAAGAGAGAATGTAATAAATCAAGAAAAGAATTTAAGGTATAAAAAAGAAAACGTAGCTTATAGAGAGTCGCAATTAAATTCCACATTTAATTCTCTAAGTCCACTAAGCCAATCAAATATATCCCACAATTGTAAAACTGGCAAGAAATATCAAGCAGTTTTGGCACTACAACCAGTCTTTCATAATAGCACTTTTTCCCTCCTGCTACTCTTTCCTCCCTGCTCAACCACCTCGGTCTGCTTGAGCACAATTTCTTTTTTTTTTCTTTTTTTTTTTAACCTTAAAAAACAACTATTTAAGCAACTTTTACAGACTCATCATATTCAAATTTCTCTCCAGAATTCAGTTCAGAACCAGCTAACTATTATTGTAGAAGAACTGATGCCAAATCTCCACTGATGTGGGTATTGTAGTGTTGAAAAACCATGGAGTGCCTTTAATATCCACTCCAATGGTGGTAGAATGAGATCTTGCAGACGGTGCCTAGTAGGTACTCCTTGAATAATTTGTAACTACCTATTAAGACTTCCTATTGTAACTCACTAGTAAATTATAGGTGAGCAGAAGCATGGTTCCGCAGTCCACCCGCCCCCCAGTACCCCCAGCTCTCCCATTACCCCCAGTACCTCTGGTACTTCAAGTACCTTAAGTTCCCCTAGCACCTTCTCCGCCCCGTGTACCTCCTGTACCCCAGCACCCTCAGCACCCCTAGCATTCCCGATACCCAGTTCTTTCCTGGCAACCATTTCACAGCATGTACATTCCTCTTCCCCAATACCCGCCCCTGATTCTGCCCACTGGTACTGCTGTCCAATCCTGTACCCCCTCCCCTTTATGTATTTTCGCCTGTACCTCCAGCAGCATCCTTTGACCTTTCACCCTGGGCAGCCTAGAGTGAAGTACCTCAGGTACTAGTACCTCCTCAGGTGAGTGCTGCACTCTCAGCCCTCTTTCCTGTCACGGTCTCCTCTATCCCATCACAACCACTTCAGACTGAGCTACCATGTGAGACAACTAGAGCAGACAATGGTGATTGGGATAGTATATGGCGACATTCCCGGTGTCGGCTTGTGAAACCTATCAGAGCGTTTGATAGAGATCAAGGAGGAAATTTGCAAGCTGGTTGCAGGGAGTGTTTGGTAAGTAATCAGTACCCAAAAGATTGTTATCTCATAACAAGAAACCTATTGCTGACCATATATCCAATTAGGTAAGGGAGAGAAACAGAAGGCACTCAGCACAAGCAGAGCAACTTCCTGCTTCTCCAATACTTGCTGCTGAACCGGTGGCCCCACAGGTAGTCATACAACCATCAGTGTTTAAGGCATTTATTAAGAAGCAGGCACATTGGACCCACCATGAGCTGGAAAGAGTGAATGTTGTATGCAGAGGCTGTGAGGCCCGGCACTGACGTGCGGAGAGGTCAAGAGAAAGAACCAACCAAGTACCAGGTGCTTTCGAGTCCTGCTGGAAGGGAGGGGATGCTATGGTTGAGAAAATGCGGCCACTACCAGAACCCCTCTATACCTTGATAACAGGAATGGAACTAGTATCAAGAAGATTTAGAAAGGGGCCGAGGTACTGGAATAGCCAGTTTGTATTCACTTCCATCAGCTACAATATGGATGATCGCCCAACCGCGATTGGACAAGGTTTCCATCTTTTCCAAGTTCATGGTGCGATCTACCATCATCAAGGCCCACTGGTTCCACCCAGTGGTGCTGATGCCCGATATTTGCAGGTCTACATCTATGATACAGCACATGCGGCGCAAGTGCGATCCGCTGGAGCTCTGGATTTAGATGGGGCCTTGATCAGCTCGCTTACTGGGATGTTACAGGAGACTTGCCCTTATATCCGGCGGTATCATACAGCCAAAGAGAGATTGTCAGAGATCTCTGGTGATGAGCAAGACTTCCACATCATCCTGGATCCACAGCTGAGTTTGATTGTACAGTCCGGGGAAAATATGAGCATGGAGAACCATACAACGGCAGATGAAGTCTCTACCATTGTGCCTGAGGAATATGGTGATGGTGGATTCAGGGACATTGCTTTGGCGGAGCGATCCAATGGAGTAGTACCTAATAGAGGATTCTCTATCATCAACCCCCTCATGCCTCCTATCTGCCACTCCATTATGTTCTCCTATTTCCCTATGGTGAACCCAGGTGGCACGGGGGATGAAGGCTCAACCTGGCTGGAACTAATTGTGTCTAGGACAGGTTATCCCAGAGACCCTTCTACCGCTTCCACCTCCATAGTAGGACTGATAAGCCATCAACCATCCTTCGGGCCCAGAGGTTACTACAGTAATTAGTAGTTGATGCTTGGGCTATCTCAGATCAGAACAAGCTCAACTGGCTGCGGTCAAATCAGGCTCACTTGCGGACTGATTTGTACAATGGGCTACAGGAGGCGATGAGCGCAAATGACGTCAATTTCTCCGAGTTTGAAAGAAGGATTATCCTGCCATTCATGTTCACTGGTAGGGATAGATTTATGCAGCAGCTCTACCAGGACAGCATGGCTCTGGTACGCCACTTTGGCAAACCATCTTTGTTCATCATCTTCACAGCCAATCCCAAATGGTCTGAGATTGGGATAGAGTTATTACCAGGGCAGACAGCCGCGGATCGTAAAGATCTCGGAGCTAGAGCTTTCCATCTCAAGGTACGTGATCTATTAGATCAAATTAGAAAGAAACAAATCTTTGGGCATTGCCAGGGCTGGGTATGGACCAGCGAGTACCAGAAGCGAGGCCTCCCTCACCTCCATCTTCTGCTCTTCTTGAAGACCACACCTGAGTTCCTGACGGCTGGATATATTGACCGCTTCATATCTGCTGAGCTCCCTAGTGATAAGGATCCAATGGGACAGCAGTTGCGGGCAATTATCCAGAGCACTATGCTCCACACTCAATGTGCTCCAGGTAATGTGCATGCCCTCTGCATGAAAAATTTGAACCCCAATTTTGTCTTCACCTGTCATAAGGGATATCTCCACGAATTTCGGCAGGGGAGAATGATCCAAGCGAACGGATATCCGCTCTATTGCAGGCAGAATGGTGGTCAATCTTTTACCGTTCGCGTTCGAGGATCAGGGGGTACCGTTATGGTTCTGTGGACAATAGAAGGCCGGTTCCTTAGAGGCCCTATCTGTCTTTGAGGTATAATGCTGACATTAATGTGGAAGTGTGTAGGTCCGTACAAAGTCTGAAGTACATGCACAAGTACATCCAGAAAGGAGGAGATCGGGTAACTGCCACGGTGGACTCAGAGGTAGATGAGATCAAGCGTTACCTCCCCAGAAGATATATTGGAGCGACTGAGGCCATGTGGCGTTTGTTTGAATTTGATTCTTACAAAGACTACCCTCCAGTGATGCACTTAGCTCTGCATCAGGAAGGCCAGCAGCCTATCTACTTCAAGGACCTTGATGATCCTGCCAAGATACCGGAGCTGATCGAGTCTTCCTTATCGACACTGATTGGATTCTATGACTACAAGGAGAAGAATGAGGATGGGCAGCAGTACTTGTACTGTGAGTTCCCTGAGCATTTTGTCTACGAGCGAAAGCTAGGTTAGAAATGGAGGCAGAAGGGAATCTCAGTTGGATGCATGTACTCTGCAAGTCCATCCATGGGTGAGAGACATTTTCTCCGCACGCTACTGACTATCATACGGGGTTCTATGGGCTTTGAACATTTACGCAGAGTTGATGGTCTGGGTACCCTACATTTAAGGGGGACTGCATAGTATTGAGATTGTTGGAAGATGACGGGGAGTGGGTGGCTATGTTCAGAGAAGGTTCAGAGTTCATGACTAGTAGAGCACGGCGACATCTGTTCACTTTAGCACTCCAGTACACTACTATCACTGACTCGAAGCGGATGTGGGAGACATTTGGTGATAGTATATGTGACAATCTCCCCAACATGATCACCAGTGGCAGGTCCCCGCAACACGTCAGCATGGAGATATTTGAGGTAAGCTGCACCTCGACTATGGTCTGTATCTCATTCAGCAATATTTGCTGGAATTTGGTAGAACCTTGGCTGAGTTTGGGTTACCGATACCAGTCCTTAATTGGACAGGTGGTGTACCCATCTTGGCCAACCCAGGCTTGGAGGGAGAGAGCTACTACGATGCTGTACGGGAGCAGGAGGTCTATGCCATGATGCGCGATAAGCGAAATCCTGAGCAGGTTTTCTTCTTTGAGGAGATGGTGAGTGCTGTGGAGCATCAGGAACCTAATCCATGTCTACATCGGAGTTCTGTTTTCTTTCTTCAAGGGCCAGCTTGGATTGGTAAGACTTTCCTCTATAATTGCTTATGCAGTTACTTTTGGGCTAGGGGAAAAGTTGTCCTTTGTGTTGCATCCTCCTGCAGTGCAGGCCAATTGTTACCTGCGGGTTATAAAGCCCACTCCAGATTCAAGATTCCATTGTCTACTTCCTTCAGTGGATGCAATATAAACAGCAATTCACCTCATACACAATTGTTCAGACGTACCTTATTGATCATTTGAGATGAGGCGCCAATGCAACATAAAACCTGCTTTGAGGCAGTGAGTTGGACGCTGAACGATATCTGTCCAGTAGGTGACCGCTCTCTGTTTGGAGGAATTACGACTTTCTTAGTTGGTTATTTTACCCAGATCTTACTGGTGGTTCGGGGTGGTTCAAGGCAGGCAACAGCATAAGCTTCTCTTAGACACAGTTCTATTTGGACCTCTCTGCACATATTAAGGCTAAACACAACTATGGGGATTGCAGCCAACGATTCAAATCAGGTCTTCATCAACCTTCTTAAAAGTATAGTCATCGACCATTCCATGCATGGTAGATTGGAATTACCTGCCTATATCCGTAGAGTGGCAACTGTGGAGGAACTGTGCGAGCAACTCTACCTACAGGCACTGTTGAGTGAGGCGGTCACATCTCCTGGTACTCTTGTTGGAAGAGCTATTGTGGCCTTCAAGAATGATACCGTGAATGACTTCAATGACCTGTTTCTCAATAGGATGCCCGGTGCAGAACATTGCTTTGAGGATACCAACAAGGCAGAGCCAAGTGATAAAGCTGCTGCTATGGATCCCTACGCACTGGGGTACTTGCAAAGTATCAACTTGGTCTCAATAGCTTCTTCATGTCTCAAGCTCAAAATTGGAGTACTACTAATCCTCATCTGGAATCTGAGTCTGAAGAATGGTATGTGTAATGGGACTAGATTAAGATTCTTAGAAATGGCTTGCAATTGTCTGCAGGTTGCGATACTGGGCGGCAAGTAGGATGGTGAGATTCGCCTTCTGCCTCGGATAAATCTCACAACCAGTGATGAAGATCTGCCTTTTATTCTTAAAGGAAAATGGTTCCCAGTCCGCTTGTGCTTTGCTATGACAGTGAACAAATCCCAGGAACAGAATCTTGAGAAGGTTGGAGTGGATCTCCGCTCCGATGCCTTTACACATGGTCAGCTTTAGGTTGTCTTGTTACGGGTAACCTATCTGGATGGTCTTACACTATTGCCATCCAGTAATAGTCCTAACAGCACTGCAAATGTGATGTTCCCAGAGGTGCTACAAGGATTATATGAACCTAAGTTTTTATTTTCCTCCTTGGTTTTTTCTAATACTGAATTTGATTTTTGATAGGGATATAATCCAGCAGTAGTACTCTTGCTGGTACCTGATGATGATCACCTTAGATCTGAAGGTAGAATGGGGGTTGGATTTCCTACTCTCGGCTCTTTATGCTACACCTTATGATGATATTATATCTGCAGGTATCACGTACATTAGATGACAATTCTACACCTTATAATCTAAGTTCTAAAGGTACTTAGAATCTGAACCTTGGACTGATAGCAGCTGGTTGGCTTGTCTATACCTTATGATGATACTCTTTCTGAAGGTTTTGATATTTTCTTTATACTTTTTCTTTCTTTTTCATTTTTTTTCTTTTAAATTCCAATTCTTCTCCTGTCTCCTTCTATTCATCTCTCCTCTATAACCTACTATCATTTGCAATTTATTATCCCCTTACTTGGACTATAAAGTTGTTCTTCCTTTTTTTTTTTTCATATTTTTTTCTCCAAGGCTTAAACCCTGAAACCTATTTTTCTTAGGATCCTACATTTTGATTTTTTATTTGGATATTCCTATACGTCTCAACTGTAGGTGAGAGGGCTGCTAGTCCTTGGCTGTACTATAGAAGTCAGATAATATGTTTAGGTTGCTGGGTTGCAGAGATATAAGCAAAAAAAAGAAAGTCAGATAAGGTGATGGTGCTTTAGTGATGATCATCTATCAACATCTAAATAGTATGACAAGCTAAAGTTATATGCAAGCCCACTGCGAACAAGTTAACATTAATCCAGAAAACTACTCTAACTAAGAAAATCTGCAGGTACTGTATGGTGGGAAGGGGTCCTGAGTCCTGACTTATACACTATCGGCAGGATAATAGCAAAATCTGTTATACTAATATTAATGCAAAAAGTGGAGAAATCCCACTGTATTGATAAGTCTATCATTGGAGCTGATCACTCCATATGTGGAAAACAGTCCACTAGCCATTTGGTAACATGAAATGCTTTTAGTAACTATAAAAAGGCAAACTGTGACTAAAGACACATGTGAACATCCTTCCAAAAATAAATAGACATCCATAGAGGCCAGACTCAAGTTAGAGAAAGGTTTCCATAGCCTATGACATTTCAACTATAAAAACATATCATGGTTGGGAAGAATTAGATAGCCTATAAATGTCTAGATACAAAATATATATATTGCGCTATCCACTTACCACTTAAGACATTATGGATGATGGGGAAGGGATTTTTGGAATAGATTTCTTATATTGTACAGACTATATATCTCCCTTCAATGCAATATGCAGTAACTATTCCGGGCAATTACTTGGCCTAGTGTTTTGGACTAGTCAGACGGACTAGTTCTTAGAGCTACCTACTACCCAAAAGAGTAACTAGTAGGTATTAGAACTACAGTTATCTTTCAAAAGAGTGAAACCCTACTTAGAGCTTGCAAACTTGAGGCTCACTGTATTTATAAAAGTAACTAATGCCATCAAATATAGAGGAAGTGAAGATATATTTTTTCAGTTCTTTTAACGAGAATAGTATTAATATCAAATACAAAATCCGTAATTCGAGTACTGTTTAGAATGCAGTTATATATAAAAATCTGGTTTTTCAAAAAATAGTATATGGCCAGACTTGTGTAACAGCAATCCCTTGACACTGCTTATTCTAGACCTTTCCTTACTCTTTATATCTTTCTTATTGTTAATCAAAACCTGAAAGAAAGATACTATGGAGCGAACATATAGTGCATGAACAGATAACTATGTACACCATTTGAAGGTGTTTTCAATGGAACATAACCCAGCAAATACTGGTCCAGAGCATGTAAAGAAAAAATGGAAAGATAGCTAAAATAAAGCAGAATAATAGTATGCTTTTTTCATTCAGTAAAAGGAAGTAGTGGAATTGGTATCCTAGTTTAAAAAGCTCCAGATTTTGATAAAAATTCATGATATTGGCACAGAAATGCAACATGAAAAGATGACTAAGCTGGTTACCTGAAGGTACAATAATGTAAAAATAGAGAGTAAGGAACACATTTTGAGCAGTACAATATATACTTGAGTACAACAAATACCACTAAAGACAAAGGGGCTAGAATCAAAAAATACGCATGCCGCTGCCGAAACACCAGGAATCTCTGATGTTGGCCCAAAAAAGGCGTAGCAGGTTTCACTTCTAGTAAATTGTTATGGCCTATCAGAGATGGTAATTAAGCAGGAAGAAGTCATTCATAGTAAGTTTCCATTCAATCAATATGGAACCTGAAATTCTTGGTTTTAGTATATATTAACTGAGTAATAATGTGAAAATGTAGTTCTTCACAATAGTCCCATATGTCCGGGTAGAGGAGGATAGAGTCATTGTTGACAAACCATTCGGAGACAAAATAACAATGCCAAAGGCCAATCAAGCACTTAGGAACTTAGTAGCAATAAGTGTCTAGCAGAAGATATAGAGAGCGAAGAATATTTGTGGAGAGGGAGGGAGGGGCAGCAGGGTGGGCAGGAGCAACAGACTAAGCTAGTGGAGTTAGACCTGGTGGAGAGTAATGATGGAGAGGAGGATGTAGTATAAGTGAATAAAGAGTTATGAGGGGAGGAGGAGGTAGAACCAAAGGTGCAGGAGGGGTATGAGGGGTATAAGGAGTTGGATGATCTGGAGGAGAAGCATGTGTATGTCAGGACAGAGGAGCAGGAAGAGCAAGAGGCTGATGGAAAGCAATAGCTTGGCTGAAGGTATAAGGGGTTGACCTATTTTATCCTGGTATCAAAGCAGTTAATTCAAGTATCGTATTCGCACCCAAGGTATACATATTTGGAACTCTGATGCTCTAGTTTAGTTCCAAAGGATTATTTACTTCTTAGGAATCAATAGTATATGAAAGCGGATAAACTCGAAGCACAACAAACTCGAGGGTCAAGATCTTATATATCATATACAAGTTCTTGAGTTACTTCAATTTCAAAGATGTACACTGCATAAAGGGTGATGGAAAAGATCGTGTCAGGATGATGCTACGATGTTTGCAGCAACTGGAGGCCAGGGAAGACAGGTACATGACCATGTAATCCACAATGGGAAGGGTTCGATCGAGAGCTGTATGTTCCCCTCATCTCTGCTGGGCAAACCTCTGAGACTACACCGCCGAATGGATGAGGAAGGGCTGAACCTACTACTAATAAATATCCAACTGGTGCAGGGGAGAGGGTAACTGGACAAAGTGTTTCCTATGCTATTTCAACATATTGGCAGATGTGAATTCTCGCTTTTGAAGAACAACCTGAGTTGAAGACCCCTCCCAAACTATATATGTCAGAATTAAATACCCTGTTAGGAGAACTGGCTAAGCAGAGAGATGAGATTCAGAAAACACTAAGCTGCGGAACAACTATGAAATGGCTGCATGAGATAGGTTGTAGATTTCACAACGTACACAAAGAGGTCTACATGAATGGTCACAAGTGTACTGATATTGGTGAGTACAGGCTAGAGCAGTTCTTGCCTACCCTCAAGGACTTGGAAGACAGGATGGTATGATGGGAACAGATTGACAGAGACGGAGGTGAGGCCTTACAGATGATGCAGTCACCCGTCAAAAGTCTTGGCAAGGTGCTGACTAGGCAACACCTCAAGGTATGTTCACTACTACTACAGTTGCGTAAATTGTATCATACTATCGTTTACCAATTTACAGCGATGCCTTACCAACTCAGAACCCCGCGTAGGCTGATGTCAGAAGTTCTTAAAGGCACGATAATTGCCTTCTTATAGTGTTTTGATAATTATTCTTTTGTTTCAAGACTGGGGGCGAGATCTGAGAGTACAGTACGGTTGTAACCGGTACGGGTTACTAGGGTTTTATGTTTTATGTTTTATGTTTGGCTTCACAGTGTCGGTTGATACTTGTAGCGTTTCGCGTGCTATCGTTTGATACACACATTGTTTTATGTTTCGTTTCACAGTATCGTTTGATACTTGTAACGTTTCGTGTGCTATTGTTTGATACACACATTGTTTCATGTTTGGTTTCACAGTATCATTTGATACTGGTATCGTTTCGTGTGCTATCGGTTGATACACACAATGTTTTGCAATATCGCTCATACTGGAGATAAGCAATATGCTGTATTTAAAGACCACTGATTCCCGCGATGGAAACAGCAGACTTCGATAGACAGTATTTTTAAATATACTTGGTTGAACGGTTACTTCTTTGATCTCCTATTACACCCCGTTCGAAGCCTCCTTTAGCAAGCAGCGCTCGCTTCGT
>PYWC01000087.1:40685-115585 GCA_003182015.1 Tuber magnatum | reverse complement strand
ACGATTGCCTACCGGAACAGTGTCTCAGTATACGCTGAAACAAAGATTGTATTTAGCAATGCATCCCAGACTACGTCAGGAGATAGAACCCATGGAGGGGATGATGGTTGCTTTGAAAAGGTAGTCAAGCGGGCCGAACGGAAGGATGCTATCCTGTATGAAACAGGAGTTTACCGAACCCATTTGCCACAGCATTGTTATAGTAAAGGATCATCATTGCGGGACAATACGAAGAAGGATAAACCATACTGCAACGATTCAAAGGACAAGAAGGACAAGAAACAGACACAACGCGCGGAAGGCACATATTTCGAATGCGGGAAAAAGGGACACTAAGCAAAGGATTGCTATGCCAAGAAAGGAAAGGGAGAGGCTGCTAAGCGAGAGACAAGCACGAATCACATGGAAGCAACTGAATCCGATGAAGTGGAAATTAACTCAGTGGAAATGGAAAGCCTGCGAACACAACCGACGCTGGCAATCAGACCCCGTGATGCTCTTGAATTTACGATTTATATAGAAGGCCACCCAGCAAAGGTACTATTTGACGTGGGAACAATCGGCTGCGATATAATTAGCGCCACCTTTATCTCCACACATGGAATCCCAATGGAGCCTCTACCCCAACCAACAACAGTCAATATGGCTATGAAAGGATCGCGCTCCTCGAGCCACAAGAAATGTTGACTAACCGTAGGAATTGGGAAAAAGAAATGGACAAATCAGCAGATGTTGGTGGGGAACTTGGCAAAGTACAACGCCCAGATTGGAATGCCGTTCCTGAAAAGACACAATGCTCTTATCAGGTGTGGGGATACAGCAGTGGAATTTCCTGATGACAAGCTACGTATGCTATGCAAACCAACAAGCAGGGAAATCTGAGCCGCTGTGTCAGACGCCACCCCAAAAACATTGTTGGAAGAATACAGGGATGTATTCCTGGACAAGGTCCCTGAAATGCTAGCCCCAGTGCATAAGATTAGCCACCACATTCGGCTAAATGATCCAACCGACCTACAAAACCAACCAACATACTCAATCCCAGAAGCCTACAAGGAAAAACTTATGTACTGGATAAACGAGAAATTACGAAGTGGAATAATTGTACGACAGCAGGTTCCCGGAGCGGCGCCTATGTTTGTACAACCCAAATCAGATGGAAGGATCCGCCCTCTGGTGGACCTGAAACTGAGAAATGACAACACGGTCATGGATAGTCCTTCAATTCCAACTCAACAGCAGAACCTTAACCAAATAGAATGAGCACAATTCAGGAGTAAGATCGACCTAAGCGACGCATACTTCCAAACACGCGTGGACAAGGACAGTGTTAAGTTCAACTCATTCAAAACCCCATTCGGAGGCTTTGTGAGCAAAGTCATACTCCAAGGCGACATGAATGCACCAGCAACATTTATGCAAATAATGGAAGACCTCCTAAGCGAATATTTACACCATTTTGTATGGGTATACATTGATGATATTCTCATATTTTCAGACACATCAGAGCAACACGAACAACACATATGCCAAGTATGTGATCGACTCAGGAAGGCAAAATTCTACGCGAGCAAGAGAAAATCAGTACTGTTTGCAGACAAACTGGAAGTGTTCGGACACATAGTGGACAACAAGGGAATCCATGCTTCCCCCCANTTTTGATAATTATTCTTTTGTTTCAAGACTGGGGGCGAGATCTGAGAGTACAGTACGGTTGTAACCGGTACGGGTTACTAGGGTTTTATGTTTTATGTTTTATGTTTGGCTTCACAGTGTCGGTTGATACTTGTAGCGTTTCGCGTGCTATCGTTTGATACACACATTGTTTTATGTTTCGTTTCACAGTATCGTTTGATACTTGTAACGTTTCGTGTGCTATTGTTTGATACACACATTGTTTCATGTTTGGTTTCACAGTATCATTTGATACTGGTATCGTTTCGTGTGCTATCGGTTGATACACACAATGTTTTGCAATATCGCTCATACTGGAGATAAGCAATATGCTGTATTTAAAGACCACTGATTCCCGCGATGGAAACAGCAGACTTCGATAGACAGTATTTTTAAATATACTTGGTTGAACGGTTACTTCTTTGATCTCCTATTACACCCCGTTCGAAGCCTCCTTTAGCAAGCAGCGCTCGCTTCGTATTGATCACGAAGACATCTGCTCCTATCGTACCGCTACGTGACTAGGGCCTAGCCCGAACACGTTATATTTTTTTAACCTCCGCAAGTGGTTAAGAAACCTGCGGGGACCTGATCTGATCAACCTACCAAAAGTCCAATAAGCGAAGCTAGCATCGGGGAGTGGCAGAACCACGAGGAGTTCGGCTCCGCCAAACGACACGATTGAGTCATTAGAAACTCGAAGTGGGAAGCAGGTCCCACGAGAAGGCCTTGCCAAGAAAAGGCAACCTAAGAAACAGAAAGGGCCAAAGAGCAGATTTTCGATCGACCAAGCAGAACGACACTTTGTGCGAGATTTAGCCAAGCAGACCTTTAGCGAGTCGAGTGACGAATTAGTAAAGGCAGCAACCACCCTTCCTAGGCTATTTCCCCCCAGCCCCAGTAAAGGAAAGGAACCGGCACAACCACCAAAGAAAGACAAGATACGCATCGGGACACCTAAGAAGGAAGAAAGCGAGGAACAAGGATCACATCACTCAGTAGTAAGGCAGCCACCAGACGATAAGCATAGCGATTTTGGAGAAAGCTCCTCAGACGACAGTGCGAGTAACGAAGAGTCTGAACACGAAATGTTCGAAGGTGAATGCGCCGGACCGCCCGGCCCCTGCCCTAAAATAAAACTTCCACTGCCACCATCGTTCTCGGGCAAAAAGGATGACCTAAAACCTGAAGTATTTGACAGGTAGGTCATAACAACTTCGCAATACCTTACCCTACATGGAGTGGACAAAACCATGGTAGGTAGTGGAGCATACTTCTGAAGCTTCTGTACTGGGAAGGCAGAGGAAGCATACCACCAAGCAATGAACCACTATGAGAGTGGGGAAAAAATCCAAGGAACGACCCTGATAAAGTACTTGAGAGATAGATTCCAATCCTCATGTAACATGGAGGAACTATACAAAAGGTTCAAGGATATCCAGCAAGTACGAAATAGCAAAACAGAAAGAATAACTCTGGTCGCTACGGATCTCTTTATGTATCATGGACGATTGCCTACCGGAACAGTGTCTCAGTATACGCTGAAACAAAGATTGTATTTAGCAATGCATCCCAGACTACGTCAGGAGATAGAACCCATGGAGGGGATGATGGTTGCTTTGAAAAGGTAGTCAAGCGGGCCGAACGGAAGGATGCTATCCTGTATGAAACAGGAGTTTACCGAACCCATGTGCCACAGCAAAGGAATAGCAAAGGATCATCATCGCGGGACAATACGAAGAAGGATAAACCATACTGCAACGATTCAAAGGACAAGAAGGACAAGAAACAGACACAACGCGCGGAAGGCACATATTTCGAATGCGGGAAAAAGGGACACTAAGCAAAGGATTGCTATGCCAAGAAAGGAAAGGGAGAGGCTGCTAAGCGAGAGACAAGCACAAGTCACATGGAAGCAACTGAATCCGATGAAGTGGAAATTAACTCAGTGGAAATGGAAAGCCTGCGAACACAACCGACGCTGGCAATCAGACCCCGTGATGCTCTTGAAGACACGATTTATATAGAAGGCCACCCAGCAAAGGTACTATTTGACGTGGGAACAATCGGCTGCGATATAATTAGCGCCACCTTTATCTCCACACATGGAATCCCAATGGAGCCTCTACCCCAACCAACAACAGTCAATATGGCTATGAAAGGATCGCGCTCCTCGAGCCACAAGAAATGTTGACTAACCGTAGGAATTGGGAAAAAGAAATGGACAAATCAGCAGATGTTGGTGGGGAACTTGGCAAAGTACAACGCCCAGATTGGAATGCCGTTCCTGAAAAGACACAATGCTCTTATCAGGTGTGGGGATACAGCAGTGGAATTTCCTGATGACAAGCTACGTATGCTATGCAAACCAACAAGCAGGGAAATCTGAGCCGCTGTGTCAGACGCCACCCCAAAAACATTGTTGGAAGAATACAGGGATGTATTCCTGGACAAGGTCCCTGAAATGCTAGCCCCAGTGCATAAGATTAGCCACCACATTCGGCTAAACGATCCAACCGACCTACAAAACCAACCAACATACTCAATCCCAGAAGCCTACAAGGAAAAACTTATGTACTGGATAAACGAGAAATTACGAAGTGGAATAATTGTACGACAGCAGGTTCCCGGAGCGGCGCCTATGTTTGTACAACCCAAATCAGATGGAAGGATCCGCCCTCTGGTGGACCTGAAACTGAGAAATGACAACACGGTCATGGATAGTCCTTCAATTCCAACTCAACAGCAGAACCTTAACCAAATAGAATGAGCACAATTCAGGAGTAAGATCGACCTAAGCGACACATACTTCCAAACACGCGTGGACAAGGACAGTGTTAAGTTCAACTCATTCAAAACCCCATTCGGAGGCTTTGTGAGCAAAGTCATACTCCAAGGCGACATGAATGCACCAGCAACATTTATGCAAATAATGGAAGACCTCCTAAGCGAATATTTACACCATTTTGTATGGGTATACATTGATGATATTCTCATATTTTCAGACACATCAGAGCAACACGAACAACACATATGCCAAGTATGTGATCGACTCAGGAAGGCAAAATTCTACGCGAGCAAGAGAAAATCAGTACTGTTTGCAGACAAACTGGAAGTGTTCGGACACATAGTGGACAACAAGGGAATCCATGCTTCCCCCCAGAAAATATCATCCATTGCAGAATGGGAAACACCAAAAAACAAGAAGGAATTGCAACGATTCCTAGGAATAGTGAACTATGTGGCCCAGTTTCTCCCACACCACGCTACATTGACGGCACCACTAATTGACTTAATGGGAAACGCCGAATTCGTATGGACAACAACCCACCAGACTGCATTTGATAAGATCTGGAAGAGGATTATCGATCACCAAGTCATGCGACCAATAGAAATACAGAGCAAGGAACCAATTTGGTTGGTTACAGACGCCTCAGATTTAGGAGTTGGAGCATGGGTGGGACAAGGACCCACTTATGAGATGGCACGACCAGCCGCGCTATACAGCAGAAAGTTCACCAATGCTCAGATGAATTATGGGACCACCGATAAAAAGGCCTTAGCAATCATGGAAGCGCTTAATCGGTTCCACAATGTACTAATGGGAAATTCCTTCACAATGGTTACAGACCACCAACCCGTAACACACCTGCGAATGGCCACAAACACAAGCAGGAAACAGGTGAGATGGTTAAGTGCCTGGGGAAAATATGATGCGAAAGTAGTCTACACACCAGGAAGCACGAACTATTTAGCTGATGCCCGTTCCGGAATTTAGAAGGGAGAAGCAGACTTGAATCCACTCCATGTCCACGATCATACGAAAGAATCGGATGACATCTCGGATAACACGGTCTACGAGCAAGAATCAAACACATTGCACACCACGCAGGAGTTCTCCCCTACTTCCCCTCCTTTCCCCTATACTGAGTACCCCAACAAGGACCCTGTACCTCCCGGAAGCCCCTGCTCGATTGTTGCAGAAAACGATTGGGGTGACAGGTGTAATCTGGGCAGTACGCCAGCAGAAGAACTCCAACATAGTGCCCTACACTACTCATACTGTTACATGTATCATTGCCCATATCATCAAACCAAGATCAAATTCACGAACAACCATCCTAGACAACAGGGAAAGTCAACCCCTTACCCCCCTAGTGAAGGACCAAGCCCCCCAAGTACAGAAATTGACGCGAGCCCTCCGGAGTCTCACGAATTAAATGACTGGGAATGGCAAGAAACCACCGGCGGAAGACCAATGAGTACAGGAGAAGGGCCGTCCACCCTTGTCCAGCCAACGCCCAGGTCCTATGCAATTCTGGCACTGCTAAACCGGGAGGCCCCGGCATTCCAGATGCCAGAGCTAGAACCAATAGAAAACCTTACGACCGAAACAATAGCGGCATTCCGAATGCCAGGCCCTGATAGCCCAACACCGATTAGGCGGGCGGAATGGCTAGAAAGCCTTACCAATAAGACAATAGTCTCAGTAATGCTCCCGACAATGACAGAATATTGGCGCGGGCTTTACGATGTCTTAGAAGACAACGAGGAAGATGACCTACCTGAGACCACCAGAGAGAGTGAGATAGAAGACGAACGCGACACCTTACAGAAAGTCAACGTAATGATCGGAACATTCCGAGCACAGATGGTAGGAGCATACTGGAAAGAACCAATTTGGAAGACGGTAAAGGAGAATACCGACTCCACAGGAGACTTGTCCTCTTACAAGGTTGCAAACGGAATGCTATACGCAAAAACCAGATACGGGAAAGACTGCCTGTATATCCTGAAAGGCCCGGTATACGGAAAAACGACGTTGAGAGAATATGTTTTTAGCGAAATTCACAACAAGGGCCACCACAGTGTTGAACGAAACTTACGGTACGCAACGGAGTACCTATTTTGGCCTGAAATGCGGAAAGACCTTAGAGCGTATGTAGCCCAGTGCCACACATGCCAGGTGAATAAGGAGCCTACAAAATTGGCAGAAGGAAAGGCTCAAACAATTACCCTGCCATCAGAAATCTTCGAATCAATAGCCATTGATTTTGCAGGACCCTTCCACAACTCATGGGGATATGATACGATTCTGGTTGCGATGGATAGGTTTTCAGGATTCACATGGCTTATACCGACAACAAAGCAAGTAACAGCAATAGCAACCTGGGAACTGCTATGCAACAAAGTTTTTACACCCCATGGCTACCCAACATCTCTGGTGAGCGATGGGGACCCAAGGTTTGAGTCACATGTGTGGAGACAACACTGTCGATCGTCAGGCATTGAACATATCAAGGCGGCACCAGGCCATCATGAAACGAATGGACAGGTCGTTAGGAAAATTCTAGAATTTAATATTGCTCTCCGAAACCTAGTCAATGCCAGACAAAACAATTGGTTTGATGCCATACCAGAGGCAGCAGCATACCTGAATGCAGGATGGTCAGAAACTCTCAGCATGTCACCATATAAAGCCACTTTCAGAAAGAATTACCCACTCCTGCCCCTAGCAAACTTCAAAAGCTCCGTAGTACCGGCGGCCGACGAATTACTAAATGGGCACCAAGCAATCCAGAATGCGGCATTCAATGTGATTAAAATGGCACGATTTAGAAGCACGAGAACGGCAGCGAAACGACACACACACCATACACCGATAGGGGAGGGCAATTTGTTGCTGGTATACGGAAGTTTATTCGCAACAGAATCAGGACGTAGCAAGAAATTGCAACCACGATGGCGTAAACCATGCAAGATAATCGGATATGATAAGCATAGACAAAATTACACGGTAGAAATGGATGGCAGAATGTACAGAAGCCGAGAAGCGACATTCCATGCTTCCACCGTAAAAAAATACCGACCTAACGATGATATCTCCTTCCCTGCCAGGAGCCACGCAAAACTACCCCCAATCGTGGTAAACGAGAAACCGGAATGGGAGGTGGAAACCATACGAGACCACTGAAGACAATATGACCGTGACCAATTCCTAGTGAAATGGGTGGGGTACCCGGAAACAGAAAATAGCTGGGAACCCCTTGAGGGATTGGAAAATGCGATGGAAGCAGTCAATCAATGGTGGAAAGACAACAAACGAGAGGACGAGCTACCGCCTACGATAAACCATGTGACGGTGGCGTGGAGTCCAACCCTGCCAGAAATCCAACATCTGCACCCGGACGCGGACCAAGGAATACAAGACAGATTTTGTTCAGCCCACTTCGCGAGCGAGTTCGAAAGCAGCGAAGACGAAAATCGGGTAATGGAAGATGAAGCAGCATATCTAGCCCGGCTGGCCGAGGCAGAGTACTGGCAATAGCGAAAGGAAAGAACACTCCATCCAACAGCCTTATGATGTCAAACTATGAGCAAGTACCTTGGAGACTGTGCCATCAGCTAATGGGACTGTTGGTGAACTGTGATATTATCCCTAGACGATACCTTACACACCGACTGTTCATACACATCTGCAACAAATGCTTGGAAATAACAAGCATATCAACGGGACGAATGTGGGGAGAATCAGCGTCCGATGTTTCCTGCTTCGGTAGTGGGTGCTACCTGAGCACAGAAAAATGTGATCATGGCATGGAGACGGAAGAAACCGAAATTAAGCAGCAACCGCCTTCCCATGAAGACCTAAGCGAGGCCAAAAGCTAAGCGAGGCCAACACCTAAGCAAGGCCAACACCTAAGCGAGGTTACCACCGAAACATAAATACTGGTTACCAGCCCTCTAAACCGCCAAAGAAAACAGACCACTACCAGACCTCCAAACCTTTAACCTCTTACAAACCCTTCCGCTACAACCAATGATCATTACAAAAAGCAAAATGTCCACCTACGCAGAAGTCAGCCTAAAGGGACGAGACCGCATTTTGTGGTACCTGCTTTACCGAGAAATCATTCCAGAAGACGCATACTGGAAGATATTTTATATCGATCACTACGAGGATTGCGGACGAATCGATGTCGAGACGGAAAAATGGGAGGACCGTATAGTACGGAACTTCGTGGACCTGCCACACTACTGGGAGTCGGGTTGTTTTGTGCGTGGGGTGCCATGTGGAGAGCGTTTGGAGACATGGTTGGAAGGTGCGGAATGGATGTTGCAGGACGACTTGAGATTGTTGCATGATAGCGATGACGATGAGGATGGGTCCTTTCCGGAGAAGAGTGGAACTAGCGGCTATTAGGATTTCCTTGGATTGTTTTGTTTTGGTGAAATTGTTATTTTATTTTGGGAGTGTAACCGGTACAGGTTACTAGGGTTTTATGTTTTATGTTTTATGTTTGGTTTCACAGTATCATTGATACTTGTATTGTTTCGTGTGCTATCGTGTGATACAAACATTGTTTTATGTTTGGTCTCACAGTATTGTTTGATACTTGTATCGTTTCGTGTGCTATCTTTTGATACACACATTGTTTTATGTTTGGCTTCACAGTATCGTTTGATTCTTGTAGTGTTTCATGTGCTATCGCTTAATACACACATTGTTTTATGTTTGGTTTCACAGTATCGTTTGCTACTTGTAGCGTTTCGTCTGCTATCGCTTGATACACACATTGTTTTAATTTGGTTTCACAGTATCGTTTGATACTTGTAACGTTTGGTGTACTATCGTTTGATACACACATTGTTTATTTTTGGTTGCACAGTATCGTTTGATACTTGTATCGTTTCGTGTGCTATCAGTTGATACACAAAATGTTTTGCAATATCACTCATACTGGAGATAAGCGATATGCTGTTTTTAAAGACTGCTGATTCCCGCGATGGAAATAGCAGACTTCGACAGACAGTATTCTTAAATATACTTGGTTCCACGGTTACTTCTTTGATCTCCTATTACACCCCATTCGCAGCCTCCTTTAGCAAGCAGTGCTCGCTTCGTGTTGATCACGAAGCCATCTGCTCCTATCGTACCGCTACGTGACTAGGGCCTGGCCCGAACACGTTACACCAATCCTCCCCGCTAGGCAGAACCTACATAGACTCAAGAATCTATCCACTACATGAATCCGGTTAACAGGATATGCCTAATACTCTTGGTGCTGCTGACAAACCAATTCTTACACGAGAATACGAAGATAGGGCCAAGACGAGTTGAGGAGCTCTTGGACACAGCGCAACACGGTTCGCCAGACTACGAAGGTCATTACCTGTCGCGAGTAACATGAGCAGTGGGATATCGTAACACTTCATCTACTTGTTTCATGCCTAGGAGGTGACCAGCACCCTCCTGAGCAGTTTCCCTGCTTCATTCATTATTTCCATACCTAAACTGTTACCAATGTAATCTACCAGAACTAGTATGCCTCAGCTGCAGATATCACTCCAGGAAGTTATCAGTGGCTCTAGAATCCGACTCAGAAATTCAAATACACAAGGCTTTGGCTCAATTTTCACCCTCAGTAACCATTCCCTAGAGACCCGTTTAATGGTGATTGGTCAAAACAAAAGTATACGAAGTAACGGGAACCCTTGAAAACAGAGAAAACCCTCCCTGGAGCCCTCCAACCTAAAATCTGACTTCACTGAAAGATCCGATTTCAGCGCGCGCTCACTTTATCTGTTCCCTAATATACTAGTACTACCGGTCGCGCGTGCTTTTATTGTCTGAGTCCTGCAGGTGCCAGGCGTTCATTTGTAATCGGGCCGGTCACGAAGCGGCCTGTGGGCAAATATTGCGTCCATCATAGCTTGAAACTTCGCAATCCCCTCGTTGTCTGCATTCTGCCGGTTAACGAAAAATTGAGGGGTGAATTACACAGTTCCCATCTGTTCGAATGGATAGCGATAGTGAGTTGCGGCTGATCATGGAAGATGTGGGAGGGATGGCGGAAGGTCAATGTTGTTTGCAGAAGTCATGAGAGTACGTTGGATTGTTTCGGAGCATGATGGATTCGTATGATGGTTGGAAGAGGATTCCGGAGGTATGTCTTGCCTCTATTATCATGGCAGTATACCGAGGGACTTAGACATGTGCGGAGTGGCGAGATGAGGGTAGCGATCCACGGAGGGTTCAAGTAGCTTTAACAATGTTTTGCTGACGGTAATTAGATGAGGAGTGCGAGTGACGAACGAATTTTCTACTGTTCCTATTCTCTCCTCATCTCACCACAGCTAGGTCCCATCCTACTCAACTCATTTTACCCCCGCGCCATTTGACAGCCACTTTCCTTCAACACCATCCGCGGCCTCTGTCGCCATGGATAAAAAACCAGCACAAAGGCCGGGGGCAGAGGCTTCCATCGCGCTCGGTATAACCCAGCCTAGGTGTATTATACTAGGCTAAACAGTAGTCACACGTATTTTTTTTTTTGTTAAATCCTTTGATTGTTTATAGGGTACAATCTCTGTATACAACTAGTAGGTTACGACATAAAAACCCCAACATACAACAAACAAAAGAAAATTATAAAATAACCCAACAAACCAAATAACAAAATTCATCTAGGCGCTCAGGCCTTTCACCCTATCCTTTTTCTCAAACTCACCATATTAAGAGAGCAACTGTGACATTCTGGTAAAGGGCGTATCCCCTTTCAACAGAGAATTAACCTTATGTTTCGAAAAGAACTTCAACAAATCATTCATGAAACCTTTTTCTTCTTCCTTCAAACCAAACACCAGCGAATCCGTGCCGAAATCACGCACCCTCTTATCTAGTGTTCTCCAAGTCTTTTCCATTACTGGGCATCTATCGATTACATGCCCCAGTGTGTCTTCTTCCAGTTCGCATCTCCTGCATGTGCAGCCCTGCTCCCTTGTCTTCCAATCCTGCTGATCTGCGAGATAGCTCTTTCCTGCCTTGATCTGATGTATCCGTCCTGCTAGGAACTTCGGCTTGTTCATATATGACGGTGGTCACACGTAGAAGCGAAGCATGTTATAATATTGTGCGGATTCCGCTTATACCCACACTGCCAAATTTTCGCTCGAATTCAATACAAAGATGGGGATATCCGAAGTACTCTGCTATGGGGGATACCTTGTGACCCCTTTGGATGTCGGGATATTGAGGTTTGTTAGATTGGCAATCCATGGATTGCCGGGCGATGAGTGGGAGACCGGAATATCGTGGACGTGCTTTCAGGGGTGTGTGTAGGCGGGTGACAAAGACATCTTGGCGGTTCGTTCCGAGAGGTAATCAAATCTTGCAGATGAGCGTGTTGCATCCAACCGAAGACATAAATTCTCCCCAAATGGGGTCAAGTTGCAACCACTTCGGTGCAATCTCGGTAACTTTCGCCCCGGGAGGCAAAACTTGAGTCTCAGAGATCGCAGGGATGTGGATGTGAGATGGATTGCGGGCTCAAAAAATGGGAACATCCAAATATCCCGAGCATTGAGATTCTCTGACGGTGTCAAAAACAAAACCGCCGTTTTGCGTTGTGGTCGCAGGGAGGCTGCGGTGTCAGGGCACGCAAACCGACGAACCCCCGTCCTCCCGTTCACTATTATACATAAATGCTGGGGATGATATTGTTTGGTTGAAGAAAAGAATGTAAAAATTGCTAAATTAGCCCCCTGCATACCAGCCCTCTGCCGCAATGATAGCGTTTCCGCCCGCCGGCACACTAATACCCATTCTCCACACGATCCCTGCTGTACCCCGGTGAACGTGAGACGGTTGGCTTTACAAAGAGCTAGAGGAACCCTCTGAGGAAAGAGGACGAGAAAAAGAAGAACGAACCAGGCCAGAGGCAGACCCAAAACAGTAGTGAACTGTACCCCCTGCCGGCGCTATGGTGCCGTAGGGACTCGAATAACGGACCGTGTGTTAGATAGCCCGAAACTTCCGCCCCCGGAAAAGCGGCCCGTTGCACGCCTTACCGAGAGAGGCAAGTCCAACGTCCTAGCTCATGGTCCGATTATTCTCGCTCTTATGGTAGATAATTTGGGCCCCGTGGGTACAGTACTTGATACACCGGCGTGCAGTATATTTGTCGTGAGCTCGTACTTCCGTGAGGGCCATGAGGAAAATACTCGCGGTATGTCAACGCTACCGGTATTGTGCAGCAAAACATAGCTTAACCAGAACAATAATCAACCATCCAAAGGTGCTCGAAATTCATGATATTGGATGGATATCTTCTACTACCTCCTGACATTACCTGGATGGATTATAAAAAATTCCTGTCATGCGAGCCTCCAGCTATGGTTCTGGGACCGGAATTTCTTACAACGCCACATCAATTATTACTTTGGAAACGGCAGAATTTTTGGGTCGCGGGTGCGCCCGAAGTGGCTGGTAGTGGTGAAATTGCATCCGCATTCCAACCCTACAAAGGGATAAGATGGCGAGGTCGTGGTCGGTGTGTGAAAACTTTTTCCCCAGATACCAAACCACCCGCACTACGTACTGTACATATCAAGATGCGAAAACTTCCCTGTTTTCCTGTGAAACTGGCCCGGTCGTAAGCAACTAGGCGAGGATTGCGGAAACGACCGTTGGTGCGTGAGACCGGTATCTCAGCGGGAGTGCGGAGTATGTTGGCAATTGGGTCCACAAACCCTGTACCGCCAACAGTGCACCTGTGTCCTGTTATGGATTCCGCCATTTTTCAATGCTCCAAATAGCGGTGCGGTTCAGAAATCGGTAATCGGATCGGAGATGTTAGGTATCATCACAAAATTCCTCAAACGCAGCGCAGTCCCGCGGTAGACGGTAATCCCCGGGTAGCTGATTTCATTGGCTCCAGCGTCGTTATACCAACCAGAGGGTCTACCGGTAAATACTAATACCGGGATTTCCATGCGAGTGTACCGAGAGCAGGGGGTTTGCCCGATCCTCCGGGATCTCGAAGGCAGGGAAGAGGGTCAAGAAAGATAAAAGAATTAGTCCATTCGTCGGGTTTCACGCTCTAACTTTTGGCTATGAAGTGTGGTGGTGCACCGGGTAGTCTCGCTTTGGGTGGCGCCCTGGGTCCACTTATGATAGATCCTTTCGTCCGTTTTCAAGGCACAACGCTACTGTACCGGTATCCTCGACTACCGGTGTGGAAGTTATTGTTCAACTTCCCAATTTCGGATGGTGTCTCGACCACGCTGTATCTCCCGGGTCCTGCACTATAATGATTGCTTTTCTGGCCTGCTCTAACTCGATGTGGAATTGACTTGCTGAGATGTGGTGTAACTGGACGAAGAACGGTAATTGGAAAGCACTGGAACCCGGCCTTGCTCGTACAGAGGGAATTGACAATTTATCTGATAGCAAAAGACCTATCAAATAGGAGGCTCACTGTAGGAAAAAAAGGAGGGCGGAAGAGGAATGGAAGCTTGTCCAATTGAAAGAGACAAGGAACGTTGTGTAACCGGCCTGCCTCTGTGGTTGTTCCTGTCTTCGTTGCTTGGTTGCTCAGAAGAAACAGCAAGGCACCTACATACAAGAATTTACCACGCCAAGGCTCTCCACCCATCAGAAAACTTTTACAGGACTAAACCCTACGATATGTTGCCACAGACCCGCAGACAAATCTCTGCTTCGCACCGGTACGGGAACCTTAAAAAGTTTCTTGCAACCCCTGTGGTCATCAGTAAGCAATTCTGTTGTTCGGTATCAGAACTTCGCTGATATGCACACTTCGAGATGCCCGTTACTACAAATACACTAAGAAACGAGAACTACAACCGTAACCTAAAGCATGCGCTGTCCTACGTGATGAGAGGTGGCGAGATTTCCAAAATTTTAGCAGTCTCCGTCGGAGAAAATGGTTGCAGCCATCACACCTGAACAGGCAGTACGAGTAGAGGACCCCATTCCACACCCACCAACCAAAAGGCTGTGAAAGCCGGGACGGCGGAAGGGATAAGTAATTCGATCGGTTTGTAGAACATGCCGCAACCTGTTGGTGGGCCTCTATCCTGACTAACTTGGGGGACTGGCACTCGAGTCCCAGAAATCGCGTTGGAGAGCGGTACGACATCCTGGCCCGGGAGGCCTGCTGGGCGATTGAGAGTACCCGTAGAGACTCGCCAAACTCGCTATGCACGCCACATGTCCGGTAGACTACTGGACCAGTAACCCTGCTGTTGTCGCAAAGCTACGCGGTCCGGGCTACTTCTCGGAACGGGGCTCAAAAGATTGGCACGCTCCGATTGGCCACTACCCTTGCACTTGGGCCTTGGCCGCCTAGCGGGTTTAGCGAGTTTTCACGGGCACTCGCGTAGTTTAGCGGAAGGGGGGGCTGTCGAGACCCGGGCNGGGGCGTGGTAGTCTCCGGATTCCCCACCTTTCTGTTTCTTTCGTTCTTCTTCACCCGACCGAAAATTTGATTTGAGAACGCCAGAGAGCGCATTTAATTCCCACGTCGACGAAACCGAACCTCTCGCAACCTAAGCGACGATTGACACTATGAGCGAACCGGGACTAAGCGCTGTTGCAGGGGATATTACCTCACCTCCAGGGTATGCCCCGCCATTTTTGCTCTTCCAAAAAAGCCGATCTAATAACTGGCCCAGCGAGTCCACTACGGGCCCAGCCTTCTACCCCAATATTCGGAGCGAATATAGCGGCAGCATAGGTTCTCATAACACCAATTCCGGAAATGTCATCAACTCCGGCAACGTCACCACCAATAATTATTACAATCGCGGGGGTAGGGACTCTTCCGATAGCTATGTCCAAGTTTTGCGATGCCTTTATAAGTCCGCATACGAGTCGCACCGGAACCGCATTCGTGAGCCAGTCAAGGGGACATGCAATTGGGTTACCGAACATCCAAAGTATAGGGACTGGTTGGAGAAAAGGGTGTCTAGTGTGCTTTGGCTATCGGCGGACCCGGGCTGCGGGAAATCGGTCACCGCTTCATTCCTCGTCGGCCAACTGAAAATCCTGAAGGACACCATGGTTTGCTACTTCTTTTTTAAGGACGACAGCGAGGAGCAAAAGAGCGCAATATTTGCACTTTGTGCCATACTACACCAGCTGTTTGTGCAGAGAAAGTCTCTCGATATGAATATAGATGAGGAGTTCAAGGTTAAAGGGAAGAGGTTTACGCAGGAGCTGGATACATTGTGGGATATTTTAGTGAAGGCGGGGACCCAGGGGGGGTGCGGCGGTGTGATTTGTGTGCTAGATGGCTTGGATGAGTGCGAAGATGTCACCCTAACTCCGCTTATCCATCATATAGCGCGTCTCGCAGGCTCCCAACAGACTACCGATTCACCTTTGAAATTCCTTGTTACAGCCCGCCCGTACCACAAAATCGAGAGACAACTTGGCTCACCGGCAACGACCATCTGGCTGAGAGGGGAGGACGAGATTAACGCTGTTACTGACGATGTTAATCGTGTTATAGATGAGGGAATTAAAAGCCTGGAGTTATACTGGGGACAACCCGGAGGGCTAGGATTCCTGCGAAGTCTCCTGGAATCATCCGCCGATGGAACATTCCTTTGGGTTTCGCTCGTTCTTGAGGTTTTGAATGATAGTGAGGATTGTTCGGAGGAGGAATTCACGAGTGTTGTCACGACAGTACCGCGTGATATAGTGGAATTGTATACCAAGATTCTAGACAAAAGCAGATATCCCGACAAAGCCCGGAGAATCTTAAATATTGTGGTAGCAGCGGCAAGGCCTCTCACACTGCGGGAGATGAGCGCTGCATTCAGAATCACCAGGGAGCACAGGTCGATCAAGGACCTTGGAGATCTTCCGGCAGGGTTCGACAGGTCGATGAAGAATTGGTGCGGACTCTTCGTGAGGGTAATCGACTCCAAGGTCTACTTCATTCACCAGACCGCGAGGGAGTTCCTGATTAAGGGATCGTCGCCGGGCCGTGGAAACTGGCAGTATACCATATGTTCCAAGGATTCTAACTTTATGCTAGCTGGTATTTGTATGTCCTACCTATCTTTGGAGGAGTTTAAAACCGACCCATTACTAATCACCGATTCTTACCTCGGCGGAAACTCGAAATATGATGGTTATCTGCGGAAATACTCTCTTCTCGACTACGCCGCTAGCCATTGGGCTGAACATTTCCGGGATTCGCAGACCCGGCAGATTGAGTTATTCCAATTGACACAACAGATTTGTGAAGGTGGATCTAAAAAATTTCTGACTTGGCTCAAAGTGTACTGGAAGAATAATGTCTCCCGTTATCCGTTCCCCGACGACTTTACACATTTGATGATAGCAACTTGGCTGGGGCAGGCCACGGTGGTTCAGCAACTATTGCGGGAGGGAGGACATATCCATGCTCGGTCAGCCCGGTATGGCACCGCATTGAACATAGCCGCTCTCAGGAAACACGGGGATATTACTAGAATGCTGCTGCGGAGTGACGTCAAAGCCTATATATATGGGAAAGGCTATAATATCTTACAAGTGAAAAGACCTCTTTGTCCGAAATATCTGGAACATGACTAACAGGAAATTACCCTCTTTTTACAGACTGTAGGTCAACCCGGTGCCCGCAGAGAAAGCTGAAGCTAACTCTGGTGATGATTTTGTTACAGAAGGCAAGCAGTGACCCCTCATCACGTCCCGTTTGAAATCCATGTTACTAATGCCAGTTCCTTTGGAACTGTAGAGGGTAAGCTCCTGGCATGAGGGACCCGGACCAACCGCTGTGACTAACTACGAATTGACCCGCGAGCGCAGAGTGTAATTTTGCGTTTTTAACCCCCCCACAGAACAAGGTTTACTGATTTGGGAGATACAGGAGGTACGGAACCTTGATGAATAAATCGGATAGCTAAAGCGGTAACTAATTCCGGTGATATGGGCTGCTATAGCTGGTACGAAAATATATTCATGAAACATAAGGTGCCGGGAAATTGCTGACACTACCTTGTGACGTGTCGCAGCGTGTATGTGCACTAGATCTGCCATGTTTGACGGGAAAATTCTGATGTCTGACCTTCTGGCTTCTATAGAATGCAAGTGAAACATGTCAAGCACAGTGCTGGGACAGGATAATTGCTGACTCCTCGCTCGCGGAATATTGCAGTGGGTAGGTGAACACGATCAGGCATGGTTACGGGACGAGGCAGTCGCTGACGGCTGGCGGGTTGAGCTTTGCAGAGAGTGAGTGAGCAGGATGAAGCCCTGTTTTGAGACACAAATGTTGACCTCCGGCTCCCTGACCCTTATAGTCGGTAAGTCAATAGAACCGCCCACGGTTCTATGGCGGGGTAATCGCTGATGTTTGGCTCGTTGAGTGTGCTAGTGGGTAAGTCAAGCAGAGGAATCAGGGTTCTGGGACCTGACTGTTGCTAACCATTGCCTTTCTGGCAATTATAGTTGGTAAGTGAACAGGACGTGTCATGATTCAGGGGCGAGGCAGTTGCTCACACGAAAGTGCCGGTGCGTTGTAGTATGTAAGTGAACATGATCAACCGCGGCCCCGGGCGAGACAAATGCTGACTTCAGACACGCGGAGTGTCGTAGAATGTATGTGGACAGGATCACTCACGGTTCCAAGGCGCAAAAATAGCTGACATCAGGCTCTCTGATAAATATAGGACGTAAGTAAACAGCGTCAATCACAGTCCTGGTACAAGGCAACTGCTAACCTTCGCTCGCTGGGTGCCGCAGTTGGTAAGCGTGCACGACCAATAGTTGTTCTAGAGCGAGACAATTACTCACCTCCAGTTGGCTGAGTGTCCTAGAATGCAAGTGAACAAGGTCAACCCCTATTTATGCTCAGACGATTGCTGATCTTAGGCTCCCATACCGTGGCAGGAGGTAAGGCAACGGGGACAACCGCGGTTCTGGGACTAGGCAGTTGCTGAACTCTGGCTTGTTGACTACGGTAGGAGGTAGGTGAACATAATCGCGCACTGCCCGCGGAACAGAAGTTTGCTGATACCCGGCCTCGCTATTCGTGAAGATTGTAAGCGGATTTGCACCCACTACATTGTTTCTAGTTTCCGCTTTCCTGATATATATTTCTCGGGATGTTAGATTGTATGCAATGGATAACACCTAAGATGCTCATTCGCGCCGTTGATTCCTGACTAACTTCACGCCTGATTTACTCAATAGGAGGTAAGCATTGCCAGTATCCAAATCGTGGCTTTTTGGAGGGCTAACCAAGCACTGCTTGCCATTCGTTAGTTTGTATGCGAGCATCTATCCCCTCTCCTACCAGTTATGGCTGATACATACTTGTGGTTGCGTTACAGCTCGTTAGTAATTATCTTTCTTGTCCGAACTTCCGATTCTCCTGCTAACGCATCGCCTGCCTGGCGACCATTTGGTAACACAGAAAGTGAGTAGTAGGCTTTTATCGCAACTGACCTGGCTAGGACCGGATATCGGTTAACCTTTCGTATAGCCTGTGAGCCACCCCAGTTTACTACCCCCAACCTCCTCACACACTACCACTGACTCAGCAGTAGTTTTGCCTCCCGGACACGCATGATCTGCACACCTTTCCCGGTCCGGGCTTCTCCTTCTCATGAAGCGCGAGTTTGGCGGCCGGTGGGTATTAGCCCCGTCATCTCTCTCTAGCAGATGCCTGAGCGTCTTAAAAAACCGGCTAACATATTAATTATAGCAAACGAGTTCCTGGTTGGAGGACCATCGTCATTCGACATGTGTACAACCACGAGGAGGCGTTCATCGTTTGAACATTCCATGGGGTTCTCTGTTCTAAGGATTTGTTTTAGCGAGCGGTATCATATCGGGGTCAGAATGCGGGAGCCAGTGGGGGTCAGCTATAGGTGATTAGTTGTGATTGTCTTGGTACATGTAACAGCGTTCCGAGAATTTGATTGCTTCGCGGCATTATAGCACTCAATAGCCATCACATAGTGATTGAAGAATGATTAGCGAGAGGTCCGTTGGCGGTATGGTAATCAATAGAATGACTGGACAAAATCTGCGGACAATTGCAGTCCTGACCGACAAGGTCACCTGCCGTCACTCGGGTCTTGACCATTCCCCAACCGCAAATAGCTTTCTAAGGAACCGCGCGACGGACGACAGGCCTCCCGGCAGGGGGGAGGGAGAGGAATCACCGCAGGAATAGGAATTTTAGACGAGGTCAGAGGGAGATAGGACAGAAAAGTAAAGACAAAGGATTAAGTAACATCCGGGAACGCAAGATGAGCGACGGATTGGAAACCCCCATAACCTTAGATAGTATTTCTTAGCCTCGCGGTTTAGAATAATTACTAGTAGAGATATTCCACCTCTTCTCTATAGACGGATTTCCAACCGAGTTAATTCCCGTTCCCTCCCCACTCCCATCTCATAAATTCACCCGGCGCGGCTACTATCCCCTCTGCCTCGCACTCTCAAGACCGATGGTGACCACACCCACACGAGACCAATTGCACGCAAGATTTCCTACATTCATTCATAACCACTCCCCAGACCGGTTTGCTTATCTGGGACCAGGGTGCAATGGGGGCAAGAGCACTAGCCCAAAAACAGGTATGGTAGTGCAACGAGGAGTGTATTGTGTAGCGACCATGCTCGGGCTCGACAAAATATCTAGTGCGGAACCGACCTGTATTTATAAGTAAATGCGGGAACAGATATCCACACGACGCGCTGGTTTTCGGGAAGTTGCGGCAATTTTCTGGTTTCGAATGCTCGGACGGGGGAGGGTGCCAGAAATGTCAAGAAAACCGGATTAGAAGGGAACGCGGAGTACCGTCACTAGCAGGGCAAATTGTTTTGCGAAACGTACAAATTATTTCGCAATCTGGAACATCAACTGACGTCCAACGGCCGGGAGCTGAAATTCAGAAGTGGGTGATATTCCCGATGGTACATTATGTCGGATATCGCATCTGTTTTCTCCCACAGGATTAGGGGTTTTTAATTGGGTGAAATCTTTGCAGGGGAATTTGAGCAAAATTGGTCATAAAACGTGGGTCCCTTTGCCGGACACTCTCGCCCGTTTAATACATCATGGATTGAGGAACCCTAGGGCCAGTTTGGATACGACTGTTCGGTTCCGTTTCTCCAGGTATGATATCATAATATAATATGATAAAACCGCCACTGAACGGAACAGTCGACCCGCCTACAGTTCGAGCCAAACAGGCCCTAATAAACCCGAATTAACAGAAAATAAGGGGCTGTTTGGCACGAGCAATTCGTCAATTCAAAATGTGTTTTGAAACTGTTATCTTGCCCAGCGTTAGATTGGTGGTGATTTAACATATCTTAACGCCTATTAACATAAGTCTGGAACCTTTCAAACTGATCCAAAACACATTTTGAATTGGCTAACTGCTTGTGCTAAATAGCCCCTAACCTGTTAGCAGGGTGTCATAACCACGAATCGGGGTGCAAGTAATGAAGAGGCGCCAACGGGCATGTGACCGCTTCTCTCATGATAATATTATCATACTCGCGCAGCACCTCGCTCTTTAATCACTACTTCATAAGCACTACCAACGACAACTCCAGGAATCGCTGATTACCCGATAAGATCCATTCCATCAACGCACCATTTCCCCGGCAACTTCGCTTCTCTCCTGGGAGTGGTCCGTCCGTTTTATCGTCACCTTCGTACCCTCTCCACCCCTTGTCGAAAGCCCGCAATGAATACGCGCAATCGACTCTATACCAAGTTGCTGTCCAGACATGTCCAGTACAAGCAAGATCTCCGCGACCTCGAGGCCACTGTCGAAGCTAGGTGGTTCAAACGTTATCAAGAGGAGGTGGTGAAGCGGGAGGAGAACGGTCGTGAAGTTTGGAGGCTCAAGGTAGGAATAGCGTACCGCCGTTTCTTTGCAAGTCCTGATTTCTGTTTAGGACGCTATTCTGACCGCAAAAATCCACATGATGCAATTATTCGGGGGGTTTGCCCCGCGTAGAGCCCTGGGTAGAGATGTTTCATGGCATTTCTGATCACGTTGTCATTAATCTACTGCTTTAGAATATATCGTCTACCAGGCGATACTCGAGAGAAAGCTCCCGCCTGGAATCGGGATACAGGAGGGACTCAATGAGCTGGGCAAGCGCCGCGAATTCACCGCAATTCTTCCCGAGGAAGCAAAAGCTTGCAAAGCTAGCCTAGTAGAAGCAACACATGGTATCCAGTACCTGTACGAGCATGTACCTGAGTTTTCGGGCGGTAATGACAGCGTCTTCGGCATCAGGTATGAGGACTATGGGCTGCATGAGCGGGCTGAGCTTGTTGCCTTCCTGAAGATGCAGAGTAAGTGGCCGCACCCCTTGGCTTGGAGGGGAGATACATCCCCCCGCAGGAAGCGATGGAGAAATGAGTTAAATTATTATATCGATGAGTAGATACTCTTGAATAGTCTCTCAATTCAGTCCTCTGTCCCTCGGGGAAACTACTCTCCTTTAGTGTATAATTGGGGTTAAAACCTGCGAGGTATAAACATTAAGGTGAATCTCCTAGATTTATTTTCCCAGTTGGGAATGGTAGCTGTTTTGTGAACTGGGATGGGGCGTTGGCGCTGTGCGCACTGCAATCTTTTTTTATTTCTCACCGGAAGCCATAACTCGATTCAGATTCTCTCCGGGGACTTATACCTCTTTTCGACACTTCTTCCTCTCGGACAAAGGTCTGTCTTTAAATACACCCATGGAACGACTCCTCCCTTCAACACCGCTCCTATCGTGATTAACGCAACCCTGCCTTTTGTCTTCACCCTGGTTTTGCTTTCCTTCCCCCAGATTCTATGGACTTTCGGCTACCCCGCTTTCTGAGCCAATATCCTCCAGAACATTCTATCCCGCATACCAACTCGCCTCTAAGCTTTACGAATATTCCAATTCCCGGAGTGAAGTCTCCAGTCTTTCCAGTATCAATAGATAAGCAAGGTAAACTAATTAGTTAGAGTGCCGGTGATCTAAAATAGCCTGCCTCGAGGTGGTCAAGGAGACTGGGCCCGCGGACAACGCCAAAATCCTTTACCGGTATATCATCTGAAAGTACTATCTGTAACCACTGCCCATTGAAGAGCAAAGCAGCAATGAATTCATTGCTTCAACATCATCACTTCCGCAGCCGTCAGGGAGAAGAGTGAGGTGAGCCGAAATTTGCGCCGGAAATCTTGAAGTTAAGATAGAGGCATTGCGATCACCGGACCGGCTCAAATAAAGCTGGGTTGAGAGCGGGGTATAGTCTGTACAGTGGCCTATAACGAGCGAAGCCGCTACAATTGGCAGATCCTGAAAATTAAGGCGCGGAAAGTAAGAGAATCAGGAACCCTAAACTGTCGCTCAATGGTCCTGATTATCAGAGGGGAATTTGTTTTCTTGTTGAGCCTCCAGATTTATCCATGGTTACAACTCACTATAGAACCAAGCAAGCCGGGTGGTATACCCTGTGAGGTACGACCCAAAAGCCCCTCAAACAAAAGAACCTTCACCCCCGAAATATACTCATCAACCTATATCAAGATCGCGAGTATCAGGCCGTTAATCTGAAAAAAGGCTGGCCCAATGTCGGGGCTGAAATTGGGCTCTCGGGTAAAACGAGGAACTCCCAACTTGGCGGAATTATCATAGCAAATATTACCGGGTATGGATGGGTTGAGTGCTAAATAGCACAGACCTCAGTGGAGAGTTGGAAAAAAAGAAAAAAAGAGACTCCGAGACCTGGCACAACGAAAGGAAAGTGAGAAGGAAAATGAGAAAGGGAAAAAGAATTCGGCGAGAAATTTCCCGCTAATTTTGTTCTAGTCCGCCCAGGACCGGATTCAAACTAGATGTTGCCCCCGGGAGCCTCGGTAACCGGACGAAGAAAACCCGCTGGAAATGGACCCTGTTGAAATTTGGCTCTTTAATCAGTGCTCGGGGATTTCAGGACGGTGGGGAAGGGCTAGGAATGCACTTGCATTGGTGATGTTTGGTCTGTTTTAACAGCTGTTTGAAAGTGAGGAGATTACTTGCTTGAGGATCGGGATGGTGCAGGAATTCCTTGTAGGACTGGTGTTTGCGAGGTTTTAGGAATTAGTGTTGATGGTAAGATGTTTGAGAATAGGGAGTATAGAGTGTTAGACCGGACTCCGCTAGGGCCGCATAAGTCCGTAATTTCTGCCCCGAGCTACTGCAATAGGATTAATAGATTGCTAATCTATCGCCCTTCCGACTAATAGTTCCCCCTGCACCCACTTCTCCGCCCTTTCCTTGAGTTGCAATTGAAATACTCCAGACGCTGAAGCCCGATGCGGCGGAATCGACCCATGTATAGCTGAATTGATGAGCCGTAAGCCCTCTGCAACTTATGGTCGAATTCTCGGGAGAAGTTCACCATTAGCCGCTTTTGGTATCATCTCATAGCTCCCCCATTCGGCAACCCACCATTGACAATACCTACCGACAATGCTTTCTGCTTGCCTCATATGCGAGGGCGGAATTTTCAGGGCATGGTACATCCACCCGAGGTAAGCCACTACTCAAGTCGCCGGATTGAAGTCGCGTTTTTTTTGGTGGGTAACTGCCAAAACAGCGGCGACTTCAATCCGGCGACTTGAGTACTCGAGCACAGTATCGCGGCTCCATGAAACCAAGGAGAACCTGAGGCTAGTATTTCATATCAGCCAAAAAATTGAAAACGGCTTTATCCGAGACGCCTAACCACCCGACCCTTAGATTGCATCCCCTGGCGCTTATCCCCTTGATATTACAAAAAATCATTTTATATTCCACCATCCAGTCGTGCATACGACACTAGGGAGAACATCAATCTATCTCCAGTCTGGAGCAATAAGCACACCCCACCTTGTGTCCTGAAATAGCGTAACAATCGATAATTTGACCCCTTATTTTTCCCTGTGTGGTGCCCTTCGTCCCTGGTGATCTGGCTCCCACCACCCCGCCCCTCAAACGCCCCTTCCTTCCCTCCTTGTTTCCTTCCCGCCTACTCCCCGGCAGTGTATTTCGCGGAATAGGGGGTACGGCAGGAGGGGTTTATGATCCCTTCATGCTTGCGTATTTCTGCAGGGATGTCCCGCTCCAAATATCACAATGCCTTATGGGGGATGGAGGGTAACGGAGGCGAACTCCGGACAACCAGGCCCACGTCGCATAAGAGTACCGTAAAAACTCAAATAATTGCCACCTGTGCTAGGAGGTTCAAGTAGAGTGTGGCGCTTATAATCTTAAAAATTAGTGAAGATCTTCACAAGTGGTACATGTCTCAGACTATCAATCAATGGCTTTGACCTACATTTACAACTTCAACTTGTATTGTAAGACTTATAAAAACGTTTTCAGTATAGAAATTAGGAAAGTAAAAGGGGGTGATAAGGTGAGAAAAAGGAGACCTTAAAGCAAGACTATTCTTTTCATTCAGACTTCGTAAAAACAATATTGCTTTTAACAACAAAATTCCACCAAAGTCAACCAGCTGAATTGAAGTATAGTTGGTGCTGCCTGAACTCCCTGCTTAACGATTCTATATGGGAGTAAAAATGAAAAACAGGGCCCAAATGACGGGAACTTGCAAATAGAATTTGGGTTCCACTGCACTACATCAAAACACACAGTGGATCATGTACTATTATCTATAAATTAAGAGTTTATGTCTATTATGCAACACCTAGTATGGAAGTAAGTCAGATGAAATTCCAAACTGCAATACTAGCTGAAACACCAAACCTATTTAAGGCGTCAAAAGGAAATCTCGAGCATGGGAGAAAGGAAAAAGGAGAGAGGAAGTTCAAGTAGCTTAAAGTTAAACAATTGCGAGTTGTGAGAGGGGGATAACAAAGAAGCTGGTAGAAGCTTATGTGTGAGCTTCGTGCGCAGTTCTGATATTGGACAGCATCTGTGTAATGGGCAGGTTCCGTGCAGGACAAGGGCAAAGAGTTCAAAGGACATCAGAGGAGACAGGACAAGTGAGAGGAGGCAGGTGTACGAACAAGGTGTGTTTGTATTAAGACTCGAGGGGGTTCAAGTACAAGGTCTCCAGGGTCAGGGTCAGGGTTCATGGGTTCCGGTGACGCGAAGGAGAAACAAAGTTGTAATTCCAAAGTACACATGTAGACAGCAAATTACCAGGTTGGATAAAGAAAGTAAATTGAACAAGGGCACACCGCTTTATATAATCAAGAAAAATCCACTGATTACAAATTCCAACATCCCTAACCCCTTCCTCCTGCAAAGCCACAATCTTCTATCAGTTTCTATAAGGTTCCATTACGTGAAATCTCGGCTAACCACACTTTTCTATCCTGTTGCAACCATCCTTACTCAGGCCTCTATAGATGCAACCAACACTCCAACACCATTGAACTCCTGCCAGGTGGCTGTGACAATCTGGGGCTATTAACCGATATGAATAGTTTCACTGCATTAGTCAAAGGTTATTCAAAGACTACTAGCCTGAGAGTTAACTTACTGGTTTTCCATTTTCTACTAGATAGTTCTATCAGTTTCTTTATTGGTATAAGATTGTGGTATACTTTGTGATAAATAAAGCAAGTACTCTTTCTGGCCACTTTAGTAGTACTGTTCTAGATTGGATAAAATACGGGTGAAGACACTTACAACTCTGATTAGGTGATGATCTATGATTGGGTAACAAACATACTTCTGAGGATGATACAAGTTCTTGAATATTGCCAACATGGATCAGGCATTGTTGCTGATTTAACATTTTAAAAGGAGAAGTTACAATCAAAAAGGGAATGAAACTAGTGGGCTTCTGGGTTTACAATTAGGCTGCGATAAGTATCAGGTGAGTATTCAGGTCACAGTTATTGCAAATCGGACCACATGAGTAAGGCCTATGATTTTCTTTTGAGAAAAAGGAAAAGAAGTGGGGATGGTTATTGAGTCGAGATCCCACGATTTATGAGTTCTTGTGAAGTTGAATGCCAAAGCATATACAAACTGATCTAACATTCTTGAGTTGTTGGATAAGCAATTTGTTACTATATTAGAAAATAAGACTAGACTTCTTGCTTTTCTTCTTATTAGTGCTTACAAGATAGTGAAAGTGCTTGATACCTTTCATGCTAATAACATCATGGTCCATTCCATTCCTGGGAGTCATACATATCATATACAACCTCTTGATATTTCTATGAACACACTATTTAAAGGTATCTTAAAGGTAATTCCTGCATACCCGTGGGGAAAAAAAAAAGACTGCCCTGGACCTGGAAGCCCTATGGGAAAAACTAGATATTATAGAGAAAGTGAAAGGGAAACTACAATTAGCTGGTGGGAAACTAAGCAGTACTATGGTGGGAAGGGGGTGGGTACTTGCAAGATGGCCTGGAGGTAAAGCAGAGCAGTGCTTCTCAACCAAGTAGCTATATGTTGTATGAAAGAGTTTCTGGATACTGGGTTTGTCTCTATCTATTGATGGAACCTATGACAATGAAATATCAGTAAAAGATCCAGATAAAACATTACTAGTAGAGAGATTAAAGACTTAGAGGAGTGGAGAGACCTGTGATTGGACAGATGTTCCAGGGAATAAGGTTGAGCTTGATGAGTCAGAGGATGATTTTGATGTATTTTATAAAGAACATTAGTATTATGAAATGATATTACGCAATATATCTTGGCAAGACATACCTAATTTTAACTGCTCAGCATGAGTGACAATTATTTGAGTTTTTATGATACAGTGTAAAAAGTAACAGCCTTTGGGGGTTCTTTGTGGACGTAGAAGAATATCATATGAGGGAAGAAATTGTAACCACAGAACCTGAATAATGCCCAGCCTGTCATTGGCCATGAGAAATAGGAACCAATGAGATCAAGTTCACCCCATCTACCCTCACCACAGAGCACATATCGGGAGTGGCATAGCCGATAAGGTAGGGTATGGTACACTAGTGGCCGAGGAGAGGTTGGACACTGGCTGGGAATTGCCATCTTGGTTACCTATAATCGACTCGGCCACAGGACTATGTTCATGTCAAATCTTGCAGATACCAAGAGATATTCCGGCCTCCCCGAGATCCCCGCCTGTGCCAAGATGTTTGGCAGACCGTGGTGGCATTGTCGGTGCCTTCTCTCGGTCGGGGAGGCTCAGCTTTCGGCCGGGCAGGGAACCATTCTTCCCATCTTGCCTCAGCTGTCACGGTGCCCTATGGACTTCAAGTGCAATACCCCAAGACGATGCTATCGCATATATAGTGGACCATTTACCTATGCTTCAGCGGTTGACTATATAAGCGCAGGGCGGTTGAGTGTTATCATCGGAGACCATATTTGGCGCAGGCATACTAAAGTCGCCGGATTGAAGTCGTGTTTTCTTTAGTGAGTCACCGCCAAAACAGGGACGACTTCAATCCGGAGACTTGAGTACAGTGTCGCCACGGTCAAATTAGATAAACTCTACTCTCGCGTTAGATGCAACCGGAGCGGGGCCCGCATGGTGTTGGATTTGGACGGTTGATTCAAATTTTCACATTCAACCGTGCCTAGGTGAAAGCTCTGATTCTGAGTTCCAGGGGGGTGGATCCGTAGTTTGTGCTCTAAACCGAGGGACCCTCCATCTAATCTGCTGGTATTTAGGCATGCCAGATAGTTCACGCGAAGCCCACTCCATATTGCAGGTAAGAAGCAATCGCTATCCCGCAATCGATTTAACCCCCAATGAAGATAGTGAAAGCTTTGATAATCAATGCATCACGGGAATCGCTCTGTCGACAACCCGCTATGGGGAATAGATATAAATAGAATATTACTTCACGGTTTTACCTCCGCCTACCCTGAATTATGGGTACCCGGTGGACCGTGTGCTCTGGGTTACTGGCTGGGATCCATTGTCGGTAGGCAGGACGGAACACATCACAAAGGTATCGGTAGCCCTGCCTTGGTGGCACAATGGTTGCAGTTTTCCCGAATATCACTAGAAGGCGTGAAGTTGGTTATCTTCTAGCTTTTGCGAACAAGCTTTTTACCCTCGGAGGAGTTGTCCATCCCCGCCGGGCGTCATTTCGGATGACCTTGGCATAACTGCTATGGTGCAAATGGCCTAAAGGTGGGTCCTCCGATGAAACAAGAATTCTGTTGCAACCGATCGGGTCCTGGGCCGAATTGATCAAAAGTGCGTGCCAACAGGATGATAAGGTACCTCACAATTTATAAAGTATTCAAATGCTTGGCATCATAACAGGAACTAATAAGGTGGTGGCATCCTATGACTTTATAAATCACCAAGTATACATCTGGACCATGAGCAAAATAGTTAAGAGGAAAATTAAATTACAAAATGAAGAAAATAATATAAAAACTACTCAATTTTATTTTGAGGAAACATGTCAAGGACTTTTGTATACAACATCCATGAATTGTGATATCTTATACTGTAAGCCAGTATAGTAGGCATTCAGGATACAAGTACTTTTCCATCAATATTTAAGTAGTAAAAGAGAGGATATATTCTCTAAAGCTCTAGGAACTATCTTCACCAGTGAAGACAAATTGTATGAGCAGTTTTTCCTGATGAACCACATTGATCTTCCCCAGCTATACTGTATCCTATTCAGTTTGCAATGAAATGTAGGAATGAAAAGACAAAGATGACCTTGCTTTTCAATTTCTTCCTGCATGCAAGACTTTTGTTCCAAAAAGTCAGGCTGGAAAGAGAGCGGTTGTCTCGCACAACAAGAATCCGTACTGTGACTTTGGTCTTTCTTCTCATTTCTGCTTTTACAGTCATGTTGGACTCCGTCTGTTGGTCAAAATGCATGCTCTTGAAGAAGTCTCCTGCACCCCTTTGGCATACCACTCCATCTGGCTAGAATGGATAAATAATTGTTGTTGAAACTCATCTTTTGAGAAAGTGCAGTTATACCATCGAGTGTATAGTACCAACCATCACGCATATGAGGTTGTTTTCCGCCAGGATCCATATTCATTTCTGAAGCATGTAGGGCATTTGATGCATATGCCACATGAGCAGAAGCAGCATTGAATAAGAACAGTGCTTGGGCATTGGGAAACGTTGACTCAAAGATTGGTATAGTCATATTCAGAACTTGATCCACCAGATCACCTTGTTTAAACCAAGACCCTTTGCCAACTTTTGTATATTCTATGGCTTGGCTTGGATTAGCTTTAAGGCCCGGGACAGATTCTGTATTGCGCTATTGTAATGGACTGGGTTGAGGTATAGATGCAGGAATTTTAAAATATTTGCAAGGAAGGATAAAGTCTGATACTAGCAGGCCTTAACCCCTTGACCTTTTCCTACTTGTATGCTTATCCTGCTTAATCCAACAATGATGTACACCATCATTGGAGTAAAATGTACACTTGTCATGTCGATAAGAGATTAATGGTTGTTGTCTGGATAGAAGAGGTGTTCAGTTCCCCATCCAGCCACTGTCCATTTGGGCATTTAGGGCTCCAGTTCTGTTCTGCGAGGAAGAAACACATGTTGACGATACTTAACTACATCTGGCTTCTCATGCCCATAAATATATATGTCCTTCTGCACTTCTTTCCATTCAAAACCCAGCTCCCTCAGTCAGCTTACTGCTGCGCAGGGTGCTGCACTTCATTTCCTCTCAGTATTCTTATCAATTAAAGCTTGATAAATGCAAGAGACATGTCTCTCAGCATCTCTTTGAGTCACGAGAGTTGTCCAGTAGCTGGTATGTGCTGCTGCAAGTCCTCTTTCAGAAATAGCTATAACTACAATTAACCTATACTTATTAGAGGAAAATGATCTAGAGGAACAAACTTTCACCAGCACTCTCTAAGTACTCTGGTACGGCAACCAGTGTTTGTTCATCAGTTAGTATGCTTTGCAATTTCACATGCTTTCCTCTTTGGCTTAATACTATTACTCATGTTTGAATCCAAGTCCTTTCCCAATGAATGATGCTTTCAGCCATATGCCTACTACCCTCCGCCCCAGCATCGGTGTTCCAAGCTGCAGACCTTTTAGTAAGCTTTGGATACTTCCATTGCTAGTTCATGAACTCCCGTACTTGATAATATCATTCAATATGTTGCATGCTATTGGGCCTTTACTTTTTAAGACTTAAAGCCTTGTGTAAATCCATTACTTCCAATATTTAATGATTTCAATTAATGTAATATAGATATGATTATATTAATAAATACTATTATTAGCAGTTATACCTTCCTTTAAAACAACTCTTCTAATTTGCTTCTTAACTCTGGGCCACTTCTCTTCCACCAGTCTATTAATATTCTTCTACTCATTGAGGCCAAGTTCTTTTTCCTCAGCTTCCTTCAACCTCAATTGCTCTCCTTCCTTATGCTTTCTCCTCCAAACTGTACTCCTAGATGGTGTACCTATTTTATCTGATGACTTTTGACTAATAACTGGATGATTCTCTACTCCATACCCCTTTTCAAGTTCTACACTGTCTCCTGCTCCAGCTATCAGGTCTGATGTCTCTTGTTCTACCTCTCCCTCCTGTTCTACAGCTTGCTTATCTATATCTAGAATGTTAGTATTCTGTCTTATTTTCATCAGTAGAACAGTGGCCAAACCAAGTGTCTGAACGCTCTTATTTGGATGGCTTTTATAAGACCCAGCCTTGCGCCATATCTTCCACTTGTGGCTGATGCCAGGCATTGCTATAATCAAGAGTTCTTATCAATGCAGGCACTGATGGTAAGTGGGATGCATTTGATAATAGAAATTGCCAGTTTCTATAGATACCTAAATATATATAGCTCTTTCCTTTCACTGTTGCCTTCCTTATTTTCATGATTACATAATCATAGCATACTCTTTTCTTCTGTGTTTTTTACAGCATGCTCTAGGTAGATTTGGTCCCTTCTTTCACTTTCACCAAAAATTTCACACTTTGACCTTGGATCATGCTCAATAGAAATACTTAATTAAAAAACAAAACTCAATCACTCCTTCTCCCCAGAATTATCTATATCTCTATGGTTTTTTTTTTCACTGAAATTTGTGGCTGCTGTTGGCTGATTCAACATCGGGTTTGCTGGTTTTGAGGTACCGGTTTGATCCTATTTGCGCTATACGCAATTTGATGTGAAACGACTTTTGCAACTCTTGAGATACTGGTTTATTGTGTTTTGAGTTGGTTCGACGAATCACTTCTTGGAGCCGGTACTCGGCCCTCCCGATTTCCATGGCTAACACTACATTCACCTAGGCCGCGCCTCCCGTATCCTTGCCTCAGTGGTCCGGTAAAGCTTCACGATTCCACACGCCGTGGAAAAGTGGCTCTGCAATTACAACAAATATAACCAGCTTCGCAAGATACCACATTTCGATTCCCTATCATGCAAATGTTTTCCAGGCCCGGTCAGTTATTCCAGATTCTTGACATATTCAGAGCAGTTGGTAGAAGGGGGGGGAGAGAGAATCACTGAAAGCATAGTTCCTTCGAGTACAATTTTCACGTATTTTGTAATTGCGAGATGACTCGTGAGACTGATGGGTTGGATGGGGGATTTCGTAAAATTATATATCTCGCGCCAAGCTGTTATGACGCGGATAGATAGAGTGCCTGGACTAACCGCAGAATCAATAAGTCGAACATCGGGCAGAACGGAGGAGTGGCGTATCGATTGCCCTGCACGGGGTTCTTGGCGTCTGGTATTATTGGACCCTCCTTCAGCCCTGGGTTGTGGAGCTAACCTATGTTAAATAGGACCAAAACCAAAACTCCTAAGAGGACATCAGCTAAGCACACCCGCTCCGCCAGGCGCAATCTCGGCCCGAATGTAATAAGTGATAACAACACTGCCAGTGGGGGCCGTTTTAGACATGTTCGCTTATATCTCACAGGAACGGAAAGTATAGCAGAAGGTACAGTACAAAGACCCTCGAATTTATCCCGAGAGGTGGGTGCCACACGAGCCCGGGGCCACCTCCGTATTTCGAGCGGTGGGGGACCCCGGATGGCCCAACATCAACTAGTCCCTACTGGGCTTAAAGTCCGCGGTATGGCAAGGAGCAGTGGGGGATTGTAGGGCAGTGCTAGAACGTAGAGGACGTCGGGGTACAGCAGGAGGCTATGGAGGGCAGTACGGCATCGAGGATGAAGGCTGACTTGAGCTACGAGTCCTGAGCCTCCCTGTTTCTGATCACTGGTTCTTGTGCTCCTATAATCAAGGTCCAATTAAGTTAATAGGTGCGACCAGGACTAAAGGCTCTGCAATTAATGCGGTTGAGGTAGGTGCACGGCTTGTTTGGGCAGTTGCCCGGTGTTGGCGACAATAAGTGTAGGCCAGGTCGAGACGTCTGAAGCTTGCGAGGGCTCTTGGAAAGAGGCCCGGAAATTGTCCCGGGGTGGAACATGTTTCGCCATTCTCCAGCCCTAGCTTCTTCAAAATAATATAATGATTGGGATGTTCAAGTACTTACAGCCACTAGACAAAAGTCTTGGTGATGGCACAATCTGACACAATGTCTGTGCCCTATCCATCACAAAAGATCCGCTGTATTTTAACTATGAATCACTAAATAAATATTAAAAATGAAAATAAGAAAGCCAATATCTAGAGAATATAACAAAGCTAGTATCGAGTATACCAGCCTTTTACATTGATGACTGCTGCCACTCGTGAAGGGATGGATTGCCAAAGCTTCTTAAAGAAGCTATCAGGTATGGTCATCCATACTACAGGGACAACCGGTGCCAGGCGTGCAGAAATCCTGTTGGGGCCACCTGGGGTATCTAAAATGACGGGATACTCTTGGTGGGAGTGGTGCTTGAGCTCTACCTAGGCATGTTTAATTGAGTTGAGGTTGGGGGAAAGGGGAGGATGATCCTGAGGATCAATGTGATTTTCATTGAACCAGGCGAGTGTGTTATGAGCTCTATAGACACTTGTATTATCTTGCATAAAGACAGGGTCCCCAACATCATCAGCAATTTCTTGGAGCACCGGGGGAAGAACCTCAGATAAAAGATTGATACAGACAAACCGCTTAATGCTGCTGTCCAAAAGTGGCACTAATGGCCCCTGATGCCCCCCCCAGAAACAACCCCAAACCAGTCGTCCCATACCATTATTGTTTCCCCCCCTGCATTATGCAATTGCTGAGCCACTTCTCTGGGGGTGTTCAAAATACCCACCTCTGCTTCGGGTTGGCAGACTTCCAGAACGTGCATTCATTGCTATAAAGAATGCCCTTGAAAATTTCTGCCAACCAATCCTTTCTTGCTATCGTCCAAGCAAGCCGCTTCCTTGCATGGACAGCTCTCAATCAGGGCCTTGTCTAGGCAAGCAATTTTTTAATGTTTGCCTTACGGTGTAAACGGTTGATAGTGCAAAGCAAGACATGGGGAGCATGATGGCTCTGGAGCTCCATTCTTGTTATGGAGTGATCATTCTGAACAGCACGAATGGTTGCCTGGCGCTCTTGCTGGCTTAGAATAGCTGGTCGTCCAGCACGTGGAGAATTTTCCATACATCCCCGTTTGCATGCACTAGAAAGAAACTTTCAAATGGTTGACCAAGGACCGCCAACCAGGCTTGTAACGGTCAAAATCTTCTGGAAGACGTAAAAGAATGCAATTATCATTCCTTCTTCTGCATTGGTTATTTCAGGCCTATTGATTCTTAGCTTAAGCTGGGCAGGAGGTGACCTCCTTTTTGTAGGCATTTTCGTTTGTGTTACTCTTTCTCACATGTTTCACAATATGCAAGAGGTGGGCATGGTATCTTTTTCATAACATTGCTCAGTTAGCCCTTACTTAGTACCACCAAGACTTTTGTCTAGTGGCTGCACTACCCTTGTAGACTTAGAAACAAGGTTCAAAATTTTGAAAAGTGTGAAGGTTTTGCTCATTTTCACTAGCTTTAAGTATAGTGCATATTTTGGGCAACTTCCTCTGCATGAGTATCTTTGTGCAGAATCCACCATTTGCAGTTGAAATATTATATATAGTGTATCAGCTATGCAATTTGGAATAGTTAGCTCTCAAGACCATATATCCAGATCCACAAAAATGTCATTATTGTTAGTAACAGCTGGTGCTGGCAGATTATTCGAGATCTGTTGATCCATATATGAAACGTGTTCGGGCCAGGCCCTAGTCACGTAGCGGTACGATAGGAGCAGATGGCTTCGTGATCAACATGAAGCGAGTGCTGCTTGCTAAAGGAGGCTTCGAACGGGGTGTAATAGGAGATCAAAGAAGTAACCGTTCAACCAAGTATATTTAAGAATACTGTCTGTCGAAGTCTGCTGTTTCCATCGCGGGAATCAGCGGTCTTTAAATACAACATATCGCTTATCTCCAGCATGAGCGATATTGCAAAACATTTTGTGTATCAACCAATAGCACACGAAACAATACAAGTATCAAACGATACTGTAAAACCAAACATAAAACTATGTTTGTATCAACCAATAGCACACGAAACACTACAAGTATCAAACGATACTGTGAAACCAAACATAAAACATTGTGTGTATCAACCGATAGCACACGAAACAATACAAGTATCAAACGATACTGTGAAACCAAACATAAAACATTGTGTGTATCAACTGATAGCACACGAAACACTACAAGTATCAAACGATACTGTGAAACCAAACATAAAACAAGATGTGTATCAACCGATAGCACATGAAACAATACAAGTATCAACCGATACTGTGAAACTAAACATAAAACAATATGTGTATCAACCAATAGCACATGAAACAATACAAGTATCAACCGATACTGTGAAACTAAACATAAAATCCTAGTAACCCGTACCGGTTACAATATAGAATAGTTAAGAAAAGTTCTTGGTGAAAAGGGTTTGTAAGAGAGGGCAATGTAACGCTACAACAAGGTTGACTGATTCAAATCTCCATTCTATATCAATTATAGTATTCAAGAGAGCTTGCAAAGAGCTCACAGGAGTTGTAAAAGGTGTGATATATAATGGGAGCAGGCAATAGAAAGTGTATCCAAAGGTTGTGACAGCACAGAACAACTTCAAACGTGTCGTCCAAATTTTATAGACAATTGTAAGAGCAAAGTAATAGTAATACTTAATATCGTGGGATGAAATGCATCTATCAATTAAGGTCCCCTGAGGATAGTAGTTGCGTTAGAGTAGATGAATTCTGACATAGATTTAAGTAGTCAGAATTTTTGCCACAAACTTCACTATCAGTTTACTGCAAGCTTTCAGGCACAGGTTTTTCTTCTAAGGGTGGTTTCGCATTTCTCACACATCTCTGCAGGCATGTATATGTTGACATACTCTATTCTACATTCTTCTGATACAGTTTAGCTTCTGTAGTACATTTCAATTATTGTAACCGGTACGGGTTACTAGGATTTTATGTTTAGTTTCACAGTATCGGTTGATACTTATATTGTTTCATGTGCTATCGGTTGATACACATATTGTTTTATGTTTGGTTTCATATTATCCTTTGATACTTGTATTGTTTCGTGTGCTATCGGTTGATACACACAATGTTTTGCAATATCACTCATACTGGAGATAAGCAATATGCTGTATTTAAAGACCGCTGATTTCCGCGATGGAAACAGCAGACTTCGACAGACAGTATTCTTTAATATACTTGGTTGAACGGTTACTTCTTTGATCTCCTATTACACCCCGTTCGAAGCCTCCTTTAGCAAGCAGCGTTCGCTTTGTGTTGATCATAAAGCCATCTGCTCCTATCGTACTGATATGTGACTAGGGCCTGGCCCGAACACGTTACAATTATAGTGGCCAGAGAGAAAACTTTATTACATTATTGCCTTACTAGTCGTTAACCATCAAGTCACCCAGGACCGCCTATGATTCATAAAGACTTTCCTGTTTATAGTTGATTTATACAAATCGGTGTCAGCTACTCTATTCTACATATTCACTCCCTTGCTATTAAGCCAAGGGACAACCGAGACTCCCACACTAGAGTATCTGATGCAGTGATCCACAGGGCACTGCCAATAGCCATTATAATCAAAAGGATATCAGTTATGATAAGAATAATGTCTTCGTTGTGTTTAAACTTCGCGTATAAAGACTATAATATAGTGGTATATGTAGGCTCGATAGGTGCAAAACCCTTCTGGTTGTTCCCCATATTACCTGCTACCACCTTAGGGACCCTCATGGTTAATGTCTGGCCTCCGCTTCAACTCTGGTCTATTTCACTTCAAACATTGGGCAGTTGGTACTTCACCATCCCACCTCTACCTGACCATATATCCTGTGATCAGAATTTAGTTCAGTAGATAGGAATAGCGTATATGTTGTTATAACCATGTCCCCAAAGCTTACTATGTGCAAGTTGTCATGGAACTATATGGTACTTTTGCCATAATGTCTAAGACTCAGGAGATACTCGAAGGGTTATGTTAGCAATAATACCAGTACCCCAGGGTTACAGCTTCTATGAGGCTCTGTAGCTTAAGTACTAATATTATACAGAATTCCTGATTCAGAGTCTGATAACTGTTTTGAGTGATAAACATTGTGGCTATTTTTCTGACATCCCACAGACAGTTTCTTATGCAAGGTAGGGTAAGTCAGTGTTATTTAGAGTGTAACCTTAGAACCAGTAAAGATACTAGGTTGGTTTTATGTTTGGTTTCATATTATCATTTGATACTTGCATTGTTCTATGTACTACTGTGTTGATATACACAAGATTTTATGTCTGGTTTCAAATTACTACTTAATACTGGTATTCTGTCTTGTGATATCATTTGATACAAAACATTCTTTATATTTTGTTTCATAGTAGTAGTTGATACCTGTATTGTTTCATTTATTATCATTTGTTACATGCAAGGTTTCATGTTTGGTTTTGCAGTATCCTTTGATACTGTATTATTTTCTATATTATCACTTGATACGCAAAAGGTTTTATAAAATCCATCACACCAGGTATAAGAGATAGATTGTATTTGAAGACTGGTGGTTTCTGAGAAGAAAACAGCAGATATTTCCAAAAAGTATTTCTAAGATACTTGATTGAACAGTTGCTACTTTAATTTTTTACTGTATTCTTGCAAAGCCTCCTTTAGGAATCAGGACTTGCCTCTTGTCAATCAAGCAGCCACATTCTTCTATTATACCACTGCGCGATTGGCATACCCATAAGAACATATTACAAATATGAGTGTAATAGCAGAAAAGCCCATCCCTCTCAGGGAGGGTAGTCCTACCAGAATGTCTAGGTAACTTTATCCTAGTACTCTGCCTACCCTTATGGCAGAGCAAGATACTTTTAGCATTTTTTGAGTTATTTAGGCATAGAGGGTAACTGGCCTACCCAAGATCCGTAAGAATCATGACGTTGTTCCTGCCTATGTATAAGGAATTTACTTCTTTAAGCACCTAAACTATGAACTATTCTGAGAAGTAAGTACGCTATTGCATACAAGTCAGAGCAGTAATTACTTACCTACCTCTTCCTGCTAGTTGAACTTTTAGTGATTGGTATAAGCCTAGGTTCTGGTCACCATTACATATGCATTATAGGATATTACGTGATCCTTGCTATTTTAGATATGGTCGTGCCAATATCAAGACTTTGCCAGATTGTTGGCCAGTCGTTGCTATCTGTCCAGAATATTCTTTCTTGGTCTTGAACGACGTAACCAATTGAGAACCCACTGTATTCAGGTTGACCACTTGTGCCATTCTCCACAACTAGGAGATGATTAGTACAAGGGTGAAGTCCTTTACAGAGCAGTATAGGTAGAAGTTGTGACTCATATTGTCTTTCAATATTATGGCTTGTACCAATGACTGGGTTCATAGGGAGAGTAGTATTAGAAGTGTGCCAGTAAACTAAGAATGAAGCAGTTCTAAGAGTATCTTGCAAAGAATGTGACATAGTCGAAGATGTACTAGAATAGCACTAGGGAAGATTGGGCAGATGTTATTGGAAGTGATAAATGCTTGCAGGAATAAGTAGACTGCTAAAGCGAAAATTGCTACTCAAATTTGATTCCGAAAAGTGGCATCCAGACAGCGTACCAGAGGAGAGAAAGGGAAAGGTGATTGCCTTTTAGGTATGTGAAATCTTCGGAGATAGAAAGAGGGGAATATTTACTCTTTGAGTTGTCACATCATCAGATCTGTTGGTCTCCTTGCAGGTGCTTGAAATCTGATGTATTATAGTGCTTGAGCGAGTCAATAATACATATAGAGATTCTATATTCTTTCAAGGGAACTATATTATTTATACAGCTCTGACAGTGCAATATTGGTTTGATTAGAGTAGGAATCAGGGGGCAGAACAACCTTCATGTGGGACTGAACTTAATACTGTAGAGTATATCTTGATTGAGCTGAAGAAAAGAGTTCTGAGTTAGTATGCTTACATTGCTTTAATACCCAGTAGTCCAGAGGTAGTTAAATACATGTTAGCAGAGTTGTTATATATAGTAAGTGAGTATGAGATATAATACGTGTGGAGATTCATCTGTAGTTATGTTGGTATATATGTTAAAAACAGTGACAGGGGTAAAAGGTTTCTTACATCATGGAAGACGTAGAAGAGAATGTGTTGGGAACTGGGTAAGGTCAATCGGTAAGGCTTATACACGGAAAACTGCTTGAGTAGGCTTTTCCAATATGACTTATATTTGGAGTCATGGGATCTCGCATGGCTTATGGTTCTGAGTTGTTGATTGGTTATGATTGGTTGATATGCTTGAAGGACTGACAGTTATGAGGTGTATGATGTAATGACTTTCGCACGTGACTTCCGTAGTGAGTCATAGGTGTATGGCATGTGATGCACTTGGCACACATGACTAGGGCAGATGACTCCTGGGTACTAGTCGCAGGGTTAGTGTTAGCATGAAGGGTAAGTATAAATGGAGTTGCCAGGACACAGGAGGATGAGCTCTTCATGCTATCATCTTTGTATCTTGTTACCTATAACTTTCCGACTCTGATCCATATTTATGTGGCTACGTTGACCACACAGACTCTTGTCAACAAGTCATCCGCCATGAGCCTTGGGTCCTTGCCCCTCTGACACAGGAAAAGAAGTCCAATCTCAAACGGTGCAGAGTAAAGTATCGTTGACTAGATGTAAAGAAGCGCTGATCGGCAGGAATTGTTACACCAAGCGAGATAGACTTTTGACCGTTATTATAGCAATAGAGTTGTATCCAAGATATTAGGAATAACCTTTTGTATTTTTGATTTCACTAACCCGTAAATACTGGTCTTAGATTTTATATTCTTTAATCCCTTCTTCCTTAAACCCTTTGTGGTTGTGTTTTTTCAATATGCCTAATCTATACTTACTCTAGTTGTAATAGCCAAGATGTGCAACCACTACGACCTTTGTAGAGGTACCTTATTTTATCAACTATCCTAGGTACTATTTCTCTTGTTATGTCATATTCCTTGTGATCTTAAGACTGAAAATATTTTTATTATATGATAACAGACTAGATAAGTTTTATATCTTATTTATTCAACCTTATATACAAGTTCTATGTCCTTAATATCTAATATTTGTTTCACAATCGAGTCAGGATAGAAATGCTATATATTTCTGCTTCTACCTTAAGCTAATAGTACTAAACATAAGACTAGGGGTTTATTAGTTATTCAAAGTTCTCGCACTATATGCCTTGAAGCCTTGACAGTACTCCGATAGACATCTAATATAAATTTGAATAACCCCTTTTGAATACTTTCTAATGTGAAGGCCACTTCAACATATCCAATCTGTCTTGAACTTCATTTTGACGTCTGTTATTGATGGTATCTTATACTAAAAACTCTTCCTTTGAATTTTCCTATTATATAAGAACAAAGCTGAATATACATCTTTGATAGAAAGAATATACTCTCTAGAAAACTCTCTGCTTGTACTATTGTCATCTAAAATACACTTCTCATGATACATACTTAGTAATATTGTTCCAAGTATGATTAACTCCAATGGGGTATTTTTGCTATGAGAAACAATACCATTCTTATAGAAGAAAGAGATAGGGTTATCCATTATTACCTCTACTCCACTCATGACTTACTTGTGTACATCTTGGTTGTTTCCTAGTAATGTAACAAGCTACATCGGGGATATTATATATTCTCATAAGTAATGGCATTTATTATTGAGCTTCTTTTTTTACATAAGGAGAACCAGAAATTGCCAGGCAGAATGCTGTAGACATAAGGTGGCATTAAGACTTTATTTTCAACTATAGGTTTGAAGTTCAGATACATTGTTCATAATTCCATTATTATAAGATTGGTTACTATCTTTCAACTACTTTGATATATAGATTGAGAAGTATATAGCTATGGCAGGTATTATATGATGTTTATAAACATACTGTAAGTGAACATCATAGGACCATAAAATTGTTCTTATATCTACAGAGTATCAAATGAAGTGCTAATTAATTCAAGCTTTGTCTCAAACTTGAAAATTGTTGTATATAAGATATCAAGGGAAAGCATATAGACAAAACTATGTGCCAATTGGTGGAAGGTCATATATTCGATGCAGGGGTCCATCAGTATTTAAGAAAGAAAGGAATAATTCTGACCAATATTATAAGTAGTACCGGTATTAGATTAAGGATTTTAGATCTTATAGTATTATTTAATGCTTACTTCATTTCAAAAGTATCACTTGATGCATGAAATCCTTTTTCTTTTATTCTGCAATAACCTTGGACAGTTATTTTATTTCTAAGGGATTGCTTGATACTATAGATATATGTAACGACCCAGCACACATGAGTTATGGCAGTCGGAACCAACACCAATACAGGTAGCCTGGAGGCGAACGGGTAGGGATTGGCAGGCAAGTAAGTACTTGACCTACGGAGACCCGATGGCCCGGGCTTCGAGGGTGAACAGAATTAGCTACCCAGGTACTTAGGTACCTGGGTACACCCGGGAGAGGTGTCAGCGTACTTAGGGACTCCTGCAGGGCAGTTGCTCAGCTAGGCCGGGTAACTGGAGACAGGTCAGAAATGTCTATCGCTAGTGACGGGATAGATTGCGTAACAGGGAAAAGTTATCTTGTCCCCAGGACAAGATTACCCTACCGTTTGGATCATGTTACCCTGCCATGGGGCTTGGGTTACCCTGCCCAAAGTCCTGAGTTACCCTACCTTTCAGTACGAAGTTTCTCGGGGAGTTTGGAAAAAATGACCGGAATGTTTGTCACGCGAAACCATGCATAATATTGGAATCTGGAGTTCCGGGAGATACTATTGGGCGAGATAGGCCGCTCCGAGGAGGCTGTAAATTGGAGACACTATGCCTATTATACCCCTCGGGTCTTGCCTTAAGGCCTGGACGTCATGGGGGAACGGTCGCGTAGTTGTCTGCAGTCTCGCAAAGTGGAAGGTTTGGAGACATGCTGGCAACACCGTATACGCCGCTGCCGTCTGGTCGACCGTAAGCTGTTCCCAGGATATATGAGGTGGCATAGAGTGCAGGGTGGAGTACCTCCTCCAAGTTGTCCAGAGTGAAGGAGCCCAAAACCGATGCAGTTAACGGGGGTTAACTGTAGGGGTCCTGTGGGTAGTCCCAGGTGGAGCCAGGGCGGCCATGAGAGTTTTACACCTACCAAGCCTGAAACTGTCTCCAACATCATAGGCTCTGAAAGGGACATGCAGAGACACTACAACCATGATTCCTACCACAGGTAAGGTTGGTCCAAGGTGGTGGTTATGGGTAGCGCCCCGTGGACCCTTCCGGATCACTGTCCCCTGCGCAAGACACTGGAAACCTGAGAACCGTAAACAGTAGATAGAGAAAACACTCGCGCTAGCCTCCGGGGCCCAATACAGATCAATGCAAAGGGCAAAGGTGTCATAGATTGTCTAGTTCATGTGGTGTCTTGACTATGAGACACTGCCAAGATGCTGATGCCCAGAAGTATTCACTCCGGCAGGCAAAATGGGAATGCAGCGCAGAAACGATAACGGCATAAGGCGAATGCCGACTACAGAGTATCGACACATGCATGCCCAAAGCGTGTGCCAGAAGACGTGTCCGGCCGCCCTTGGCGGAGAACAGTTTGCTCGAATAGTTGAAGTAAACTGATAGAGGAGTTTCTGGCATAAGATCAAACTACCTGAAAACCTATGCGACAACTCTCCTACTCCAACAATCAATCCTCTGGAGACCTTAATAGAGTTAAGTATCGGGCTTAACAATACTAAGTTTTACCGTTTACTTTACTTTGATATTGGTGTGAACTTTTGGCGATAAGTTTGAAGTTGTTTGGTGCAGTCACAACCTTAGGATCCATCTTCCTAGGAGTGCCCCCCTTTCAATATCTCGCGCTTCAATTGACAAGATTATTGGATAGTATACTTACACTGCTTTGCAACTATTGTAGGATATCTAGTAATCATTTGCACACAACAGGGATAGATTTATGTAATTAAAGACTCTTTAATTCTCTAATAGAAACTGTGAAGTTTGACTAATAGTATTTCAAATATTTAGAATTGAATGGTTGCTTTGTTGATCTACTACAATACCACTGTAAAGTCTGGGATAGTTCATAGCTCTTGCTTCTGTGAGGGCCAGTGGCCATCAACTCCAATTGTACACAGCTGCGACTGGTACCCCAGTGTGAATATAATGGGAACATCTCTAGAGGGATGGACCTAAAGATTGTGACCTTACTGAACAACTTTAAACATATCACCAAAGGTGTATGCACTAACGCAAGAGTAAAGTAAATGGTAAAACCTATTATCAATAAGGAAAATGCTATACTTAATTAAGGTCTGGAGAGGATATTACTTGCATTGGAGTGCAACAGTTCTCGCATAGATTTATGTAGTCACAATTCATACCTAAAACCTCTGTATCAGTTTACTTCAACCCTTCGATCATACCCTCTTCTAGAAAGAGTTCTTTGGCACTTTCTCTGTATCACACTCAGCATGCATGTATTGACACAGTCCCATGGATGACCTTCATAGACCGCATGATTTCTGCGGGGTGTCTGCACGACCGCCACTCGAGTCCAAACTGTGTCACATCCGCATTCTGACTCTGGCTAATTGTCAAGATACCTGGGAGAGACTATAGAGACCCCTGTAGTGGGTGTCCTATAAGCTACTCCAACAGGTGCTACGCAAGACTACCTCACTTGAAACTACCTTAGTAATAATGGGAATCATGCTCTTGGCGTCCTCGAACTTCTTTCACACAGGTTACGGTATAGCAGCATGTTTGGACTTGATTAGGGTAAAACCCTCCCAGTCATTACCAGTACCAGCTGGGACTACCTCAGGGACCCTGTTTGTCAGCCTCGACCATCTCCCTCAGTTCTGGTCCATTTTATAGTAAAAAGCTGGACAAGGTAATCGTCCTTCTCACCAGTTCCCTCTTGCATATCCTGCAAACAGCATACCATTGTGCTGACAGCCAGAGCCTGTATGGTATTATAAGCTTATGCACAAAGGTTCTCTTTTCCCAAATCCTGCTCAACTACACAACCGTTTGCCTCTGCTGTGTGGAACTCAAGGCGGGGTGAGAGGGGTATGACAGGAATAATATGGCCAAGTTACAGCTTCTTCTGGGCTGTGTAGCTCACGCGATAGCGTCTCAGGAAATCTCAGATTTGGGGATTGTATATAGTTTTCCATGACCAAAATTGGGGTCCATTGTCGCAAAGTCTTGTAGGAACTTTGAGGCTCATTGTCAGCTAACCCAGGGCCCTTTACTGTGTAACCCAACTCATATAACAGGATAACTAGGCCCCCAAGGTGGTGTAATCCTACCTGAATGACCGTGTGAGTTTATCCTTTCACGCTCCCTACTGTTTCACTAGAGTTAGACACTCATATCCTGTTCCCAGTTGCACTCCTCAGTAGGGTAACTTGTTGTCAAGGCCACAACAGAGGAGTTGAGTAGCCTTGGGTTCTTGGCTGCATATATAGGAGCCAGGGTTGTAGAGTTGCCTAGCAATGAGAATGGTGGCTTAGCCAAGGTTCCGCATAATGGAACCCCATGGAAAGTGATGGAAGAGTGTGGCTACTTGTGAGGAAACGGGTTTGGGATTTGTTAGTAGAGGATTTCTCTTTATTATATAAAACGGTGTGGCCCTTGGTAGTTTCCTTTCTTTATGCAATCTGGCCATTTCCTGTCTATAGCAGTGCTCCAGGATTACAACCTTGTTTCTTCTTTCCATTGCCTGAACCTGTAAATCATGATACTGATCCCTGAGACCCAGTTCCTGAACACCTTATGCCTGGATACAAATATGTCTTGTGTGTACTCCCATCTCTCTCACTGGCCTAGCCTGCATTACTGTGTCTGGGACTATCTGCCCTTAACCCGATATGGACACTACCTGTTACACTTGTCTATCTAAGGTACCTGAGTCCGCTGACATTGGGCCATAAGCATATACACAGTATCCCAGTACCTGAGTACATAGTACTATACTTGTTTACCGGAGGACAATCAAAATACAGTGCATATTAAGGAAGCAATTACTTGACTCCCTGGTTCTATCTGTTGACTTGCTGGTCATGAGTGCGGGTATAGGTTCAGGTTACTATAACTCCTGTATCCTGGATTGTTATAGTAAACATATTATATATATAGTAGGTAGTCAAAATCTATATCTCTGTAACCGTAAAAACTTCCCATACTGATTTTGTTGTGGAATCCTCAATGGAGGACTATTACCAACTATAGTAAAGTTATCTGAAGTTATTATACTAGTCAGGGGTAGAGATATATTCAAAGAACCCCGGACGTAGAAACAATACCAAAGAGGCTGTTATGCTTCAAACTCAGTAGCTAAGACATACTGGAGTTATAGGAAGATATAGCAAATATGAGTTACCAGTCCTGAATGAGACCCACTTTGGCTAGAGGAAGCAGCAGAAGTGGGTGGCTAGGAACTAGTACCTGTCCTAACATATCTATTATGAATACAACCAGGGCAAAATTGCTCAAATTGAAATTTTTACAGTTGGATAACAAATCCTACAATATTGATAAGTCTGGTATCAAAGTTAGTTACTCAGCATGAAGCGGAAGAACCAGTAACTCCAGGACAGGATGTGAGGGTTTAGGTGATACAGGAGGTATATATTTATGTAGATATTACGAATACCTCATCATGGAAAATCAGAAGTTTAAGGCCATCTGTAATGGTTATCACCTGATACTCTTTAAACTCTCAAGATTCTATGGCTTTTATTTCTTCCTATTGGTATTCTTGGATGTGTTTTTCCTTCCGATAATCTTTTTTGAGTACAGGTAGTAATAGTGGGGTTATTGATTTAGAGAACAGAATAGAAATACTACAAAGAAGCTTGCTAGATTAGTTAAGAAGACCAACTATATATAAGGTATGAGTGGTAAAGTACGCGTTCGGTAATACAATTGACACAAATGGTGTCAGGGGAGGCAGGCTTCTTACATCATAGACGATTCAGAGTAGAATGTTGGGAGGACTGAGTAGGGCTTACCAGCAAGGCAGTTAGGTTAGGCTTTTGTACAAGGACTCACGGTTGAAGTCATAGGGTCTTGTACGACGCACTGTTGCAGGATGTTGATTAGTTATGATTACATAATACCCTTGAATGACTTGAGGTTACGAGTCACATAATGTAAGGACTTTTGCACATGGCTCGGATAATGAGTCATAGGTCTCACGCATGTGTCGTACAAAGTGCACATGTTCTTGTCAGGTGACTCCGCGGCATGACTTACAGGATTAGGGTGGGTGTGAAGGCCAAGTATCAAGGAGGTCGGTTGGACCCCAGAGGATGAGCTCTTCATGCCATCATCTTTGTATCTTCTTACAAATAACTGACCTACTCTGATCTGCATCTAAGTCGCTACATTGTGCACCTAGACTCTTATGAACGAGTTCTCAGATAGGAGCCTTGGGTGCTTAGCTTTTCAACTCAGGAAAACAAGTCTGGTCTTAAACATTTGAGACTACAATATTGTTGCCCATGTGAAAGAAGCCCTAACCTACAGGGACTATTACGGTAATTGCAACTCTATGATCACTACGACTTTACTACCTAATCAACCACCACGCCTTATAATGAATCGAAATTTGTATTGATGTGCAATAAATGTAAGAAAAGCGATATATATAAGAAGAAAGTAAAGAAAAGTCAATACCTTGTATGCCACCTCCTTGAATCTAAGACAGTAGCTACTCAATTAGGAAGTCACTTTTGGAATCTTTTCAGAAATTGACTTTCAATATAGTATGCCCAAAAGTACTTCAGGGTTTCAGGGAGATGTTTTTAGACGGTTTCCGGACCCCAGCTAGTCTTGTGAATATTGAGAAGCCACTGGTATAGCTTTTCCTTCACTATCTTTCAACCGTGCTCAAGTAGATTCAGGTTTGGGGTATTGGGTAGCCATTCAATAACCTCCATAGTATTTGCAGCAAACCAAGCGATAGTATCTCTTGCAGTATGTATCATTCCACTATTCTGCTGGAGGGTAGGATATCCAACTGTATCCTCCACCTTCTGTTAGATATCAATTAAGCCATCGTCCATAACTCTATCGGCACTGCTAAGTTTTCCCCGAGTGTAAATGATCACAACTTTATCCTGCCTCCCAACATGCCATTACCACTAAAGTAGTGTTAGCATCTGTATACCCAAGTTTGGTTGCCATGGTAGAACTTTGCTTCTAGTATAACAGGAGGGTTGCCAGGTTGGTTTTAATGCGGAACGGTTTGTTGAGCCAATTCCTGGCCATGATGCACCGTCTTCACATGTTCCTACTCTTCCTTCACTGCCCTCGGCAGTCCTTGCCTTCCCCGGGTAGCGCATCAGGTGTCTGCGCAGCTGCTTTTTGGTCACAACATCGCTAGAGGAGCACTAGCCAGGTGACTGAACCAGGGAACAGGTTTCACACATGACATCATTTAGAGGTCATACAGTTAAGTTATCCTTGCATGCACATGACCTCATGAGCAGGTCCTGGGGCTTGTTTATACTTAACTTGTTTTCATGCACATGACCTCATTAGCAGGTTATGGGGATTATTTATGTAGACTGTATTTCACACATGATTTACAGTTGACGTCATGGGGGACGGTCCAGGCTGGCCTGTTAGGCTTACTGGCAAGACAGGCTTCTGTATGTTCCATGCGTGAACTTGTTAGAAGGTTATGTGGCTTGTTTATGTATTGTATGTATAGTGCATTTGATTTATGTTTTCACACATGTGGTCGTTTAGAGGTCATGGGATGTTTTAGGTTTTGTGCACATGGCATATGTGAGTATTGGGATGTTATGAATGATTTCGCACCTTACTGCCCTTGAGGATTACGGCGGGGTTGTGGTTGCGGGAAGAGACATACATGAAGACTGGGTTTTCAGAGATGGGTTAGCTCCTCATGCAACCATCTGCAGTTTTATCTTATCTACTACATTACGCTCATTCCTACACAAAAGCCTTTAGGCTTCCAACTTGTCCACTACATAGATCTAGTCATCATGGTAAAGACCGCTACTCGCAGCGCTGGTGAGAAACTGATTTTTATATCAAATACCAAGATGGAGCCAGGAGACTAGAGGAGCTGTTGGATGCAGTGCAGCACGGTTTGGAAGATGGATAATGTTGTTGCCCGTCGCAACCAGGATGAGTGGTGGGAAACCAAACTACTTGTTTGCGACTACAGTGACATCTAAGTCTAGTAAGAGGGTAACTCCAGGGAACCCGGAGTTCACCCATGATCGAAAAGGAGGTACGGATCCGATGGACTGTACCCTTGACCTAAGTCGAGTACAAGATGCACTAGAGGAGGTACCAAAGGAACCCTCATGAGCCTCTAACCTAGTCACACCAGGACAAACCTCATGCCCAGTGAGTTCTCTTGAGGGAAGACCACAGGCAAGGAGGATGTCAGGTACGGGAATACCAGGAGAGCCAGCAGGGCCTGCCACGCAGGTCCTCATGATGAACGAAGACTGGGTGACAAAATTTGTAGGGGCACTCAAAGCGGACTCAGAATCAAGATGTAAAGGAGGAGAACCGGCCCTGTTCAAGGGAGATCGCGAGAAGTTGACACATTTACTTAGCCAGTTGGATCATTATTTCACGGTTAAGGAGTGCGGGGAAGGAAAGGATACGATCAAGGTGGACTGTACGGAGTACCTCTGGAGCGAAAATGTGGGGCAACAGATCATACCCTACATGCAAGGCAAACAGGACTGGACGTGAGTGTCGTAGGAGAAGTGCAAGGAGACTCTGCGGACCGAGTTCTGAGGCAGAAATACCAAGGAGAGGGCAAGGCTAACACTTGGGAAAATGAGATAAGGAAAAGACAACCTTTCCGACTTCGGACACAAGGTCCGCCTAATAGCAGTGGAGGCGGAATGTAAAGAAGATGCAGAGTACTGCCATCCCATCCATAGCAGGAACAAGAAGCTACAGGAAGCCGTAAAGTACTCGGACCATGCCTATCAAAGAGCTGATAACTTTGCTGTATGGGCTGTCAACCAGGAAGACCAGATGAACCTGGTCAGGCATTGTCAAAACAAGGTATTAGGGACAAGGCATCAAGCCCCCACTGCGCAACAACAACAACAATGGTACCTACCGACCGACAAACTCAGCCCAACCGGCACTTCCCAGAGACCCCATGGACCTGCATGGAGCGGAAAGAGGAAACAGGAAGTTCCCAAAGCTGTCGGCCCCGGAATACCACCAGAGAAGGAAGGGAAATACACCTCTTTGTTGTGAATTGAAGGGATCATTTCATGAAGAACTAGCGAGAAAACGAAGTGAAGCTCTGGGGGTTGGACGCCAGGGAGAGGATAGAGGGGCTGAAGACTTTAAGCGAAGAAGGTCCCAAGCGAAGGGTGGTCTGCGTGACAATTGATGCGGCAAACCCACCGGCCTGGCACACATCAACAAAAAAAACCACCAGGCAAGGGTGAACAATAAGAACGGTTACAATAACACCATGGAACATCTTATGGTTATGATAAAACCATGCAGGATGAACAAGGAGACAGGGACGAATGCGATGCTTGATTCAGGAGCAAACAAGGATTTCATCGATGGAGAGTACTGCGAAACCAACAGATTAACCCTGAAAAAGTTAAAAGAAACCAAGAGACATATATCTGGTCAACAGGGAGAAGAGCAAGGCAGGACCAATCATTCATACACCAGGAGCTGTAATAGAGATAGGATCACATCACGCATCTATGACGTTTCTGTAACGACCCAGCATACATGAGCTATGGCAGCCGGAACCTACACCCATAGAGGTAGCCAGGAGGCATACTGGTAGGAACTGGCAGGCAGTAAGACTTGACCTGCAGAGACCCGGTGGCCCGGGTTCCGAGATGAACAGGATTAGCTGCCAAGGAGCTTAAGTACTTGGCTACACCTGGGAGTAGTGTCAGCAGACTTATGGACATCTGCAGAGGCAGTGACTCAGGTATGACGGATAACTAGAGAAAGGTCAGAAGGGTCTATCTCGGGTGATGGAATAGACCGGGTAACAGGGGAAAGTCATCTTGTCCACCAGACAAGGTTTCCCTACTCTTGGGATCAGGTTACCCTGCCATGGGGCTTTTGTTACCCTGTGCAAAGTTCTGAGTTACCCTACCTTTCAATACAAGGTCCCTCAAGGAGTTTGGGAAAAGTGACAAGAATGTTTGTCACGTGCAGCCATGTACATTACGGGAATCTGGTGTTCGGGGGGATGCCATTGGGTGAGCTACACAGTACCGAAGAAGCTGTGAATTGGAGACCTTATTCTTATTATACACCTCTGGCCCTCCCTTGAGGCTAGGACGTCATGGACAAATGGCTGTGAGTAGTGGGCAGTCAAACAGAGAGGAATCTTTGGTGACCTAAGTGCAACACCGTGTACATGGCTGCTATGCAGTCAACCACAAGCAGTTCGCATGATGTACAAGGAGGCATAGCGTGGAAGGTGGAGGAGCTCCTCCAGGTTGTTTGGAGTAAAACCGACCGCAACCGACGGGGTTAATGGGTATTAACAGAAGGGGACGCAAAGGTAGTCCCAGGTGGTGCCAGGGAGACTGGGAGAGCTTTATACCTACTAAACGCGAAAGTGTTACCAAGACTATAGGCTCTGTAACGAAAATAGAGAAACACCAAAAGGATGATTCCTACCACAGGTAAAGGGATCCGTGATAGTGGTCATAGGTAGAGCTCATTGGACTACTGCTGGATCAGCGTATCCTGCAGAAGACACCAGAAGACCCAGAACCATAATGGTAGATAGACAAACCACCCCTGTGTTACGGTTTCCCACTACTCGTATTACTCGCAACAGGTAATGACCTTGGTTAGTACTTCGGGACTGCGCTGCACTGGATCCTAGAGCTCCTCGAGTCTCCAGGCCCTATCTTAGTATTCCCAGGTAAGAATCGGTTTCTCACCAGTGCCAGCAGTATCGGTCTTTGGTTTGGTTCCCACAATCTGTGTAGCGGATAGGTTCTTGACTCTACAATGGGTCTGTCTAGTGGATGAGATTGGAGCCTAAAGGTTTTGCTATTGCAAAGATCGTAAAGTAGTAGATAGGAAATAACGGTAGATGGTTACGTAAACAGCTAACCCATCTGTGAAAACACAGCCTTTATATAAGCCTCTTCCCGCAACCCTAACCCTGCCCTGATCCTCAAGCGAGGTCCGGTGCGTAATGCATCATATAACTCTAACAAGTCATGTGTACAAACATAAAACATCCCATGACCTCTAAGTGACGTCATGTGCGAAAACATAAATCAAACGCAATATAACTAAACCAACCACATGACCTGCTAACAAGGTCATGCGCGAAGCGTAAACGAGTCTGCCTTGGCGGTAAACCTTACCGGCCAGCCTAGACTCTTCCCATGACGTCAACTGTGTATCATGTGCGAAATGCCGTTGATATAAACTAGTCCCATGACCTGCTAACGAGGTCATGTGCATAAAACCAACATAACCATAAATGAGCCCCATGACCTGCTAAGATGGTCATGTGTGTGAAAGAATCATAACTTAACTGTATGACGTCCAAGCGAGGTCATATGTGAAGGCTTTTTCCTCACCACCATCACCTGGCTAGCACTCCTCTAGCCAGATCGTGACACCCCGGTAGCTTCCGGGGTTGAGTAGAGATCACTGCATATAGGAAGGGTGTCATAGGTAGTCCAGTTCATCAGGTGTCTTGACTGTTAGCTACCGGTAAGACACTAATGTGAAGAGGTTTTCACTCCGGCGGGCAAAATAGGAATGCGCTACAAAAACAATATCTGCATAAGGTGAAGAGCGGATAGAGTGTGTCGATACACCGATATCAGAAGTGTCTGCCAGGAGCCATGTCAGACTACCCTTAGCTGAGAAGGGTGTGTATGAATAGTTGGAGCAAACTGATAATGGTCTTCCTGGCATAACATTAAACTACTTGAAAACTGTATCCAACAAGTTTCCTACTCCAACAAACACTGCTTTCGAGACCTTAATTGAGTGAAGGGTCAAGCTTAACGATATTAAGTTTTACCACTTAATTTACTCTTAAATTTGTATGAACTTTTGGCGATAAGTTTGAACTTGTTGGATGCGGTCGCAACCCGGGGATGCATCTTCCTAGTGGTGATCCGTTTATGGTCTCCGGGTGCGTATTTGCAACAGCATAATGCCATACAGGGAACACCTTGGCTACAAGAACACAATCTGCACCTTGATTGGGAAAAAGGCCAAATCAACTTGAACAGCGAACTATGCGCGCAGTTGTGTCAGGAAACTTCCCCCCACGATCGCAACAATCCCTAAATAACAAGGATTAAGAGATAACCTGGGGAGGGAAATCCCACATATGGACACCAAAAATGAAGAAATGATCAGCCCCAAGAAAGACATGAGAGTACAAGTATTACCCTATAACTCCAAGAAACCAACAAGGGGATCCATGAAGGCGGCAGGTGACGACCTGTTCAGCACAAAAGACATGATGGTCCATGCCAGGGGACGGAAGATGATACCAAGAGAAATTGCAGTAGAGGTTCCCGATGGCCCCTATTGAAGAATCGCTCAACATGGTGGTACGGCCACCTGATATGGGATTATGACAGGGGCCGGAGTGATTGATGCAGACCAGGGTAGTGAGGTGCAAGTCCTATTAATAAACCTGAACTAGAACAACTCTACGATCCAGAAAGAGGGTCACATAGCCCACATGATTATCGAAAGTGTCAATACCTGCGAGCTCTGGAAAATCAGGGACCTGGACAGGAGGAGAAGAGTCAAGGAAGGATTTGCAAGCACTGGATGAGGAACCCGGAATGACAATACCCGTACCGAAATGACAAAAGAGACACCCCTGAGCATATTCTTCACCCCAGCAAAGGCCCTTAGTCAACCCTCCTGCAGAGGGGACTGGCTGGGATTTCCCAAATTGGACAAAGAAGATGCCGGACCAACCATCGCAGAAGTGTCAAGAATTAGCACATGACACGTAGTAAAGAAACAAGTCCAGAACAATAAAACAACCCCAGGGCCACAGGTTACATAAGAACACTATTATTCCCACAACACATTAGAACAAAGCGAAAGGACAGACCTTCTCAAACGCAAGAGTGAAGGTCACCAGACCAAGGTAGAGAAAGAAAAGGCAGTGCTTTTTATCAAGCTCTACCCATTGATGAAAGAGAAATTGAAAGTGCCATGAGAATACCTCCAATGGAACCTGGCAAGACAGTGGATCAGATAATCGTCCTCCTTGGCAGTGGCACCTATCCAATTCTTTAAGAAGAATGATGGGAAACTGAGACTCTATATAGATTGCAGGGGACTGAATAGGGTATCACTAGAGGCCAGGTATCCTCTCTCATTGATCAAGGAAGCTTTGAACTGACCAGCAGGTGCTAAACACTATACATTGTTTAATATCAAGGGTGTACAGCAAAACATAAGGATGGCTGCAGTAGACCAGTTGAAAACTCCTGTCAGAATGCGATACAGACTATTCGAATATTTAGCCATGGCCTTTGGATTATCTAATGCACCTGCAATATTCCAATAGTGGAGTAATTCCAGTTTCAGGAAGTACTGGAACAAATCTTGTTTTGTCTGTCTAGACGATATACTCATCTATTCAGACAACATGGTGCAACATCAGTAAGATATCCGAAACATTCTGCAGGCATTGCGTGAAGCGCAGGTGAAAATAACGCCTTCCAGATATGAATCTCATCGGAACGAGGTTGACTACCTGGGTTTCATGGTCAACCGTGAAAGAGTATCAACTAGTCCAGTCAAGACCTTGGCAATCGATAACGTTAAAGGATGTAAGAATTAGCAAGGATTGGCAATCTTCAGGGACTTCCGCAACATCTACTGACGATTCATCCAAGGATTTACCGGATGGCTGAGCACTTCTATAAGAGAACAAATATAGAAATCAAATGGCAATGGGGAGAGAAAAAACAACCGGCATTCGACGATATGAGAATACGACTTACAAAGACACTGATATCATGGCATTTCGACAACTCACTACCCATCATGATGAAGGCAGATGTATCCAACTACGCATGCTCCGGTATTCTCACAGCGTAAGACGAAGACGGTTGATGAACACCTGTCACGTTTCAAGCAAAAACAAGGTCCAAGGGAGAACTAAACTATAACACTCATGACAAGGAACCGTTAGTCATTGTTTAAGCAATCAGGGACTAGTGGAAGTATACGCCAGAAAGTCAACGCGTAATCTAGGTCATCATGGACCACAACAACATACTAGCATTTACTAGTACTAAGGAACATAATAGAGGACAGATCAGATGGAGTGAGGTACTAAGCAGATACCTTCTCCAAATCAAATGCTGGCAAGGCAAAGAGGGAGGAAAGCAGGATGCATTGATACAAAGAAGGGAAGATTTCCGCAACACAGAAGAAACACTGTCACAATCAGAACGAACAGTTTTTGTAGAGGAAAATTATTTGCTCTGCGAAGAAGGAGAATATGGTGGATATGAATCCCTGAAGGAAATAACAAGTGCCACAATGAACCAGGAGGGATACCGAGAACAGGTAAGAAGTGGCAAGGCAAGCTACCAGGAAATTAGTGATATTAGGAAGGCCTTCCAGGAAGGCCTAAAACAAGTGAAGAATGTAGCCATCGAGGTATGTCTGGAGGAAGACGGATACCTATGGTAGGATACCAAGATCAGGCTCCTGGACGAAGAAGCATTACGAACACAAACAAGAAGAAGAAGTGTGGACATCCCAATAGTGGGAGATGGTGGAATGGCAAAAACAGCAGCATTGATTCAATGATCAAACTACTGGCCATCGATATGCAATGATATTAAAAGATATGTAAAGGGTTGGGCCCCAGGTCAACAAACAAAGACAGGTAAACAGGTACCATGTGGGCTACTCAAACCACAGGAAACTCCAACAAGACGATGGGAGTCTATCGCTATAGATTTCATCCGTGGACTACCCAAACCGAACAGTCATGACACTATATGGGTCGTTATTGACCGTTTGACTAAAATGGTGTACTATATAGTGTGCAGAATGTATATGAAGATACCACAATTCTTCAATTTGTTTAAAGACTAGGTCTTAAGCCTTCCTCGCCTACTGTAAGATATTACTTCAGACAGGGCATCCCGCCTCCCTTAGGAAGTATAGAAAGATATTACACAATAGTTAAGGGTCAGCTGCAACAACCCAGCATACATGAGCTATAGCAGAGGGAACCTACACCCATACAGGTAGCCAGGAGGTGAACTGGTAGGAACTGGCAGGCAAGCAAGTACTTAGTCTACGGAGACCCGATGGCCCGGGCTCCGAGAATCAACAGAATCGGCTGGTCAGGGACTTAGGTACCTGGATATACCCGGGAGCGGTGTCAGCATACTTAGGGACTTCTGAAGGGCCAGTTGCTCCGCTAGGCCGGGTAACTGGGGACAGGGCTGAAATGTCTATCACCGGCAATAGGATAGACAGGGTACTGGGAAAAGGTTATCTTGTCCGCTAGGGAGGGTTACCCTACCCTTGGGATCAGGGTACCCTGCCCAAAGTCCTGAGTTACCCTACCTTTCAACCTGAGGTCCCTCGGGGAGCTCGGGAAAATTGACTGGAATGTTTGTCACGTGAAGCCATGCATGATACTGGAATCTGGGGTTCTGGGGGATGCTATTGCGTGAGCTACGTAGCTTCGATGAAGCTGTAAATTGGAGAGATTATTCCTATCATACTCTTCCGTCCCCGCCCTGAGGCCTGGACGTCATGGGCAAATGGTTGTGTAGTTGTGTCCAGCCTAGCAGAGAGGAATGTTAGGGGACATGCTTGCAACACCGTATACGTCACTACTGTCTGGTCGACCGCAGGCTGTTCGCAGGATATATAAGGGGGCATAGGGTGGAAGGTGGAGTACCTCCTCCAAGTTGTTTGAAGTAAAACCGACGAAAACCAGCGGAGTTAACGGGCGTTAACTGTGGGGGTCCTGAAGGTAGTCCCGGGTGGTGCCAGGGCGACTGGGGGAGTTTTATACCTACCAGGCCCGGAAGTGTCCCCAACACAATACACCCTGCAAGGGAAGTGCAGAGACACTAAAACCATGATTTCTACTACAGGTAAGGTAGATCTGCGGTAGTGGTCGTGGGTAGCGCCCATTGTATCACTCCGGGACTACCGTGTGCTGCGGAAGACACCGGAAGCCCACGACCCATAAATGGTATATAGAGAAACCGATCCCGGTAGCTTCTGGAGTCAAGTAGAGATACATGCATATGGGAAGGGTGTCAAAGATAGTCTAGTTCTTGAGGTGCCTTGACTATTAGCCACTGGCAAGACACTGACGCGGAGGTGTTTTCACTCCGGCGGGCACAATGGAAATGCAGCGCAGAAACGTTAACCATATAAGGTGAACACCGACTAGACTGTGTCGACACATGCATGCCCGATGGCTGTGCCAGGGGACGTGTCGGACCACGCTTAGCAGAGAAGGGTGTGCTCGAATGGTTGGAGTAAACTGATGGGGGAGTTTCTGGCATAAGATAAAACCACCTTAAAGTCTATACGAGAACTCTCCTACTCCAACAATGAATCCTCTCGTGACCTTAATTGAATGAAGCGTCAGGCTTAACGATATTAAGTTTTACCCTTTACTTTACTCTTGCATCTGTCTGAACTTTTAGCAATAAGTTTGAAGTTGTTCGGTGCAGTCGCAACCTTGGGATCCATTTTCCTAGGGGTGACCCCATTATAGTATATCGTTAAGCGAGCTCCTCACTTAACTCCTGTCCTGATTAATTGTTTCCGACCTGCGGCACTGACATTGCATGAATACTGGTAACCTTGTCTAGAACAAGTAGTCCAGGGTGGAAAGCGCAATGGCTAGTACCGAACTTCAAACCAGAATAGCACCCGACTCGGGTTCAGACCTTGACCTTGACGGGAACACTGGCAACACGTTCAGTGCGTCGGTTTTTGCGGATTGTCGCTGTATCGACTGGGACAGCCACCAGCCGCTCTTCAAGGCCGCTCCTGTTCAGTTACGTGCTTCATGTCTTGACCTCCTAATTATAGACCCTCGCGTCGCGCCCCGCTCAATATTTTCAAGACCCTACCCTAGTCCACAACATGCTCCCTCCCGGCCGCACGGGATTCCCTTTAGGCAGTTCGCCCGTGAATTTGTTGAACCTTACATTGTCCGGGAAGTCTCCAAGTTGATTGAGGAAGCGAAGCGGGAACTGCAGAACTGCAACACCCAGTAGCAGCAGGTGTTCCGAACACAGATCACTATGGCAGCGGTGGGATGGATGAAGGTGCAGCAGGAGGCATACCTGTGGATGATAAGGGATCAACAGGCATTGAAGACGCGGATGGCAGGCTTGGAAAAGGCTTTTGAAGGAGGGTATAGTATTGATGCTGAGAATGATGTACTGATGTCAGAGGCCGCGCCACCACTCCCGCGCATCCATACCAAGCCCGCGAACTTCGGCATGGGGTTGAGCATGAGAGCTAGAGACAACCAGCAGAGGGCATACCTGAGCCCAATCGGTATACGGATGTTGGAAAGCCTGAAAGGCGAGGACTACAGCTATACCTCCTCCTTCCCCAGAGCATCTACAGGCTCCCTGTCGGTCCCCCTCTCAATTGCCTGCAGTAGGTCGGGCAGCGCAATGGTCAGGCCAACTGATGGACGTCAAGTAAGGAAAAGGACGTCCAAACCGAAGGGTATCACAGCACCAGAAACACCTGACCCTACGGCTTGTCTAACCCCAGGTCCAAACATTTCCCCCACAACATGTGCGGTTGCAACTGCCGTACCTCCTATTGCGGCCCCAAGACCCACACCTCTGCCAGTTTCGTTGCCTGCCCCAGATACCTTCCGTGCCACAACATTCCCATCAGCAATAACGGCTACCCCAGGGTTCCGGCCACTGCGCGCAGTGTCACCTGGATTCTTCGAACAGGTAATATCCGAGGAGGAGGGAACAGCCAGGGCTCCGTCACAAGGGACTCCAATCCCCAGACCTGGGACCCCTGCTCGGTCAGTTCCTGGGGCACCGCTCGTCCCCACGGCACCCACCAAGCCAAGTCATCCTGCCGGTCTCCCCACCATCACAAGTGGCGATTTGGACAGCCAGGACGAGTTCTGTCTATCACGCTGTAAGTGGGAAGAGACCCAGTTGGGGTGCATTCATTACCACTCCTATGGGTGTAGGAAGGGACCACAGACCCCGGTGAGACATAGAAGAAGGCAGAAAGAAGTAGATGGACGACCGACATGTGCGTACTATCGGTCATGGAGGAACGCTGGCCTCCCGATGCAACCCTTGAGTTGTCCGGAGTTGCAGTCTTTTCCACAGATAACACAGAGGGCGCCCAACCCAACTCCTGAGAGTGTGCGACGTCCGGTTCCACCACCGGCATCAGGACTATCAGGGGGTAACCCCCTCAAGGATGGTAACCAGGATCATCAGGAGGAACAGTTTGATGGGTACGATAGACCCCGTGGATCCCTAGGCCGGAATACTGGAGATGGTGGGCGCGGAAATGCCGCACCTGGAGGTGGTACGGCGGGAGCAGGTTGAGCTCCAAGGGACTCTACCCATGACAGCTCAGATGATGATGATGGTGGAGATTCTCTCACGCATTTGACCCCCTTCTTTGGTGCTCGCAAGGATGACGGGAGCAATGAGAAGAAACAACAGTGGGATCACCGGGCCAAGAGGCTCGTGAGAACCCAGAGGTGTGCTGGTTCTGCTTCTAGGCCAACACCAAGACACCGGCAGAAGAGGTCAGGGACGATGAGTGGTATGCCTCCATTCAAGGGCAAAGTTACAGAACTCGCCAGCTTCCTGACCTTGGTAGAGGTCAAATTGGAATACTTTGCAGATTGCAAGTTAACCGACATGGATAGGGCAAACTTGGTGATCCCCCTTCTTGAAGATTCTGCCCCGGCATGGTATCTGGGGTTCTATGGTGCTAGGTGGTAGCCGACTCTAAGGACAAGCCAGTCTGGACTAAGGCCCGATATGTGACGAAGTGATTTGTAGGAAGGTTCACTTATAAGGTTTGGAATGAAGGTAAGGTGTGTATCGTAGAACGAATATATGGATAAGATCTCTTCTCCGTCGCTGATGATCTATAAAGCGTAGGAGGCAACTTGATATTTATATTCCGCGTCTGGGTGTTCACGGCCCATTTATTTCTCCCACTCTCCTCCGTGCGAACTTGGCAGACCCTGAAAACCTTTATGCCGCTGGACTCTGATTTCTCCGAACAGCGGGGAGGGTGTCCCACCCCTCTCCTCCCTCCCTCGGTGCTAATCATATCCACTTGAACCGCTTCACCGTGGCAAGCAGCTACTGGTCCTTTCTCTGCATACGGAGTGATTAGCTCCGATGACAGACTTATCAATCTAGGAGGATTTCTCATCTGTCTGCATCAACCCGTGGGACACATGCTCCTATGTTATCGCGCCAAAGGCGGTTAGGCCTCGCTGCACTCGATATTGATTTCTTGACATGTTAGGTCCTCAACTGACTCCACCTTATCATGCTTCTGGGTGTAGGTGAACGATCGTCTCTTGGGCATTGTTCCCTTATCTGGATTTTCCTCCGCATTTCTCCACCAACGGACTTGAAATTCAGTCTCACTGCACTCATGGCAGCCGGGGACTCCTATTGGAGTAGCCGAGCTCCCCCCGGTTGGCATCCATCGGTTGGGGCAGCTGAGGCATCTTGGCATGGGTTGATCTCTATAACAAAGCGACCGATTTAGTTCCTTCGACCTTGTAAGTAGCGCCGATAGTCCTCTCTTGAGGATTCACCGAAAACCACTGTGGTAGCGATCTTCGATGGTAGTGTAAGCGAGGGTTTTGTGCCGATGTAGTATTGGTAGCAATTGACTCTTTCTTCAAATACTCCAGCAGACCCGTGGATTGGAACACGTGACCTTTTGCCAATAATTACGTGACATGCCCATTACGCTATACCAGTTCATCTTATGTGTAACACGAGCTCCCCTCTCTAACAGTTCGCCCAGAATCTCTAAAAATCTATTTTTCTAATTGTGAACAAATTAAACTCCTTTGAGGACTTCGCAAGATAGGATGAAAAACCTGTTCGCGTTTACTCGGCCATACCTAGGAAAACCTTTCCATCTCATCCTTCCTCTATATTCGCGGCATCTCGGGGTTCTCGGTGTGGAACCCTTCTACCAACTCTGACACATGCCCCAAATGTTCCGGCAGCTCGCAGGTATTTTCATCCTCCGAGCACCCGCGCCACTTCACAAAGTACCCAAGTTCACGGAACCCCCTAGTGCGGCTGTGAACCTGGCGAGTGTACGAAATGACGTTGCTTTGGTCTATCTTTTCAACCTCCCATTCCAAGTCACCATCTATCTCCTCTGGCGCTCTGGGAGGTTGTTCCCGGGCCAGTCCAACGGACATTCAATACGGCTCTAATAATGATACATGGAAGACGGTGTGTATCTTCTAGCGTTCTGACATTTCTAGGTTGAATGCTCAGTTGCCGCGTGGCTCCCGGATTTTGAAGGGCCCATATAGTTTTGGGCTAAGCTTTTTGGAGGCTCGTTTGGTATGGATGTTCTTGGCATTAAGCATCACCAAGTCGCCCCTCTGAAAGTTTGGTTGTGGCCTTGGTCTCTTGTCATGGTACCGTCCCATTGCTTCTCTGGTTGCATTCAAGGTGGCTATCGCCAGTGCCTGTATTTCTGTCATCCAGTGAGCATACGTGGTAGCTGCTGGGTTTCGCGCTTCCCGCTCCTTCACCCACTCTGTCTGTGAGTGGTATCCATAGTTCGCGTAGAACGGAGTGCGTCTGTGTGGGGTCGTAAGGGAGTCATTGTACGCATGCTCCGCTAACGGGAGGAGTTGGTGCCAGTCATCCTGATCATATATGACAAAGCTTCAGAGATAGCCTTCCAGCACTTACTTGATTCTCCCTCTCTGCCCGTCCGTTTGAGGATGGCATGCCATTGACATCTTGCGCTTAATGCCTTAGAGTTTGCAGAGGGATTCCCAAAATTCTCCCGCGAACTTTGAGTCCATATCCGAGATGATTTCTGTCGGTAGCATATGTAGCTTCCACACTTCCCGGAGGAACACCTGGCCTACATCCTTTGCCATCACATTTTCCTTTAGCCCTACAACGTGGGCCATCTTGGTGAAGCGGTCGACGACTACCATGATTTGAGTGTTCTCTTCTGACTTCGGTAACTGCGTTATGAAGTCGGTAGATATAGAGGTCCACGCCGCATCGGGTATTTCTAATGGCTGTAGAAACCCGTATCTCGCGTGCTGTGGCACTTTGTTGTGTAGATACTCATCACATGACCGCATGTAGTCGTTGACCCCTTCCGCGAGCCCCTTCCACTAGAAGTCCCTGGTTATGATTTCCACTTTCTTTTTCTGGCCAAAATGCCCAGCGACCCTGGAGTTGTGGCTGCTTTGAGCAATCAGCCTTTGCAGGGCCTCGTCCCTTGGAATGAACAGCCGTCCCTTGTAATACAGAAGGCCATTCTCCATAGACCAATATGTTGGCATACTTTGTCCCTCATCCTGGAGTCTTTCCAACTCCTTTCTCCTTGACTTCCAGTCCTGGTCCACCTCTCCCTTCTCCTTTACCTGTCTTAGGAATTGGGCGTCAAATCTCTTTGCCATCGCTTTGACCACCACTGCATTGGTCAGCGTGGTTTCTTTCACCGTCATGGCCTTGTGTCGTCCCTGATCGCACTCATTGAAGTATTGGTTTAGCCCGCTTTCTTTCCTTAGTTGACTGGTTTTGGTCTGGGCTTTGACTATACTGGTTCCCGTACTCCCGAATCCATCCTGGCCCCTCTTAGTGTCATCCAGCTCCATCACATCGTGGAGTTCCCCATCATGAATCCTTTCTATTACGAGTTGCGCAACTCGTTTGCTCTTTCCCACGTGGTAGTCCTGGTCCTTCAGGTTGAACAGCAATACCTTTACCACTAGTCGGTAGTCCCTGTCAATAACTCCGGCTCCGACCCTGATACCATGGTGGGTGGCAAGGCCACTTCTTGCAACTACTTGGCCGTAGATTCCCACTGGTAATGCTAAGGCTATTCCGGTGGCTACTGTCGCTTGTCCGTGAGCAGGCACTACTGCTTCTTCTAGGGCCTAGATGTCGTGTCCTGCCACTTCGCTTGAGCCCCTTGTCGGAAGTTGAGCCTCTGAGTGTAACCTCATGGCTCAGATGTACTCGCGTTCGAGTGTCTTCTGACTTAGACTAGGTTCCTCCTCTTGTCCTACCACTATACCCATAACCTGGTTAAACTGTGCGGCGTTTAGAATTGAGAGCTTCTTGCTTTGCGCAGCTCCCCCTGCGGGATGGTACTCCGGCCGTCTGCATCATGCATCCGGTTTCCCGCCACTCGACCCTGGTCGGTACACGATTTTGAAGTTGAAATCTGCTAACTTCTGTGCCCACCTTATCTGCCTGGCACTCCAGGCCTTGGTCGTGAGGAAGCATTGTAGATTCTGATGGTCTGTAAACACCGTGATAGGTTCGTTTCTTCCGGCAAGGTAGTGGTGCCATTCCTTGAATGCTTCAACTATGGCGAGCAACTTTTTATCGTAGATATCGTAGTTGTGTTCCGCCGAGTTGAGCTTTCGGCAGTGAAATGCTATAGGGTGCAGCCTTTGTTCAATGTATTGTGATAGGACGCACCCTAGCATGAAATCACTAGCATCCGTTCCCATCACCGTGTTCCTGTCGGGGTGGAAGTGTGCCAGGATTGGCGCCGTCATGAACCGTTCCTTCAGGAATTCGAAAGCCTCCTCCTACTCTTTTCCCCAGCCCAAGCCCTTCGGGTCGTCCTTCAATAGGTCCATTATGGGTTTACAAGTTCCGGAGAAGTTCTTAATGAACCTGCGGCAGAAATTTGCAAATCCCATGAAAATTTGTATGTCCTTTATGGACTGAGGTCTCTTCCATTCGCTTATGGCTTTGACCTTTCGATCACTCATGGTGATCCCATCCGTCTTCGCTATATATCCCAGAAATTCCACCATTTTGGTGTGCAATACTGATTTGGTGGTGGACACTGCTAAGCGGTATTTCAGCAACTCGGTTAATACCTCCTTTACGAACTTGACGTGGTCCTCCTCAGTCTTGGAGTAAATTAGCACGTCGTTGATGTATATGACTACTCCCAAGTCTAGGAATCTTCTCCGGACCACGTGCATCATGTCTTGGAAGGTGGCGGGCGTGTTTACCAGCCCGAAAGGCTTTACCCGATATTCGTAATAACCGTACCTAGTGGGGAAGGCCATTTTCCACTCGTCCTACTCTTTTATGCGTATCAGGTGGAAATCCATCCTTTAGGTCCAACTTGGTAAAGATACGCAACCCGACCACTCCGTCTCTCAGTTTACTCATGAGCGGTAGGGGGTACTTGTTCGCAATAGTAACCTTGTTTAACCCCCGGTAGTCCACACATACCCTCAGCCGTCCATCAGGTTTCGGCACAAATAGTATTGGTGCAATTGCGTGTGACTGGCTCGGGGTTATCTTTCCCTCGCGCAGCATTTCGTCTAGGTATTCTCGCAATGCCCTTAGTTTCTTTTCGGACAATGGGTATATTGGCCTCCATGGGGGCTTCTGGCCTTTAACTACCTTGATCTCGTGATCCAAGGTATTATGTTTTGGCAGCCGTTCCGCTGCCTGAGGCAGGAAGAGATCGGCGTACTCCTGGTCGGGTTTTGGCAGCGTCTCCATCACTACTGCCTCCGGGTCCTCTGGGCCTGCGATTCGGCCCACGTATCTGGCTCCAGGGTCCGTAGCTACTGTCTCGTCCCACTCAATGCAGATTCCTTCATCTCCGGATTCCAGGTGCTCCTTACACTGCTTCGCCTGGAATTCCCACCGGCTTGCATCCTCAATAAATGACAGCGGATGTTGACGATGCCACCAACCGAAAGGTATTATTAAGTCCTGGATCCCCTGGCTCACGACTTCACAGGTAATTTCAGAACAATGTCGGTTAGCCCCTATTTCTAGCATGACAGGGGTCGTATAGCACCTTTCTGCATTTTGGGACTGTGCGCCATCGAACCCAGTTATAATACCTGGCGTACTCCGTCTTATCATTGCTTGTCCCACCTTTTGCACTAGCGCGTCTCGTATGACAAAGATCTGTGAGCCCGACTCTAATAACACGCGAATCGGTTCTCGTTCTCCTTGTATTTGTAGGTATGCTATGCCCTGAGGGCACTCGTAATGTGTAGGTGTTGGGACTTGAGTTTTCTGTCTTTTTGGTTCCCCCGTAGGGTTACTCTGTCTTCGTTTACTAGCCATTTTTGGGGTATTCAATAATCATGGGTGTTTGTTAATGTGCCCAGACAATTTCGGCCATTCAGGCGTCCTCAGAAAAATCAGTCCCTTTGGTGTGCAGCTCCTTTCTTATCTTCTTCCCCTGGATAACGATATTTAATCATGCCGGTCTATACCACCAGTGCATAGATGAGGAAGCGACCTTTCTGACGCGGCCTTAAATGTTCGACTCCTGCCGTCACGTAGGATCTAAGGCAAGTACGCTGTTCTTTGTCGCGCATAGCAACCTGCAGCCTACCCACTCGCCGTCGCTGGTGGTGCCTTACTGGGACTGGGTGAGCGCCTTCAGGCGGTCCTGCCCTATCCGGACTCATTTCCCGTACACGACCTTTGGAGGAAAGAGTTAGGGTGCCCTGAGTTGCCCCCCGCAATAGTCCCCTTTTTAAGCGTGCCGGGTTTGAGCCTTCTCTACCCAGGAAGGAGTATGAAGTCTTGCCGCCCCATGTGCAGGTTGGGGGTCATTCTTGATTTCATCACTCTGAGATGGGTTAACTTTCTCCATGATACACGCTTTCTCATGCCTTTCACACTTCTGTCCCTGCCCACGCGCAGAATCCAGTCAGTGGGGTTCGCCTTTATTCTTGTCTAAGCCATTGCCCTAGCTCAGAACCTGGGTCGTGGTTTTTATACAGGTCTCCCAGTTTTCCGATCTATCCCCCTTCTTGATCCGACAACTCCCAAAGTTTAGGTGCTGGTGGCAAATGGGTTTGGTTCACCACTGCCCTTGGGGTGGTATTCTGTACCTCCATGTTTTGGGGCCTAAACTTCGCTGCTTTCCGCTCCCCTATTCTTACGACAATGGCTCTGTTCCTACAAGCTGCCCACTCGTGGTTGGTGAGTCCGCACTGGGTGCAGCCTTCATTTTACTGGCGTTGGTCGACCAAGTTTTGGGGTATTCTCTCGTGAGCTTTCTTCCAGTCGCTATGCTCTACCCGTTGGGTCTCGGTTGGGCTGTTGGTTTGGGGAAACCTTGCCGACTTGAAGTTCCCAGGGACCGTCTTCCTCTGGAACTTGCTAGGTCACCCTTCTTCCTTTCCTCATTTCGGCTCCTTTTCTTTCGTCCTCGCTCCGTCTTTTTATAGGTCCGGAAGAACTGGATGAACTGGACGGATTGTCTCATTGTTGCCGTTCGCTGTGGAGGAAAGCCTCTTCCTGGTTTCCGACTGCTCGAAGGTGCTCCAGCCATTCGGCCTCGCTGTCATATCGCTTATGAGACAACCATCTCAGTATCGCCTCTGGTAGTCGGTCCTCGACTATCTTCCACCACGCCGTTCCTTGAAGCTTGGCCTTGATGTTCAAGTTTCCCATCTGGAGAAGGTACTTGTCGATGTCCTTCTCATACCTGATCATTCCAATCTGTGCCAAAGCTTTCTGGGCCTCATTGATCGTTGAGAACCGGGCGATGATCTCGTGCCGAAACCATTCCCACGTCAGCAATTCTGGACGAGCGCCATACCCTTCGAGCCCTTCCATGCTCTTCCTATACCAATTCCTGAAGGGTGTCATATCGGCACCCTTCGTCCTTCCCAAGGTATAGACAATCCTATCTTTATCCTCCTTCCATAGCATGGGACATTCAGCTAAAGTAGTCCTGGCCCGCGTGCAGCCAGGTCTTTATATCCTGGTAGGACTTTGCTTCTTATCCGAATGGACAGTCGGCGGGTTTCTTTTGATGCAACGCAGTTTGTCGGGCCAACTCCTAGGCCAACTGCAACATCATCTGATGTTCCTCCTCTTCCTTACCCGTCCTGGGCCTTCCTGGGGACAGTGGCCCAGGCCGGCAGCTCGGTCCTTCTCCTCTGTTGTCCGACCCGTGATCCCCTTGGTCTGGGTCTCCTGCTCCTTCTGCGACATTGCGAGGTGCGGCCGTGTCTGCGCAGCCACCCTGTATGGGGTCTGGCCGGCGGTCCCGCTCCACGGGTTGCTTTTCCTCTTCCTCTTGGGACAGCCCTGATCGTCCTCTCCCAGTTTCCCCATCATGGGTTGATCCCCCTTGATGCGAGCCTAACGCTGTTTGTACCAGCGCCGTTATTTCCCTCGTCAATTGGTCAAACATCTGGGTCATGTTCTGCTGCATGTCCCTGAGCCCAGTTGTCACTTTTTTCTCGCAGGTCTGTAGTTCGGTTACGAACTGCAGCTCCCGGGTTCCTCGACGTCGTTGTCCCTCATCTAACTCCTTCCAGAGTCTGTCCAGGCCTGTGTAGAGTTCTTGGTCTCTAGTCACCGATTTCTGGATGGTGCGTCCCAGGTCCTGGTGCAGCTGTCCGCTGACTGCTGCTTGCTGTTTCCATCACTCGTGCATGCAAGCGACTGCCGCATTGATCACTCCCTTAAATCTGGGGATCTCGGCTACTACCTTTCCCTCCACTTTCCCACTCTTATTTTGCCAGAGCGCCAATTCCTCTCCAACCAACTTTTCCCTGTTCAGGAGTCGCTCTCTTACTTGGGCAAGCCCTTCTGCGGTCTCTTTCCCCTCGCCAGATAGGGTCCCGTATGTGACCATCTGGTCGTTCTGGGTTTGAGTGATGCTGCAGTGCAACTGTCAGATCAGTGTCCCAATGTATGCGGCAAAGGCACCCCAAAAGGTACTGCCTGCAGGGGTTCGGGTCCCAGAGCGTGACCTTGGTCCACTTTGTCTTGTTCTGACACTTTGAGTTGGGCCCTGGGGCACTGATGGCCCTGACGCGTTCCTTGGTCTAGGTGTAGAACCTAACAACAGTGGTGGGATGTTATCCACTAGAGGTGGTGGTGGGAGTGCATAGGGGCTATCTTGGACGGTCCCCATATGGGGATTAGCCGCTGCTGTTTCTCAGCACGCAGCATATCGGTATCGCTAGAGTCCTCTGACCCTTCTTCGATCCTCGGTTGCGACATCATCCTTCTCCTTTCTATGAGTGTGAGGTGTTTAAGGGCCCACTTGATCCCGTGATCAGTGAACCAGAAGGAAACGTTTTCGTCGTCAAAGATTTCGCTTATGGTAAGATCAAACCTGATCTCGTGGATGTGTGGGTTTCGTTGGAGGTAAATTTGAGATAGGTGGTTGAGAGCTTTAGATAACCAGTCTTTCAGGCTTATTGAAAGAGGTGGTTGTGGGACGCAGTAGTGTAGAAGATATCAATATAGTGTTAGGCAGTAGCCGACTCTAAGTACAAGCGAGTCTGGACTCAAGCCCGATACGTGACCAAGTGATTTCTTGGAAGGCTCACTTATAAGATTTGGAATGAAGGTAAGATTTGTATGGTAGAACGAATATGTTGATAAGGTCTCTTCTCTGTCGCTGATGATCTATTAAGCGTGGGAGGCACCTCGATATTTATATTCCGCGTCTGGGTGTTCGCGGCCCATATATATCTCCCATCTTCCTGCGTGCGACCTTGGTAGACACTGAAAAGCTTTACCCCGCTTGACACTGATTTCTCCGAACAGCGGGGAGGGTGTCCCACCCCTCTCCTCGCTACCTTGGTGCTAATCATATCCACTTGAACCCCTTCACCATGGCAAGTGGCTACTGGTCCTTTCTCTAGATACGCAGTGATCAGCTCCGATGATAGACTCATCAATTTAGGAGGATTTCTCATCCGTCTGCATCAACCCGCAGGACGCATGCTCCGGTGTTATCACGCCAATGGCGGTTAGGCCTTGATATGCTCAGTGTTGATTTCTTCGCACCCCAGGTCCTCAACCGACTCTACCTTGTCATGCTTCTGGGTGGGGGTGAACGATCGTCTCTTGGGCATTGTTCCCATATCAGGATTTTCCCCTGCGTTACTCCACCAATGGATTTGAAATTCGGACTTACTGTCCACATGGCAGCCGGGGACTCTTATTGGAGTAGCCGACCTCCCCCTGGTTGGCATCCATCCGTTGGTGCAGCTGAGGGATCTTTGCATACATTTATCTCCACAACTAAGGGACCGATTTAGTTCATTCAACCTTGTCAGGATAGCTGCGAGTCCTCTCTTGCGGATTTAGCGACAACCCTGCGCGCGGCGACCTTTGGTGGTGGCGTAAATGAGGGTTTTGTGCCGATGTGGTATTGGTAGAAATTAACTCTTTCTCCAAACATTCCGGCAGACCGCGGGAGCGAACACGTGACCTTTTGCCAGTAATCACGGGACATGCCCATTGCGCTATGCCAGTTCGTCTTATGTGTAACATATGGGCACATTAACACGGAAGGCGCCAAGTGCATGGACATTCCTGTCAAAGACGGCAACACCTTGCGGACAGGGAAAGGGTGCCGAAAATGGCTTGATCAAAGTTTCAGCAGAGACAAGGCCGAGCGAGATCGATCCCTCCCCCAGTGGCGAGACCTTCTCATGAAGCCCCATCACATCGATGAGTACCTGGATATGATAATTGATTATGTCTATAAGCTTAGCAATACGGATCAAGGGGAGGTACGAGAAAAGGTTCGATCAGGCATCACACAAGAGGTTCGGAATACATAGGCACTTAAGGAGCCCCATCCGACCGACCTGAACGATTCCCTTGATCTTCTCCAGAAGGTTGGGCACACGCTGGAAGACAACAACCAGTTCAGTGACTGCGTCATCCACCTAGCCCCCTGGTCTCGTCCCACTGAGAAGAAGGAGTATAGACCCTCGACATCCGGCAGGTTCAAGAAGAAGGAAAAAAGGTTCGGGGAGACCAAACCAGAGGTCTGGCAAACCTAGTAATTGCAACGCGGGGAAACAGGCAAAGCCGGCGACCTCTGAGTATGCAATAGCGCATAAGGAAATCCCGTCGCCTTTGTCCCAACGCTAGCGGAAGCACAATTAGTGCACCAAGTGCGGTCAAACAGGTCACTTTTAGAGAAAGTGTACCGCGACAGCCCTAGTCATTAGTTCATCCAAACACACCCATGGGTTGAAACGGTCAGTCCTGGTAAGAGAGCCCACAGCGGTGGACAAGCCACTAAAGCGCATTGAAGTGCCCCCTCTGGCCTCCTGGTCAAAGATACTTGAAGTCCGCCAGGCATCCCTCAGATCATAGAGGTTGATGCAGACGGCTCGGAATAGGTAAGAACCGATTCTATTTAAGGTGTAACCTTGTTAGCCTGCAGCCATAGACCCCCGAGGGATAGATGGACAGGAGCCACGGAGGTGGCTTCAGAGATGGGTAAGTACCCTTCTACCGCAAAAGCGACCCTGACACTGACTAGACCCAGGTGGTATGGGCAGGTAGATGTTGCGGGCCGTGCACAGTGGGCAGGCCTATCTCTCGTTTGTAGGGTTTCTGGTTATTTCCTTTGTTCTGGTTATACGTATTGCTTTCTGGATTTCCTTAGCTACCTGCGTAAGTCGTAGGACACTATTTCAGTTGAGGCTATGTGAGGTCCTGCATGAGGAGACGTTCAACATTGGGGAAGCAAGGCTGCTTCGCTGGGTACCGGTCCGACAGCGGACTTCTACCCACCCCACTGAAAAATTTGTTATGTTTAGTACAAGCGGAATTGGTTCAGGGCGGACCTGATCAAATGAATGATGCTATTTTCAAGTTTACCTGAGAAGGGTTCAATACCCGAAATCATGCTGGCATGATAGTGAACACCCTAGTGATTGATCAAAGAGGAATCAGAATCCCTTAACGTTCACCGACCCATTCTGGCCCCTCCTGTATGGAAAGGCTAGAGACTAAAGGGAATTACTAAGCTAAGATGACTAAGTCACCAAGACAAGCGGGGAGGCAGAAGCGTGATAACTAGCCTCGTCATACCAAGTCTATCCACCTGCAGGTCAGGTTAGACTGGAAGATAAGAGGTAGAGAGGTAAGCGTGGAAGCGCTCCTGCTACTCGATAGTGGAGCTACGGGGCAGGTGCTTAGGAGGCGATGGGTTATGCACACTCAGGCACCTTGTGTACAATGAAAGGTAGACGTGCCGATAAGCGACGCCAGCAGTCATCACATTCCTGCGTCAGGTTTACAGTATATCAAGTCATTAGAGATGAGGATAGGGGACCACCACAATGGGATGCACTTTGAGGTCACAGATATGCCCGACACCAGGGTAGATGGGTACCCACCTATGCCTGGGTTGGGAAACCATAACCACCACATAGATTGGAAGACCAGATCACTAACCTGGCGCTCAGATTTCTGCAAGGCTAACTGCCTGGCAGAGCATGGGCAGTTACTGTTCAGGACCGATAAAGAGTTACTAGCCGAAGAACCTGGTAATGTGTACTAATTGAGAATTGTTCAACTCTCCAGTGAGGAAGGTGCCGAAATTACGGTTAAGCTACTGCCTGAGTATAAGGACTATGGGGATATCTTCAGTCCAGAATAGATTGAGGCGTTACGAGAGCACTCAAAGTATGACCATAGGATCGAGTTGTAACGCGCAACTCAACCTCCTTTGGGGCCTATCTATCCGGTATCGGAAAAGGGGCTTAAGGCACTGCGGGAATATCTCCATTACATGCTGTGAACGGGAAAGCTACGGTGATCCAGTTCGTCGGCAGCAGCCCCTATCCTCTTTGTACCAAAACCAGATAGTACATTAAGACTGGTAATGGATTACCGAGGACTGAACAAAATCACGGTGAAGAGCAAGTATCTCCTACTGTTGATGAATGAACTGCGAGATAGGTTTGGAAAAGCTGTTGTGTTCACCATGTTGGACTTGAAGAACGGCCACCACCTTCTGAGTAGGGCAGCAGGTGAGGAATGGTAGACGGCCTTCCGGTGCAGATATGGACTGTATGAATACGCAGTCATGCTGTTTCGGTTGGGTAATGACCCGGCAACTTTTCAGCGTATGATAAATGAGCTCCTTCGGGATGTCATGGATGAAGTAGTTATCGTGTACATGGATGACATCTTGATCTGCTCTGAAACAAGGGAAGAGCACATCGCGATGGCGAGAGGTGTCAGGGAGAAATTGCAGAATGCTAGACTATGTGTATGTTAGGCGGTACCCGACTCTAAGGACAAGCAAGTCTGGACCAAGACCCGATGCGTGACGAAGTGATTTCTAGGAGGGCTCACTTATAATGTCAGGAGGAGAAGTAGGTTTGTATCGTATAAGGAATATATTGATAACATCTCTTCTCCGTCGGTGATGATCTATAAAGCATGGGGGCACCTCAATATTCATATTCCGTGTCTGGGTGTTCACGGCCTATCTATTCCTCCCACTTTTACTCCGTGCGAACTTCGTAGACCCTGAAAACCTTTACCCCACATGACTCTGACTTCCCCCAACCGCAGGGCGGGTGTCCTACCCATCTCTTTGCAGTGTTGGTGCTAATCGTAGTCACTCGAACCCTTTCACCATGGCGGACAGTTACTGGTTCTATCTCTGCATAGGAAGTGATCCGCTGCGATGACAAACTTATCAAGGCAGTCGGATTTCTCATCCGCCTGCGTCAACCCGCAGCCAGTACTTTCCTGACTTATCCCGCCAATGGCGGGTAGGCCTCCTTGTGCTCAGGGTTGGCCTTTCAGGTGGTCGGCCATCGTCTGACTCTACTGTATAATGCTTTTGGGTGTGAGCGGACGATCGTCTCTTGTGCGTCCTCCCCTTATCAGCATTTTCCTCTGCATTCCTCCACCAACGGACTTGGAATTCAGTCATTGCTGCCCGCATGGCCACCAGGAACTCCTATCGGAGTAGCCAACCTCCTCCCGGTTGGCATCCATTCATTGGTGCATTTGAGGGATCTTTGCATGCATTTGTCTCCACAACCCGCCGACTGATTTAGTTTGTTCAAGCTAGTCAGGATAGCCCAGGGTCCTCTCTTGAATATTCAGCAAAAGCCGTGCCGTCATCGACATTCGCTGGTGGCGTAAAGCAGAGTTTTGAGCCCATGTCGTATTGGTAGAAATTTAACTCATTCCCCAAATACTGCAGTGGACCCGCGGATCGAACAGCTGACCTTTTGCCAATAATCACGTCACATGCCCCTTGCACTATACCAGTTTGTCATTTGTGCAACAGTGTAAGCATAAAGGACTCCAGTTTCCACCACCGCAAGGTTGAATTCCGCGGATACAAGATCTCCGATATGCGGATCTCTATGTTGTCGGGTAAGGTGCAGACAATCAGGGATTGAGCACCTCCGATGTGCGTCGTCGACATACAAAGCTTTATGGGCTTTGCCAACTTCTATTGTCGGTTCACAGAAGGTTGCAGTAAGATAGCGAAACCTATGACGGACTTGACAAAGAAGGATATCCGATGGGAATGGACCCCTGTGTGTGACCAGGCTTTCAACTATTTGAATGAAGCATTCACGTCCAAACCTATCCTAGCACATTTTGACCCTGAATGGCCAACCCGGCTGGAAACCGACAATAGTGACTTTGCATTAGAAGCCGTCCTCTCCCAGTTCTGTGAAGATAAGAGATGGCATCCAGTGGCCTACCATAGTAGGAAGTTTCACCCAGCGGAGATTAATTATGATGTCCGTGACGAGGAAATGATGGCCATCGTGGCGGCGTTCAAGGAATAGGATTATTTGCTACGCTTGGTAATGGACCAGTTGGTGATCTATGTAGATCATAAGAATTTGGACTACTTCAATAGTACCAAGGTCCTTAACCTAAGGCAGCACCACTGGGCTGAGTTCCAGCAACCATTTAACTTCAAGGTGGTTTACAGGGAAGGACGGTTGAATGAGAAGGTAGATGGTTTGTTGCAGCGTAAGGACTACCGCCCTGAAGGGGGGAGTGATTTTCCGCCACAGTTTTTTTTTCGTCCTGGACAGTGGGTTGGCAGCCAGCAACAGGACATCTTGCAACCACAAGTGTTGCTATTGTGCGAAGGATTTCTGCTCCAGTCTTCCTTTTTGGATCCACTATGGATAGTAATAAACAAAGACCAGCAGTACCTGCGAATCCTTAAGGCAACAGCTGCCGCTGACAAAGAGGTCGAGCGACATTTGACAATGGAAAAGGGCTTACTCCGGTACAAGAACAGGTGGTATGTTCCCAAGGGCCGGAAGCTGAAGCAGACAATCATGGAGACTGAGCATGACTCCTGAATTGCAGGGCACCTCGGGACGTTCAAAACCATCGGCAGGGTTAGGGCTAACTTCCATTGGCCAAAGATGGACGAGACCATCAGCAATGATGTGGGAACATGTGATGTGTGCCAAAGAAATAAGTCCATCAGGCACAAGAAGTTCGGGCTGCTGGAACCTATCGATGTTTCTATGCGGCCTTGGACAGCGATTTCAATGGATGTCATTGTAGCGCTGTCAGAGTCTGCAGGGAATACCATGTCCTGGGTCATAGTAGACAGATTCACGAAAATGGCCCATTTCATACCCCTGACCACCGAGGTACCAATCAAGGAGCTTGCCTTGTATGCCTAAAGGAAGTGTGGCGCCTTTATGGACTCCTAAAGTCAATCATCTCTGATCGAGATAGCCGATTCACATCCAAGTTCTGGATGAGTCTAATGCCCTGGTTGCAAGTGAAACTAAGCGTTTCTACCGCATTCAACCATGAGACCGATGGGCAAACCGAGAGGGTTAATCAGACACTGGAGCAGCACTTGCGTAGTTACTGCTCCTACCAACAAGATGCTTGGGTTTCGCTGTTACCCCTTGCGGAGTATGTGTACAACACCTCAACACTAGAATCCACCAGGTTGTTACCATTTGAGATCAACCATGGGTTTAACCCAAGGACAAACCGGTAGGGTGTCATGTCTGTTACCCAAGGAATACACCCTACTAGTGTGCTCTTGGTCAAGGAATTGGAATGAACCTGGGATGAGATTCAAGGAACGATTCAATAGGAACAGGAAAGGCAATGGAAATGGCACGACCAGAAAAGGTTGCCATCACCGGACTGTATTACCAGGGAGGATGTGACCGCTGGGCGGATAGAGAAGGCGGACCGTGTGATGTTAAACCAAAAGAACATCCACACCAAGCATCTGCTGGAGAAGCTGGACCAGTGGGTGTTTCGCCCTTTCATGGTCAAACGTCGGGTGGGTAACCAAGCCTACGAACTCCAATTGCCGAGCAGATGGAGTATCCACCCAGTTTTCAATCCCACGTTGCTCAAACCCTATCGTCAGGATCCGGCAGAAGGTAGGGTCAAGGAGGTCCCTACACCGGAACCTGTAGACAAGGAGCCCAGTTACATTATTGAAGCTGTTGGGGACGGCCGATGGTATGGAGGAGCAAAGGTGAAGTTTCCGTCGCGCTTCGTCCAGTACATGGTTTGATGGGAAGGCTACGGGGCTGTGGAGAATTCATGGGAGCCCTATGAGATGCTATCAGGGACAGGCTTACAGGCCATTCTGGATTTTCACTAAAGATATCTGTCCAAGCCCAGGGACCGTAGGGTCTTGGGGGGAATCGAGTCGTGGAAATAAGAGATGACACTACTGGTCCAGGATAGAGCGTAGATGTAACGACCCAGCATACGTGAGCTATGGCAGCCGGAACCTACACTCATACAGGTAGCCCGGAGGCGAACTGGTAGGAAGCGGCAGGCAAGTGAGTACTTGACCTGCGGAGACCCGATGGCCCGGGCTCCGAGATGAGCAGACTTAGTGGACACAAGTATTTAGGTACATG
>PYWC01000087.1:0-29554 GCA_003182015.1 Tuber magnatum | reverse complement strand
ATTGCAGACATTATTCCTATCATACCCCTCCGGCCCCGGCCTGATGCCCGGACGTCATGGGCAAACGGTTGTGTAGTTGTGTGTAGCCTAGCAAAGCGGAATCTGCGGAGACATGCTTGCAACAGCGTATATGTCTCTTCTGTCCGGTCGACCGTACGCTGTTCACAGGATATACCAGTGGGCATAGGGTGGAAGGTGGAGTACCTCCCCCAAGTTGTTCATAGTAAAATGGAACAGGGCTGACAGGGTTAACGGGTGTTAACCGTGGGGGTCCTGCAGGTAGTCCTGGGTGGAGCTGCGGCCACTAGGAGAGTTTTACACCTACCAAGCCCGAAGGTGTCCCCAATGCTATAGGCTCTGAAAGGGAATTGTAGAGACACTAAAAGCATGATTCCTACCACAGGTAAGGTAGATCCGAGGTAGTGGTCATGGGTAGCGCCCACTGGATCACTCCCGGACTACTTTGTCCTGTGGAAGACACTGGAAGCCCGGGACCCGTAAACAGTAAATAGAGAAACCGCTCAAGGTAGCTTCCGGAGTCAAGTAGGGATCAATGAATATGGGAAGTGTGTCAAACATACTCTATGTCATGGGGTGCCTTGACTGTTAGCAACTGGCAAGACACCGATGCGCCGAAACTTTCACCCCAGTGGGCAAATTGGAAATGCATCGCAGAAAGGAAAACCGCATAAGGTGAACGCTGACTAGAGTGTGTTGACACGTGCATGCCCGAAGTATGTGCCAGGAGATGTGTCGGACCAACTTCAGCGTAGAAGGGTGTGCTCGAATGGTTGGAGTAACCTCATGGGGGAGTTTCTGGCACAAGATAAAACTACCTTAAAGTCTATGTGAGAACTCTCCTACTCCAACAATCAATCCTCTCGAGACCTTAATTGAGTGAACCGTCAGGCTTAAGGATATTAGTTTTTACCGATTACTTTACTCTTACATCTGTGTAAACCTTTGGCGCTAAGTTGGAAGTTGTTCAGTGTGGTCGCAATCTTGGGATCCATCTTCCTAGGGGTGCCCCCGTTACATCAGCGGACACTTGGCCGCAGCTTTCCATGCGCAAACGGGTAGCCAGACCAGAATGAAGGAATCCGATATCGGAACAATATCTTCAAGCCTACCTCAAAAACCAACACAGTGAATCGACGGAATTCCTATCCAGGGCAGAATTCACCTACACCAAAGGATGACAAGAGGTGAAAAAGATGACGCCCTTGTTTCTGAATTATGGGTATGACCTGTTGTGTAATCTGGCATGGTGTAAAGTGCCAACAAGAATAATACCAGCCGAGTATATGAGAAAAAGACACGACGCATTACAAGACGAAATAACAGTAGTGCAAATGAGTCAGAAGGAACAGACTGATAAGTGCCGGAACCCGGACCCAAACCTTGCAGTTGGTGACAAGCCGTGGCCAGTACCATGCAGTACCCAGACCATATGACCTTCGAAGAACCTGGACTACAGGAAACTTGGACTGTTCGAGATAATTGAATAGGTCCGCTTACGAGCATATAAACCCACCCCCCCAGCTTGATGAAACCGACCGATCAAACATTCCACACCAGCCCCCGCTAACCCTACAAAGGAAAACTAATTTCCCTCAGAGAAGAAACTTTCTCTACTGCCAGTTCGCAAAGAGCGAGAAGAGGAATAGGACCGTGAAGAAATAATTGACTCTTGTTTACACTATGGTAAACATCAATATGCAGCTAAATGGACCGGTTATTCCCTCAAACAAGATCAACAGTGGTATTGAGCCATCAACTCCACCAGCGCCAAAGAAGTCATCATCCGCCTCCACCAGCCCTACCTGCACAAACCACCAACCGACCCTCTACATATAAGTGCAGGAAAACAGTCGGGTGGCAGTTGAGGAGTGTGAACAATTCAAACAAAGTGAACAGAGGGCAGAAAGCGAAGCCAAAGAGGCAGCTACAGAGGCAAGGAAAGAACATGCACAAAAGGCGTGAACAGCCTCCAGCGACAAAGACTGTGAGGTTTACCGCAGTGACAAGAAGAGACAAAACTCATGTCCTAGTGAGCCGACCCAGACAAGGTATTCTGACAGTGACCAGGGGTGGGCCACCTCCTAGTCACAACAGACACGGGAAGAAAAGGAGACCGGGCCCCAACACAGCCCTGGGACGAGAAAATCAACTGGCAGAACTGCCCATCCATCTTCTGCCCCTATTACCGGCAACAATAAAAGAAGGTCAGGGAATAGGCTCTAGGGATGGAGCTAAGAAAGAGAGTAGCGCACAAAGTTTCTTTCACCCTTCAAGATGTTGCAAGAGATACCATCCACATGCAAGGCGAGAGGGGAAAGCGGCAAAAAGTGAGGATAAACGGACCTCAAGGAATGATCGACCAACCCTGATGAATAGTTGATTGACTACATGAAGTAAAGTCGATAGTAGGGGAACACGGAGAGAGGCAGGATCGACAGTGTAGGTTCTGGAGGGAGATAGAGGACTTGCTCCGGGAAGAATAGAGATATGCGAAAACTACCAGCTGTGTAGTCACGATCGTGTGGAGATGAAGGAGGAGAAGACAGACGTAACCTCAAGGACTGAGGATATGGGAGAGGGGAGCCAATGTCACAATCTGGTGAAAGGAGCGCTAGCTATGTGACTGAAGCAAGGAACACGTTTCCCACATGACCTCATTTACAGGTCCTGCAGTTAAGTTACTCTTTCACACACATGACCTCATCAGCAGGTCATGGGGCTTGTTTGTGTTTCAATTGTTTTCATGCACATGACCTCCTTAGCAGGTTGTGGGCTCGGTTATGCTGATTGTATTATGTACATGACGTGTTGCTAACATCATTGGGGAGGGTCTAGGCTGGCCCGCAAGGCCTCCCACCAAGGGAGACTCCTTTATGTTTCCTCAGTGAACCTATTAGAAGGTTGTGTGGCTTGTTTATGCATTGGATTTGTATTGCGCTTGATTTAGATGTTCGCACATGACGGCATTTAGAGGGTTGGGATGTTATATGTTTTGCACACATGGCTTGTTGAAGTCATATGATGTTGTCAATGATTTTCCACCTGACCTCATCTGAGGATCATGACTAGGTTAGGGTTGCGGGAAGAGGACTATAAAAAGGCTGAGTTTTCACTGATGGGTTAGCTCTTCGCGGAACCATCAACTGTTGTTTCTTATCTACTACTGCACACTTTTTGCAATACAAAAACCTTTAGGCGTCAAACCTCCCTGCTACCCAGGTGCGACATATGGTCAAGAACTTATATGCGACGCAGACCTTGTTAGCAAGGTAAAGACTAATACTCTCGGCACTGGTGAAAAAGCAATTCCTGCACGAGATACTAAGATAAGGCCAAGAGACGCAGTCAGCTCTTGGGGACAGTGCAGTGCAGTTCAGAAGAGGGATGAGGTTATTTTGCGTCGCGAGTAACACGAGTAGAGGGAAACCGCAACATTCTCCCACCCTCCTCCTATCCACTATCTGTGCGGTATGGGACTCCTCATCGCCCCGTAGTATTAGCACTTACCAGAGCCACTTCCGAGCCCCTTGCAATGGTGTCCGGTCGTGCCTCTATCATGGCTGGCCTCTTCCTTTGATATTGTCGGTATGGCCCTGACAATTCTCTTCACATCTCCCTATCCTAGATTGACCCCTATGATAGAAGTTCAATGCCACTTGTACCAGCATGGCTATCCTCTGTGACAAGTGGGCAAGCATTTGGGTTATGTTCTGCTACTTATCTCTTAGCTCTGTTGTCAACCATTCATTGATCATTTGCCCTTTTATGACGCACTACAGACCTCGGGTTCTCCAACGCCCCCTTTCCCCATCTCACACTCTCTGCAGAGTTTGCAGGCCTGTTTAGTGTACTTGTACACTGGGCACAGTCTGTGGTGCGTCAAGGGCAGGTAGTCCAAGTCCCGCCATGGCAGGACACACCTCTTCCTATAATAATACAAAATCCTCCCTTGAAAAATCCCCAGATCCCTAACCCTTTTCTCATGCAGAACTACAACCTTCTAGCAGTTTCGCGGAGGTACTGTTATACAAAACCTAGTCTAGACACTATTTCTCATCACGATATAACAATCCCCCCACTCACACCTGCCAGGCTGGAACCAACACCTCACCCTTCTTGGACCTCAGTGTAGTGGCTGCGACGTCTTGTTCACTACTCCCTGACTGTCAGATGGTGTATCGTAGGTCATAGGCCGGCTGTCCACCTTCAGCTAGCAGTTGAACTGATGGCTGGTGAACTGGATGGAAGGTAGCCTCGATTACCACTTTAAACTAGGTGATCTCCCCAACCATCCTCACTTCTAATTTCCTATGTGAATTTTCCCAGAATGCCTACCCATCTCCTAGCGGCTTGTCTCCTTTCCGGAGTCGCTCCTGTACCTAGGTGAGGTACTAGGCTCTCCCTTCTCATTCCACTACTAGTGTGCCATAGGTGACCATCTCGGCAGTCTGTCTCTGGATTCTCCTTTGGTCCGACTGCTCACTCTGGCTCCTAGTATATCAGACAAAGGAACTACAAGCAGTGCTACCTTTGCGGGTTGGGGTACCAGAGTGCAAACATTCCCGGCTTTGTCTCTCTGGTATACTTGGTATCATACTGTGCCAGAATAGCTCTCCTCGGCATTTTCTGGGTATAGATGTGCCACATGGATGGTAATTCAGAACATGATCGCTTGGTCCTAGTGGTGCCAGTATTAGTGGCTAGTGGTTATCACGGTCCTGCGTCCAGGCCTTACCCGCCTTTGCCATTTATCTGCATGCAAGATATCTGTATCGTGCGAATCCTCCGTCAGTCCTCCATCCTGTATTGCAACATCAGGACTTTCTTCGGTCTAATTGGGCAGGTTTTGAGGTCCCATTTCCTCCTCTGATGTATGAACTTGAAGGTAACATTTTGTTTTTCGAAAACAACCCTTGCCCAGAGATCTCCCTCAATATCTCATATGTGAGGGCTTTTGCCTAGGTAGCGTTAGAGTTAATATTGCAGTGCATTGGATGTACAGTCCTCCTGGCTTCTTTATGAAGGTTGTGCTAAGCCATAGTAGTATGTGAGACTTATCAAGAAAGTGTTAGACTATGGCCAATCCTTTAGACCTGCTTATGCCAACTAACACCCGGTGCATAGTAGAGTACATAGTTGAAAGACTCACCATGCTGGACATAAATAGAAGGATAAAAAGTTTAGAGTATAAGCAATATATTGATAAGAACCCTTTTCGATCTCTAATCTTACTGGTAAAAGTGTGGCTGACACTGTGATTTTGAAATTCCAAGTCCAGGTGTACACTAGGCATTCACTTTCCTCTTTTTTTTTGCTCTTTTTATTTAATGTGAACTTCACAGACTGTGCAAACCATTCCCTCACTTGACCTTGCATTGCTTAAACCGCCAGTAACGTATTTACATTCTGCACTTCGCCATATCCACTCTCTTCATGGTTATTTGAACTATTTCACCTTTCCACATAGCCACTGGTTTAATCCCTGAATAGAGAATGATCCTCTCTCATGACAGACTTAATCATGCTGTTGGATCTATCACCTACCAGAGTTGACACACTGCAATCATGATTGTTTTTTACTATACCAATAGCGTTTAGGTCTCTTCAAGTCTATGGTGAATCTTACAAATGGCAGGCCCTATACCAGCCCTACCTTGCCCCACCTCTGGATGCAGATGAATGATTATCTCTTAATCATCCTACTCCGTTCAGGATTTCTTCTGAATTCCTCCAAGAACTGACTGGAAATTCACTATTGTCCTTTACAAGGCAGCCAAGAACTCATATTGGAGTAGCCGACCTCCCGCTATTTGGCATCCATCAGGTGATACACCTGGTTTATCTTTGTATGTATTTTACCTCCATAAGCAAGCAAACATACAAATTCATTCAACCACACGGGAATAGCTTGGAATTCTGCCTTGTGGATCCAGTGAAAATGCCTTTATTAGCGACCTTCACAGGTTATGTAATTGAGGGTTCCGTGCTGGTGTTATAATGGTAGAAACTATGTCTTCCTCCAAATACCCCAATAGATCCTGGTATTGAACCAGTGGCCTTTTACCAATTATCAAGTAAAATACCAATTATCCTATACTAGTTCATCCTGTATATCATACTACAGAGATAGGTAGGGCCCTTGGCCAGGCCATTCCTAGTACTGTTGGCAGTCAGGTACAAGAAGTTTGTAAGGTACTCTGTGCATGTTTGGTTCTTCTGGCCTAGATCTATCATTGCTCTTTCTAGTGTTGTGACCCTGTTCTGACCCAACAAGAGCTACGTTTATGCTAGTAATAGGGCCTCTATGTCCACATAAGTAATACCTACAGCCATGGTAGTGGGCTTTGCCTACGGCAAGGCGGACCTGGTCTTGTGATTGATAGTATATGTCGAATTTTATTGTTTATTGTTCCACAGGTAGCTGTTCTCCCAGTGTTTCCCCTGACATCCTGTGAGACACAGGGTGTATTTGTTCATGATGCTATCAAAACCTTTCAGGATTAGGGTCAGAACTTTCTTACTTACGCCAGTTGATGCAGCAGGACCTATGGGAGTGTTGCCGGGTGATTGCTGACCTTTACGATGTTTATATTAGTACAAGCCACGCCCTGCTTGTTGTCTATATGATGGGCCTCCCTGATTTAGACTTCAATGTGCAGGGTCCTAGGTTCTGTCATCATAGTGGATTGTTGTTGTTGTCCCAGTTGGTCGGAAGAAGACTCAGTGGACGGAGGCAGGTCCACAGTCAGGATAGATATGAGTGGGTTGTAGGTAAAGGAGTTGTATCATGGCTTGCACCTTGCATTACCTGGGTATTGGTTAGACAGGCTGGCAGTTTGGTGCGGTGGGGTAAAGATCACGCCACATGCCTTGATCAATTGGAATGTCTTGTAGTATGGGTTGGATCCTTGTACATGCAGACTTATATAATGGGAAGACTCTATGCCGGGTCAAGGGCAGGTAGTCCAAGGCACAGCATGGTACCTGGGTTGCAGGATAGGTACAGTTATACAGACAAGACTTGCTTGTATCCTGGATTGCGAAAGTCAGGGTCCAGTTCACAGCTTCCTATAATGTCAAAGTCACACTAAGATCCAATTTCTCAGGATGGCTGTAGGCAGAAAATTACCAGTTTGTGTAATGAAAAGAATATACAAAGTGGCACACCTCTTTATATAATAAAGAACAGTCCTCCGCTGACCAACCCCAATACTACTAACCTCTTCCTCAGGTACAGTCACAACTGTCCATCAATTTCTATGAGGTTCGGTCATGTAGAACCTCCCCTAATCAACCCATTTCATTACTAGGCCACTGTCCAAACTCAGCTACCATATTTGCAACCAAACATCCATACCACTGCACCCTGCTCCGGTAGCTTTCAAAGTGGTCTATAATGAGTATCCAATCTCAAAAACCATTCTGATCACTCTTGACCATGGTGTTCACCACTTGCATCTCATGTCTAGCATAGAATAGAGTTATGATAGATACTGACTACTATTCTGCAACTCTCTATATATTCTGTGTCACTGTTACTTACAGTTACAGCTGGTTCTGAAAGCATATCACTGCCAGGCAAAGGGGTAATCTGGAAGAGTCAATGGAAATACATCAGCATCCTGTTGGTTTTACGTGGAGAGAATACAAGACAATATATGGTGATTTAGTCCCCACTACCATACCTGCTGGAGGAGATATATCTTGTAAGATACAATGTTTGCCACATTATAGGCTATGCCAGTAATGGCAAAGCACCCGCAATACGTATCTCCTGACTTTGTCACTAGACTGCCTTGGAGTACTAGCCATGATGCACTCCTGATTGTAGTGGACACAGTTACTAAGATGTGCTACCTGTCTGCTAGCTCTAGTACCAGTGATGCTATAATACTAGGTAAACTGTGCTTCAATCAAATCTGAAAAAAACCCCGCACTTGCTACAATTATTGTGTCAGATCATCTACCTCAATTTACCTTGCAATTCTGAGCAACAGTTGGTAACAGGCTTAAAGTTTTCCTAATGAATTCTCCTATATTCTACTTTGAGACCAATGGCCAGACAAACAGGGTAAACAATATTAGAGAACTATACCAATATAGCTAATTGGCTACCCATAGGTTGACTAGTCCTTTTGGATTGCCAAGGCAGTATTTGCCACCAATATCCAGGACCATGAGTGCGCTAAGCTGTTCTGGTTCTATGCTAACCAGGACCGTGACTAGGGCATATATGTTGCTGTAACGACCCAGCATACGTGAGCTATGGTAGCCGGAACCTACACCTATAAAGGTAGCCCAAAGGCGAACTGGTAGGAACCGGCAGGCAAGTGAGTACTTGACCTACGGAGACCCGATGGCCCGGGCTCCGAAGATGAGCAGACTTAGTGGACACAAGTATTTAGGTACATGGCTACACCCAAGATTGGTGTCAGCGTAGTTAGAGACCTATGAAGGGGCAATACACAGCTAGGCTGGGTAACTGGAGAAAGGCCCAGTGTGTCTATCTCCGGAAGTGGGATAGATAGGGTAACAGGAGAAAGTACACTTGTCCTCCGGACAAGATTACCCTACCCTCAGAACAGGGTTACCCTGCCTTGAGGCTTGGATTACCTTGTTCAAGGACCTGAGTTACCCTACCTGTCAATACGAAGTCCCTCAGGGAGTTTGGGAAAAATGACTAGAATGTTTGTCACACGAAGTCATGCATAATACTAGAATCTGGAGTTCCGGGAGATGCTATTGGGCGAGCTACGCAGCTAAGAAGAAGCTGTAAATTGTAGACATTATTCCTATCATGCCCCTCCGGCCCCGCCTTGAGGCCCGGACGTCATGGGCAAACGGTTGCGTAGTGGTGTGCAGTCTAGCAAAGGAGGATCTTTGGAGACCTGCTTGCAACACTGTATACGTTGCTGCCGTCCGGTCGACCGTATGCTGTTCTCAGGATATATAAGGGGGCATAGTGTGGAAGGTGGAGTACCTCCTCCATGTTGTTTGGAGTGAAACGGACCAAAACCGATGGAGTTAACGGGAGTTAACCGTAGGGGTTCCGAAGGTGGTCCCGGGTGGTACCGGGGCGACTGGGAGAGTTTTACGCCTACCAAACCCAAAAGTGTCCCCAACACCATAGGCTCAAAAAGGGAAGTGCAGAGACACTAGAAGCATGGTTCCTACCACAGGTGAGGTGGACCCGAGGTGGTGGTCATGGGTAGCGCCCATTGGACCGCTACCAAACCACCGTATCCTGCGGAAGACATCGGAAGCCTGAGACTCGTAAATGGTAGATAGATAAACCGCTCACAGTAGCTTCCGGGGTCAAGTAGAAATCAACGCGCATGGGAAGGGTGTCACAGATAGTCTAGTTCAGCAAGGTGTCTTGACAGTTAGCCACTGGCAAGTCACCGATGCGCAGAAGTTTTCACTCCGGCGGGCAGGATGGAAATGCGCCGCAGAAACAATATGCACATATGGTCAACGCCGACTAGAGAGTGTCGACACAGGCATGCCTGAAAGGGGTGCCAGGAGACGTGTCGGACCACCCTTAGCGGAGAAGGGTGTGCTCGCATAGTTGGAGTAAAGTGATAGGGGAGTTTCTGGTATAAGATAAAACTACATGAACATCTATGCGAGAACTCTCCTACTCCAACAATCAATCCTCGCGAGACCTTAATTGAGTGAAGCGTCAGGCTTAACGATATCAAGTTTTGCCCCCTACTTTACTCTTACATCTGTGTGAACCTTTGGCAACAAGTTTGAAGTTATTTGGTGCGGTTGCAACCTGGGGATCCATCTTCCTAGTGGTGCCCCCGTTACAGTTGCAAACACCTTTACTGCAACTTCTGGTATATTGGAGGTTGGCTAATTTTATCAATACAGAGGGAAAATACATGACCCCTCTAGTTCCCAATTCACTTAAGGCCAGGATGATCAACCGGAGTACACGGCCAGAGAATACCTACTGGTTCAGGAATTTCGTATCACAGACACGGTGTTCACTTAAATGCCAGGAATAATGCTACTTGATAGTCATATTAGGAATTCAATGAGAAAGAATTTCACTTCTTTCTAGTAACAAGTTCAATTGGGACCTCTCAGTACTGCCTAGATCACCCAGCATCCATTGGTATCCGCAATGTGCCCCATATTTCCCAGCGACCATTTGCTGACAAGAACTATTTCCCAGTACTGGTTGTACTATGCTAGTTACATGTTGATGTTAAGGGGGAGAAGGAATAGTCAGTGAGAAGCAGAGCCAAGACCAAGTTAGTTTGAAGTTGTCAGTGATACTAGGTACAATGGAGATGGTGTGATGAGGCTACCTGGGAACCCACCAAGGTGGTAAACAGCTAGCAGACAACACGGAAGTTCTAGGGCTAGTATCTAAGTAAGTCATACCCGCTCTACAAATCGAAGCTACACCCGGCCAGGAACACAAGTGTAGGACAGGTGATGTATTGTTACAGCTACGCAACCAGGGTGGACAGGTATTGAATCATGGGCTAAATGTATAGAGAGAAGTATTATTGCAGGTCTACGGTTGTCAGGTTGTTAGATTGGGTAATTAGCCAAGATTAACTCCAATGGAACCCAATAGAAACCAGGAGAAGATTGGGGCTTGGCCTGAGGATGTGGTTAGGGTATTTAGCATTTGTCAGTCCAGGTTTTTCATTTGTTATATACAGTGGTATGCCCCTTAGCAGTTTGTTCTGTTTACTCACATGGTGATGACTACCTATGGCTATATTGGGGAATTATACTGTTTCTCCTCTTTGCATTATCAGAACCTGGGCACTAAGATACAAACATGCCTTGTTTGTATATCATACCTGTACACAGCACTTGTCCTACCGACCAGGGTGTGCCATGAACTGTATGCCCTTGACCCTGCACTGATCTTGCCTATTACACATTTCTAGTATAAGTGACAAGTTAAAACCTTGGGAAGTCTCAAGTGATATATCTGAAACATTACAAGTATTCAACAATACTGTGAAACAAAACAAAACATGTATAAAGTATTAAGCAAAACCTTTGCAACACTACAATTATGAAACAAAACTGTAAAAGAAAACATAAAACATTCAAAGCATCAAGCAATACCTTTACAATATAACAAGAAGCAAATGATACTATGAAATAAAACATAAAGGATAACATAGTACCCATAGTGGTTATAAATATTCCAATATCTCAGACATAAAGAGGTAACTTGTTAGAGTACGTGAAGAGTGAGAGGAGCTATTAGAAAATCATTCCCGGCTGCTAACACTTTATACAATAGATTATCCGAACTTTTACCCCTTGTATGGGAGACCATTCTGGACAGCTTCTTCAGGAAGCTGTGGAAGTCTATGCTCTCTCGTGTAGTTGCAGTCACCGAGGCGAAAGGATGGTATACTATGTACCAGCACTATGTATTTTTACAGTTTAATTCTTCATTTAATTGTCTTCCTCCTGGTGGGAGGTCATCGCGCATTCGATGTCCAGGCCCTGTTTCAGATAGCGCGATCACCAAGACTTATGTCTATTGACTGTATTATACAATAGTATTTTAATATATGTTTACATGAATTTTCTATAATATGTCTAGTGCCATACCAATCTATTGTGAAATATTCAGTCTTAACCTTTTCTCAATGGCATGGTTAACACGCTTTGATTTTTCCAAATGCCAGTTTTATTCTCCCGTTCGGAAATGGAAGGCGCACGGTTATTTGTATGGGGGAACGGAAGGGAACAGTCGTTCCCAACCCGGGCCTACGCTATCATAGACGCGTCGCGGCTGTTGCCTTGAACTCAGCCAGCCAGCCCTCTCCCGTTCATTCAATCACGACCAGTAGCAGCACCGGCTTCCCACACCTAGCCTGACGGCTACGGATCTTTCCGCTGCCCACACCCTCTGCCCCCGGGAGCCAACAAGCCTTTTACCGATCTCGTCTTCTCTCTTTTCCAGGCTTCCCGCCGCTACAAATCGAGGATCCGAGCTCGCGACTCCCACCAGCCCAGCCCCAACTGACTCCCGCTAAACGCAACGCAAACCTGCCGTCTTGCGGTGCTCGTTCTCCTTGCGTTACAAGACCGTAAATTCTGACAGAACTTATCGGCTGATTCTCGGTGGGGACCACAGGGACCAATCACGGTAGGTTTTGTTTGCCGGGTAGAAACAATTGTGAGTACAGGTTAATGGGATCCTATGCCTTAAGCCAAGCTGTCCGTTACTTGGTTGGTGTTGCTGTCATTGAGAACCAAGATCTAATGCAAGGCGGGGAGAGCAGATCATACGGAACTTTCCTGCAGGCCTTGGCACGGCGACCTTTTCCCTGCAATTTGGTAGGTTCTGTTCCAGAACCGGTTGATTCACATACTGCAAGCAGGCTCACGCAGGTTAGGTGCCAGAAACAAAGATTGACCAATCAAAGGCCAAAGACTTACCAATCGTTACAACTCGCAAATAGCATAATACCGCAAGGGAGGATATGGACAATCCAGCTCCTGAAGTGTCCCACTCTACTGCTGGTAGTCAACCCTGCGTCTTGGGGCAACAGGTAGGTCTAGCCTCCTACACTTTTGTTTGACAACCTCTGAATGTGAAATTGCAGGAGATGGGTGTGCTTAAGGGGGCTACGGCCACGCCTTGTGAAGCTACTGACCTGTCCGAGTTTGCGGGCACCACGGAGGTTAGTACTTCCGAACCCGGTATTGACAGTGGAACGCGCTAAGAAGAGTTCCCTGTAGTCCCATTCCCTTGTGGCTAAAGTCATCCGCCCGTGGCCTGTGGCAGTGGCTACAGCAGTTATGAAAGATGTTGGCTATAGGGCTGTACGCTTGACTAGCTCAGATTTGGAAGGGAGTTTACACGACCGTAATTCTCAATCGCTGTCCCATCTATTCGTGGGGGGGTGCGGTGAGAAATCAAACCAGTCAGTCTCTTCCCTCTCAATTGCGGTCGTCGGAAGCAAGACTTTCAATACACCAGAGATAAAACAGCACCAGCTACCAAGACAACCACTGTTACAGTCGGATTCTGTCACCTTGGCAGGAGTAGAGACGGCGTTGATAGGTAGGGAATGCGAAGCCTGGACCAGAGAGAGCCTTGATCAGGCGGGTGAGGACAGCAAGGATGAACCAAGTGCGCCTACACCGTTACCGCAGACTCCCAGAGCCGCCCCATCTGGGCATACAAGCAAGCGTACAGGAGGAACACGAGGGCTGGCCTGCTCGGTTGGAAGATCTCTAGGTGCGCCCGTGAGCCGTCATCCGCTTCCATCTACAGCTACTCGCCGTGGTTCTCCTATTGTGGTCAGGCCGCAATACGACGTTGATAGGAGCAGCAGCGGCTGGTGTGGGGCTGGTGCTGATAGCGATGATGAAGGTGGCAACGACAATGACAAAGTTGATAAGGATGGTGATAACACTAGTCGCCGGGATAACATGGAGGTCTGCGAGAAGGACAAATCCGCGGAGGTGGAGCGTGAGGAGCAGCATGTTGGGGGTCACAAAGAAGAAGTCGCCCGAGAAGCCTTGTCTGCCGAATTATCCGAAATTCCCATTCCCGGTGGGTCCAGCCAGGGTACTGGGCGGGATTTGGCTTTCGGTCCTCGACACAAGGGGGCTGCCCAGCCTATAATTCCCTACCCACGTAGCGTTGTGAATGACGCAGAGCTGTCTCATAAGGTGGGATCGGATCCCCGGGACGGCTTTGTGGTTTGCGACGACGATTCAAATATTACACCACACCCGATTTCCGACCGCTCTCTTGCGTCCAGGCACATCCCTACAGGTGCTATTCATCTCGTGAATGTCCACCCGTACACGAACCCAATACATGTGCAGGCCGGTCACAGCTCTGGGCCGGTAGGTCTTGGGGCCAATAAAGTCAGAGAGGTTTCATCCTCACCATCGATATCGCAAGATGGTACACAAGCCAACCCCAACCCTACGCACTGTAGTCGGCTCTCGTACACATGCCCCACGCAGCCCGAATCGCAGGCTAGCCAGGGTTCTTCCAGTGGGCTAAGCAAACGCGTGGCTCCTTCAACGAAAAACACAGAGAGACCAGCGAAACGTCCCACTATCACAGCCGGCAAGAGGGGTCCTAGTTTGCCTGCACCACATCCGTCTGATACTCAGCCAACATTATCAACTGCTTCTGATTCCGTTAGTCTGCCCTGCCAAGTTTTGAATATGGAGGCAGTGCAAGCGCTAGAGTTCTATGGCAAAGAAGGGGATGCAGTCCACAATCTATATCAGTACTATACCCGGTCGGACATCATGGCTAAAGCTCTGGCTCTACTGGAGACTCTCTGTAGTCCCGTGGGCCAGGCAGTAGAGCTTTTTCCATTGATGGGTCCGGAAGTAGGGGCCAGCATAGAGGAGCTTGAATCAAATAATTTCGCTAAGATGAGAGACCTTGCCGTGCAGGCGAACCATGTCTGTGCGAAGACTAAATCGGGCATTGGACACCAAAACATCTGCCAAATAATGGCGACAATTACCCTACACATTATCTATACAAGGGTCATTACTCCACTCTGGGAACGGGAACCTAGAACTTTGCTCCCCGACGGCACAAAACTAAAGAAGCAGACATTTTTCTACAACGCAATAGGTGGCGTGGAGACCTTAAAAACGAGCGAAAGGTGCCTCATGGATCGTGCCGCCTCCGGTGGTGCATTATGGAAAATACAGGAGCACTTAGGGGTTCCTGCACTTCTTATGATTGCTGCGGGAAGGCGTGGGGTTGCAGGTGCGGTGCGCGAGCATAGAACAAGTTGTACCGTCACCCCGGCGCTTGCTTCGGTCCTCTCCACCTCTCCTCTCTGGTGGGCCTTCTCTTACATAGTTGGTCCCCTAACCGTCGATCGTCTGTTTACTTCCAACAAGCCGCATTGCACAGCCAGCCAGCTGGCCTATTGGATTAGGACTAAGCCTCTGCCATGGCGCAGCGTGGTAGAATGGGATAAGGCATGCAACAGTGCAGGTATTTCAAGGGACAACCCAGTCCCACTCGATCATGCAAAGTTGGTGGCCGGCGTAAACTATCCATCGGTGACGATCCACTGGTCTGGTCACACCCTGCTCGCCTTCACAATGATATCTGCCACCCCCGCCGATAGCCACATACATGTGCAGGACTTGGAGGTTTGGCTTCAGCAGCTTGGTGGCGAGGAATTGGTAACAATTGACCGGAAAACACAGATCATGTCCAAACCATTAATGGAACTCCTACCACACGCCGACATCACGTTTGATTTAATTGATTTCTACTCTACAATACAAAATTCCACACCCTTGATGGGTAGGACCGTATTGAGAAATACTCTGGTGCAGGCATTCCTAGACAACTCTTCCACCCATAATGGCTTGGACAACCTTCGAGAGTCCGTCGGTAATGTAGTCTGGGAAAAGCAATACCAGCAAGTCCTAGTGCCCGTGGATATTGGTGGTGCTTTTATTGGAATCCAGATTGCTATTTCCGATAAACGTGCAACGATATACAACTGGACCGTGGGGGATTCCAGGACAGATATCAGTATGAGAGGCCTGAAGGTATGTGTTATGTCCTAGAAGATCCGAGGTAGCCACGCACCATTCTAAGGGTATTCCAGCTAGCACAGAGATGTTTGCCTGCTGCGGGGTGGAGAATCACTTTAGCGCTTGCCGAGGGTATCCAGATTGCCAACACAAAACGAGAGTCGGCCCTGTGTTTGCTAAAATTTGCCCGAACTTTCATTAGGGGGACTATTTATCAGCCCTACATTCCCGGACAATCTCACCAATCTAGAGCTCATCAAATCGTGCATGGACTATTGGTGGATGCGTTTGCCTTGTGCTTGCCCAAAGGATGCATCGTTCACCCTCCTTACCAGTTGGGCTTAGGTCCGATAGGTCCATCAGTGCCGGGATCGAGAGTTGTTGGGACCTAAGAAATTTCTAGCAGGCATGTTTACTCACCTTAACTCAAATATAGGGTTCCATAGCACTGGTAGCTAGTTAAATGAACGTTTGCCTATACGTATCTCTAGTTTTAAACCCCATCTTCCCTCTGCTAGTTTGTGCACACGGGAAGCAATGTTTGTTTTTTACATTTTTTCTTAGTCCGTTGTACGTACCGCCGTGACCTCATTTCTCGCCGCCGTTGACTTTCGCCCACTTGGTCCTCTACTGGTTGCTTCTTTTGTTCTGGCGTTCCCTCGATTTTCAAGTCCCCTCCTCCACTTCTCTCGCCTTCCGTGTTCCTTTGGCTTCGGTGTTTCCCATTCGTTGCCTCTCCGCTCACTTTGTTCTGCTCCCTTCTCCTATAGCTCCGGTTGACTAAAATCCGCATGATGTTTTGCAACAATTGTTCCATGGTTGTGAGTCCTTTTTTTGGCCAAGACTCATACTTCCTCCGCCCTTGGCACTGTCTACCCATTAAGGAACAGGTGCGGGAAATCTTTTTATTAGTAACTCTTCGTCGCCGGTGCCGACAAGTAGCTTCAGAATGTGGTCAGAACGGCCCCTTGCGATCTGATCCCTCACTAACCGCTTTTATCTCATGCTTTGTACCTAAGGCTGCACAGGCAACCCTATAAACACAAACAAGAGAACCCCCTCCTGTTTTTCCGTTCTACTGGTCTTCACTTCCATCCTCTTCCCCACACACTTTTCCTCTCCCATCAGTCCTCTTCCTTTTCACCCTATTTGGCTCCAGTGTCAATCCATTCCCACTGCCTCTTCCCCCGTCCTTTCTCCCTCGCTACCCCACACATCTTCCCAATCCCGCTCACCCCTCCTGACCACTGTTCCCTTCCGTACTTAAAACCACTCTTCCTCACCATTCCGGCGAGATAATCGGCTGATAGATTCGCTGATGGATAGAATCACCTTCTCACAAAAAAACGGAATACCTAGTATAAGCAGTAAGCATCCGGGGTCGGAATCCATGCTTCATGACCGCGACAGACGGGTGACCGGCAGTTATCCACTATAGGGCTCTGCAAGGCTCTGAAAATGCAAGCTTATAGTAGGACTGCCAACTGTATTTTCCCGCATTGCCGGTAAAATCCGGCAACATATCGATCTTGACAAGCGTGCAGAAACATCAGCTGGGAATTCCTGTACGGGAGCGGTATGATAATTGAGAAACAGGGGGGTGCGGGAGCGCAGGGGAGTCCCAAGAATACCTGAGGGACTATCATACCATGAGAATATGAGTAAACGGACCTCCTGCTAGGGTTTTGGAGTTTCCTCTCGCGGGAAGGTCTACTTTTCTGCTTTCTTATTTTCACGGCTCCTTGTGTCATAAACCGGCCTCCTCCTCCGTGTGCTTGATATTTACAGCCGCGCCTCACTATCCCGGTTTGCCGGACTTCAACTCTTTTTACCCCATTAGGGGGAAATCAGAATTCCGAAAAGGTTCCCAATGCGCGAGACGATTATTCCTTGTTAAAAAATATGGCACAAAGTGTATATTCCTTGACAATCTTCCCTAAGTCAGGCGCGATCACAGGGACGGCGGCTAGCCACGGGACCATTCAACTTGGCTTCTTAAGTGTTGCAGTCGTAGAGGCTTCCCGCATAGGGAAGTCAATTGTTGCTGACAGTAGAGCTCCTGGGAATGCCGGTGGTGGTTTCCAATTTTTCAGGAGCTTCCATACTTGATGGAGGGGTTTCCCGATACATGCTCTTATCTTACCATCAGTGTCTGTGGGAGATTGATGACATACATCGAGGAGGTAAGAGGGGTATAGTGATCCGTGGAAGTGTTAGGATTCTTTTAACTACTTGTTGGTTCTATAGGTGTCATCACCATTAGTTTCGAGAAGACGTCGAGGGAGATAGTGAAATTCGTGACATTATCCTTTCCACACTCCTCCAGACCCGTTGAGCACCAGTCTAGTCTACTGCTCATGCAGCCGCGCAACTTACACTACTCCACAGATCCTCTAACAAAATCGCCGGGTCCGTGACAACATTGTTCGGGGTTTTCGTGCTAATTGTTATTTCGAATATATAGTTGATGCACTAAACTCAAGCAGATATTCTGGTTCAGGGAGATCTTCCGCATCGCCGGGAGCGGCCATATACCCCATCTTTAGTCATAAGCCTCCGGATAGGGAGGTGGGAAGGCCTGTGGTTAACCTTGATATTTGTTTTAATGCATAACTATCCCATTTGTAACCATTAGTGGGCAAGAGCTCGTGGGCCCAAATACCAACTTCTCCTCTGATTGTACCTGGCGCCCCATGTCCTTCCCCGATTGCGTAACTCGCGTCTATCAAACCTCTTTACCTCCCCGCGGTTCATCCAGTTATTCTCCGCGAGTTTACTGCTCTCTTCCGATGGAATGCTAGTGCTATTGCTTGCAAAACCATTACCTACCGTCAACATGGGGGCTATCGCAATCTCGGCAGGATTCCGGGAAACCCGCGAGACCACTGCTAATGGATAGTCCTCATTGTACTGGACGAAAGGCGTGTATGGATACCAAACCAACAAATATAACAAGATCTTAGGGTTTGGAATTTAGTACATTGCTTAGAGACAGGGCTGAAGTCACAACAGGGCAATAGCCACAGCCAGACGAGACACCCTAGAAGACCCAGACGAGCATCCAGACACCAAGGAGACCACACCTATATGGGATACAGGGCAGACCCTAGCCAAGCCAACAGGCCTGGAAATAGCCAGGGGATAGAGAACAAAGCCCCCAACAGGCAACAGGCATAACCATAGGTGCCAAGGGCCAGATGGTTGCATTCAAGGGGAGAGGTACAAGGCCCACACTTCAGGCAAGCATGATCAAAGGTACAGGCCTACAGTGAGAGCCCAATGCAGTCAAAGAACCAACAGGGTCCTCTATGACTCGATACCAAGATCAAAGATATAAGGGCCACAATGATGGCCAACCACAGTCAATGTTGTAACAAGTCGCATAATTAGCCTGCTTCATTCATAGAATGTTTAGAATAAGGCTTACCTGGACATCCTGTATTGGAGGCAGCTACTATACTACTGTAAGTACTGACTTTCATAGTATTCTTAGGTAGTGGAGACACCAGTGGAGATTCAAGTACCAGGACTGGAGGTTGATATTGAATAGGAGAATTGATAGAGTCCGCTTCATTTGTAGTCACATCTGTGATCGAGATCCAATACCTCCAGATCGGAATCCGAGATCCCATATACAATTACTCCTAGCTTGTCTATTTCAGTATCCTGCATATTTTGACAGGTTAGTATTGTATAAGGTTAGTAATTACACTTCTTTGTATCAGATTGAAAAGTGGACTCTACCTTTAGGACAGGGTTTTGTAGTAATACAATCTGTCCATCTATGGCATCTGAAATGAAAAAACCTGCCTGATAGAGACCAGAGTCTGTAAATGACATGAGGACCTTTGGCTCTAATGGTCTGCAAACTGTCTTTTCAAGTTCCATGACGTTCAACTCCTGGCATTGGCCGTGCTGAATTTCACCCTCCCGATTGGATTGTAAGACACCCAACTCGAATACCATCCAGGCCAAAGTGGGCTCTACTGGCAGTATTACTATATCTATACTTTGTGATCAGGAAGAATTATAGTTTTAAAACTATTGCCCACACAGTATGTGGAGGGTAATAACTGAGTAAACACCCTGGTTATCAAGTACCCACCATGATTATCAGCACTATCGGACTCTAGATTACTATTATGTGAACACTCTGATAACTATAACATATTCATGAAATCATTTTTTCCCTTGTGAATGTTGGTCTTGATTACTGAGTAACCAACCATCGTCCTTCATGTGTAAAAGCCAAGTTATGGGTGATAGTGGTAGATACCTTGTAATGGGCTTTGTAATCTGTAAGTATATTACTAGTCCCGTGATCATTCGTGCCCCAGCAGTTCAGCCAGCAAGAGGTTCAGCCTTCCCCAGTACTGCGTAGCGAGTTACATAGGATTTCAAGTATTCTCGAGATATTGGAACTTTTGAATGAGTTCGTCAGTCTTTGAAGCTCTCTTCACCAGTGACTTATTGTTATATAGCACGGAAGTCAGGAATCAGGAGGGACGCAAGTGGAATCTGTGTTTTTTGTCCATGTACAGAATCTAAAAGGAAGTTGGTTGGCAGTATATACTGGAAGTGTTAATGGTTGCAAGAATTGCAATAGCAGCCAGTTGTGACAGCATCTTGTGACAAGTATCCAGAAACTCAGGAACCCCACTATTCCCACCACATCTAGTACTTAGCGACAGATTAAATGCCTATAACCCTTTCTATCTACATAACTTCTGCCTGCCTAATGCTGCTTGAATGGCTCTCCTTATTTACATTGCAAGTGGCAATTTGAGGATACCACTGCCCCATTGAACTGGACACCAGTGAAAGTTTGTACCTGCACCACCAGTGCCCTCTGTGTCTGGCGGACAAAACACTGCGAACATAAATAGCCAATCAGTGTACGACATTGGATTGAGATTACAATCCGACGTGGATCCTTTAGACTTACTCATCAGAACCGGTTCCTGATATGGAGACCTGCCATTACCAGTACCCGGACAACATCTCATCCGGCACCATTGCACGTGGAATACATCTAGTACACCACCATGCATCTTGCTTGCCTCTCATATACCTGACTAGCATTTGGTCAATGCTGGACCTTCTCCTTTTACATCTGTGCAATGTCCAATCCTTCTCCTAGAGCACCTTCCGTTGTGATATCAGATCCACACTCCTGACACCTGGGATACCTTGGTCCTAATGCTTTCCATCCTCTTACACTCTCTTTTGCTGGCTATGCCACAACATTTCCCTCTTGATGCTACTGGTACTCCAAGGTTTTCACCTCTCGTTGAGGTGTCTGGACATTATCTGCATGTTCTTGTTTCTCTGTTGATACTACTAGCTAATATTAGAACCACCTGAAGGTACCATCAGACCCCTATGGAATCTCCGTGACATTGGACCAAATTCCCCTCTGATTATTATATTCTTTTCTGTTGGGCCAGACGACTCTACAGTACACCCTTCGTGACGATACACCATTGCACCTGCAAATTGAAACGATTAACTTTCTATATACCCACTATCCTGACCTATTCTATTGAAGACAAATGGAACCAATTAATTCTTCCTATCCTCCATGTCCAGTATTCACATAGTTGGTTACACAGATATACAGGTTGTACATACTTAACCTTCCTCCGAAGGCTCAAAACTAGATGGCAGGCATTGGGATACACTAGGACTTGTACCACTGTCGTCCTCCAGTGCCTATATAACTCTATCCAGGCTATTCGTACTCATATGATCAGTATCTGAAAAGGTGCGTAAATGTGTAGCCAGTGTTCACAGGAGTCCAGAGGGAAGTCCTTTTACCCGGAATCATTCTGGTTGTGCTAGTACCCAACCCGGGCTTCAATGAGCTATCTGATGGCAGACTGAGCGTGGAGTATAGGCTGTCCTGAAGTCTGACTTGATGCCTGGCCATATTGCACTTTACCTACTGTGACCCAAGCGACCGTAAATCCCTGCTGTGAATTTTGTCCCTCTGTTCTTTGATGGTATGCAAGGTCGTCTCCACTCTAATTGCGTGCATTTCCCTGGAGTAATGTGCCATGTTACGTGGTGCGGGGCCAGAAGCTGTGCTAGTAAATCACCCTCCTTGGTCGCAAATAAACCGGTTTGATTCTACAAGACCCCTCTGTCATCCTGCCATAATTGAAGTTATCTAGATACTCAAAACCCCAGGGATGTTATACCGGTATAGTATCGCAGAGTATTGCAGCTGTTGAGTAACTCATCGTACCAGTCACATGTCGAGAAAAATCTCCCTTGCCAATCCCCTGTCTGTTATTACCTTGGAAGTACTGCAGGCATGTGGCCAGCACAATGTGCAGTGCTAGTGGTAGGAACCCTATTTCACGCTAACGGTTTAATTGTCATTGGTCATTGCCAGCAAGTTAGTGTGTATAACTAGTACAACCCTAGGAAGATCGATCCCCAGGCTGCGACTGCATTGAACAACCTGAAACCTATCACCAAAAGTTCACAGAAATGCAAGAGCAAAGCAAGCGGTGAAACAGAATATTGTTAACTCTGATGCTTCACTTCATTAAGATCTGGGGAGGATTGATTGTGGCAATAAGATAGTTCTCACATAGGTTTTCACTTCTTTTATCTCGTACCTGAAACTCCCCTATCACGCTACGGGAACTATTGAAGTGCCCTCTTCTCCTCTGAGAGTGGTCTGACATGCCTTCTGGCAGACCATTAAGCCATGTATGTGTCGACGCACTGTAGGTGGTGTTTAACTCATGCAGTGATTATTCCTTCTGCACATATACATTTTGCCCCCTGTAGTGAAAACCTCTCCCTATCCGCACCTTGCCACTACCAAACAGTCAATACACCTGATGAACTGGACTACCTATCACAGGCTTCACATATGCAGTGATTCCTGTATGATCTTGACAGCAACTGGGAGCAATTTACATATTTACTCTTTACTACTTGCTGACTTCCGCTCTTCTCGGCAGAATACAGTGGTCGTCTCTGGCTCTAATGGGTACTACCCGTAACCACTATCTTGGCTCCATATTACTTGTTGCTGGAGCTATGTTAATTGTTCCTGTAAAATTCGCATAGAGACCCTGCAGTGTTTGTACCATCTTTGTATTATGCACATATAGAACTTTCCCAGTCACCCCGGCACCCACCCGGACTCGCTTAGGGACCCCCACAGTTAACCCCCACTGACTCTCTGGGTTTTGGTCTGTTTTATTGCAAACAACTTGACGGGGACACTGCACCTTCGGTCCAGTGCCCTTTGTGTATCCTGCAAACATCTTATGGTTGACAGGACGGCAGCGACACATACGCTATTGCATGAAGTGGTCCCAGAATTCCACTTGGCCAGATTGCACACTACTACACAACAGTTTGCTTATGTCATCTGGGCCTCAAGGCGGGGCTAGAGGGGCGTGGTATGAATAATGTCTCCAAATTGTATCTTCTGCGAAGCAGTGCAGCGCCCCCAATAGTATCTCACACAACTCTACATTGACTATTATACAGGCCTTCACATGACAAACATTCTAGTCATTCTTCCTGCAGGCCTGAAGGCACTTCATATTAAAAGATAGGGTAGCAGGATACTTTAGCTAGCGTAACCTGCGCCCCGTGGGAGCGCACTCCTGCCCAGGTTGCAGTGCTAGGGTGCAGCAATGCCCAAAACTTCGCCGGCACCGCTTTCGCAGGCATGCATTGTCAGTGCCTAACAGTTCAAGGAAAGATTGCAGCTCAACAATAGGTTGGAGCTCAATACAATTTTGTGGCTCAACAACCCATTGTGGCGTGCCATGAGTTTGTAGCTCAATACAATTTTGTAGCTGCAACTTACTTTTTATTCCAGGTATAATATCGGAGTTAGGCGATACCTATCTTGAAGGTAAGTTAATATTTTATATTATATTGATTTTCCCCAGTTTCAGCTGGTGCTTAATACTCATAACTATCATCTTTGATATCCTTTTTTCCCAAGCACTCATCAGGTTTCTTTGCTTTACCTGAGCCTCTAACTCATTTTGATATACCTATACTCCGCTTGCTCAGCTCATCCTTTAGTGTTCGGTCCACTACGCAATTTCATTTCCTGCTTCGCAACCTCTGCAACCTATCTTCTTCTAACGATTTGTTGTACTTGTGAAGGATATATAACTCCTTCTGTTTGGAATCCTCTCGGGGTCTATCCCCCGCATCTGGTATTTCTAGCATACTCGGCTACTCGTGTATGTTCCAAATGGTCTCTATACCCAAAATCAGGTTCAGAAATTGTCCATGGTAACACAAAGTTTTCCACTTTTGCCCCATATCAGAAAAAATACCCAAATCCAACGTTAACTTTAAGCAAACATTTTTATATATTTAAGATCACCAAATTCCTGCTAATCTGATAATCTTTATCTCAGTTTAATCAATTAAAAAATGAAAAAGTTGTTGTCTATTGAAGTTTTAGCCACCCCCTAATACCAAGTGGCTTGGTGGTTATGTATATCTCATACGTTTTATAGTGAACTATTTTAATTTGGATACAAAAGGTTTTCCAGACGTGAATATCTCAGTACAGGTATATTTTTAGCTTTTCCCCACAACCTACTCTTTTTCTTTCCCCCATACAACAGGCTGGCATTTTCTTGAATTAAAAGTCAATATAACTAATAGATCTAGTTTTCCAGATTTAGTAAATATTTCGATAAGAAAGAGTATTTTGCGGAAGTTCAAAGTATTTTCTACTATTAAAATCTGTTTTGAACAATAAAAGTAAATTCTGAATTGGTCCCAGCATTAGCTATGGCAAAATAGATTTCAATTGCAAGAAATGATTTTCTAGTAGTAAAGTAGATTTCAATTCAGTGAATATGTTTTTCTATATTAAACCACATTTTCTATTAGAAAAAATGTTTTTTGAAAGTAGAACTAAGTTCTGTTGCCAGAGCTTATTTTCCTTTACGAAAATAGATTGGCATTCCAGATAGATGTATCCAGGTAGTGAAATAGATTTCAATTAAATAAATAAACATTCCCGAAGCAAAACCAGATTTCAATTCCCGTAATGTACTTTTCCGGAGTAAAGTAGATTCCAATTCTTATAAGATATTTGCTATTGCAGAAATAGATTTCAGTCATATAAAAGTCTTTCTACTTGTAAGATATACTGCAATTATATCAATGCACTTTGGTGAAGTAAACACGGATTTCAAAATCAGAAATATGCTCTCCCAAAGTGCAATGAATTGTAATGTCTGGAAATTGTTTCCTGAAAGTACAATAGATTGCAAGTTTTGAATAATGATTCTGAGTACTAAAATAGATTTCAATGGTAGAAAGATGTTTTCCTGTAGTAAAATAGATTCCAATTCTTAAAAAGTACTTTCTATAATTACAATAGATTTCAACTGTAGAAAAGTATTTTCAAGTAGTGAAAAAGACTTTAATTATACAAACATATTTTTTACAACGAAAACTAGATTTTATTTGCAGCAATATGATTTCAATAGCAAAATTGATTTCAATTTCTAGAAAGTGTATTTATATAGTGAAATAGATTTCGTTTATAGAAAGATATTTTGCAGAAGTGAAGTAGATTTTAATTATAAAAATATATCTTTGATGGGTAAAACTATATTTCAATTTTGGAAAGACACATGTTTGGAGTGAAACATATTTCAATTTCTGGAAAGTGTTTTCTATAAGTAAAAAAGGTTTTTATTGTATAACCAGATTTTCTAGTATTGTAGTCAAACAGATGCGCATTATATGGAGATGTTTTTCTGGAGTAAAACCAGATTTCAATTTCAGAAAAGTCCTTTCTAGTAGTAAAATAGATTTCAATTCCTAGATAGTATTTCTTACTAGTAAAATAGATTTCAGTTCAATAAAAGTATGTTCCAGGAGTAAAATAGATTTTAATTATCGAAATATATTCTTCAGAAGTGAAACTTGATTCCAAGTTCGGAAAAGTACTTTCTACTATTAAATTCACTTCTATTCCCAGATAATATTATCTACTAGTAAAATAGATTTCAGTTTTACAAAAGTATTCACAGTAAGTGAGAAAGATTTTCATCGCATAAATAGACTTCAGTTGCATAAAACAATTTTCTCATAGTGAAATTATTTAAATATACTTTTTTCATAGTAAAACTCAATAAACCGAAGTCAGGCATAAAGTGAAAATAGGTGTGGACAGTGAGTGAGATTTCATGATCGCATACTAACGTTTTGATTTATTGGGGTCGCCCCCAGTTTAAGGCCAATTATGCTTATATTGTATACTGCCAAGTAACTTTCTAGCTCAATTAGGCTAGTCTAGAAACACCTGTGCTGTTGGATTCCATTTTTTAGGATTTTTCGTAGGGGTTATTCTACAAAAACTATTTAATTTATTGCGGTCGGACCTCACTCAGGCTCAATTCAGAATAGTATATACATACTTGTGAGAGAATAAAAGGCATGACACTTTCTGCAGTCAAATTTCTTTGCCTGCCATTCTACTTATATATCATACTACTCATACCCATACTCATACTTGCACCTCATGCACTTGCACCCGCATTCTTTCCTTCTTTGTTACTCCTATCTTTTTTCTCTTTCTCTAGCAACCCTTCATCCTTATAGATGAACTTTGCTTGACTTCCCATGCTTCTGAGCAGTCTTCCACTTACTGTCCTTTATGCTTTTTTAATACACTTCCCTTTCCTGTTTCCCATATCTTTCTTTTTGGCCTTTTACCCTTTTACCTTTTTCCTCTCATTACTACTCCACACCTGGCTTCTTCCTTTTTCTACTACACAATCTTTGTCACTAATCACCCAACTTTATACACTAGCCTCCACTGTCTTTCGCTCGTCCTTCCTGCCTCTCCGCATTTAATTCACCTTTTCTATGTCACGGCCACGCGGGACACGAATGGTACGGTTAAGACCTCGGTTGCAACCTGCGAAACCGGATGAAGAGCCGCTGCAACATGGCAAGAAGTGGTGGTTAGCGGAGGGCGGATGTAACGTAACCCCAGTGGAACTGATAGCAGATCGCCCCTGTGGAGTGGGAAAGGGTAGGGATGTTAGGGATTTGGCAGTAGTGGATTGCCCGTGGTTATTGTAATGGGGGCACCCCGAGTAAGATGGATGCTAAGTTTGCGACTGCACCGAATAACTTCAAACACATGGGCAAAAGTTCACACAGATGTAGGAGTAAAGCAAGTGGTACAACTTAATATCGTTTAGCCTGATGCTTCACTCAATTAAGCTCTCGAGAGGATTCATTGGTGGAGTAGGTGAGCTCTCGCATAGACTTTCAGGTAGTTTTATCTTATGCCAGAAACTCCCCAAACAGTTTAGTCCAACCATTCGAGCACACCCTTCTCCGCTAAGGGCAGTCCAACACGTCTCTGGGCACACCCTTCGGGCATGCATGTATTGACATAATCCAGTTGGCGTTCACCTTATGTGGTTATGGTTTCTGCGCTGTATTTCCATTTTGCCCGCTGGAGTGAAAACCTCTGCGTATCGGCGTCTTGCCAGTGGCAAACGGTCAAGACGCCACCTGAACTAGACTATCTATGACTCCTTTCACATTTGCATTGACCTCCACTTGGCCCCGGAAGATACTGTGAGCGTTTTATCTATCTACTCAATCCACCATTTGCGGTTCTGGGGCTTCCGGTGTCTTCCGCAGCGGACACTGATCCGTAAGGGGTCCAAGGGGCGCTACCCATGACCACTACCTTTGACACATCTTACCTGCGGTAGGAATCATGCTTGTATTGTCTCTGCATGCCCCTTTCAGAGCCTATGACGTTGGAGACACTTTTGGGCTTGGTAGCTGTAAAACTCGCCCGGTCGCCCCGGCATCACCCAGTACTACCTTTGGGACCCCTACGGTTAACACCCCTTAACTCCGTCAGCTTTGGTCTGTTTTACGCGGACCAACTTGAAGGAGGTACTCCACCTCCCACCCTATGGCCTCTTATATATCCTCGTAATAACCTAGGGTCGACCGGACGGCAGCGACGTATATGGTGTTGCAGGCAGGGCTGCGAAGATTCCACTTTGCTAGACTGCACACAACTATGCAACCATTTTCCTATGATGTCCGGGCCTGAAGGCGGGGCCGGAGAGGTATGGTAGCAATAATGTCTCTGATTTACAGAGTCTTCGGAGCTGCATAGTGCAGCCAATAGCGTCTCCTGGAACCCCCAGTTCCGGTATTATGCATGGTTTCGCAGGACAAACATTCCGGTCATTTTTCCCGAACTACCCGCCAGACTTCGTATCGAAAGGTAGGGTAACCCAGAACCTTGGGCAGGGTAACCCAAGCACCTTGGCATGGTAGCCTCATCCTGAGCGTAGGATAACCTGTCCGGTGGACAAGATAACCTTTCCCTATTACCCTGTCTATCCCGTCGCCGGAGATAGACCCTTCTGACCTTTCTCCAGTTAGCCAACTTACCGGAGTAATTGCCCCTTCAGAGGTCCACAAGTACGTGGACACTACCGACATGTATACTCAGGTGCCTAAGCATCTGTCCCGCTAATCCTGCTCATCGGGGAGTCCAGGCCATCGGGTCTCCGCAGGTCAAGTGTTTACTTGCCTGCCAGTTCCCACCAGTTCGCCTCTGGGCTACCTGTATGGGTGTAGGTTTCAGCTGCCATAGCTCATCTGTGCCGGGTCGTTACAGTTATATAAAGCGATTTGTTCCTGTTAGATTTACTTTCTTTTGAGAACCAGGTAATTTCCTGCGCAGACCTGTACTTAAGAATTACAACTTTGCCACTTCCTTGTGTCATCGGAATCGTGGAACCCTGACCCTGATATACAAGAAGGCATCCTACCACCCCTGAAATCTTTATACCAACAAGTCTTGTTTGTGCCCTTGCCCCTCTCTGTCCCCTCGTCCACTCTGGTATATCTTGTACTATCTGCCCTGAACCCACAAAGACGGTCTCCATTACGCAGGGTTCCATCTGTGATGATCCATCCTACACCATATCATGTTGCAATCCCACAAAAGTCACTCTAGGCTTTTCACCAATCTGAACCACACTGCCAGCCTGTCTAATCAACGGTTAGGCAAGCTGACCCAGGACCAGAGATACAACCTTTTCACCCATATCGGAGAAATCCTTCTCATGACGGTAAACCTGCTGGTACCCGCCGAGTCCCTCCCCCATGAACGGTTGCGACAACCGGTACAAACTGTAACCGACGACCTCAACCAATCCCACGGAAAGGCTAAGAGCTCCTGGCGCCACTGCTTATCACAGAACAGGAGCTGGTTCATACCAATGCCACGCTTCCCTCAGTCAACAATGCTCACACCAATGCCCCCTGAGGTCCCAGTAGACCTATCAGCCGCAGTAGGAAAGCCTGGATCCGAAATCCCTAAATGTTTGGTAGGGCCATGGTCAGGAAATGGCCCTTTGCCACCCGTGTACGCATGAACCTCGGCGGGGACTACCACCATTTTGACAATGAACAAGACTGTCTGGCATACACTATTGGCCTCCACACAGGATCAGCGTTCCTCTAAATGCAACCCAATGCCATGACGGCATGTATCCACCAGGCTGATGCAGAGCCACGATTGGCAGACCCAGTTCAGGCCTTTGGGGATGTCAACTGAGTGGCCATGTAAATGGTACGGGTTACTAGGGTTTTTATACTTGGTTTTACAGTATCGTTTGATACTTGTATTATTTCGTGTGCTATCGGTTGATACAGACATTGTTTTATATTTGGTTTCACAGCATCGTTTGATACTTGTATTGTTTCGCATGCTATCGGTTGATGCACAAATTGTTTTATGTTTGGGTTCACAGTATCGGTTGATACTTGAATTGTTTCGTGTGCTATCGATTGATACACACATTGTTTTATGTTTGGTTTGACAGTATAATTTGATACTTGTATCATTTCGTGTGCCCTCGGTTGATACACACAATGTTTTGCAATATCGCTCATACTGGAGATAAGCGATATGCTGTATTTAAAGACCGCC